>WIQG01000297.1:0-186813 GCA_014925785.1 Mycena galopus ATCC 62051
AGCGAGCGAGTTGAGCGAGGAGCGGAAGACTGGTTGTTATTGTGATTAATGAGGGCCGCAGAGAGCCCGGATATCGTCGTAAAGAGCAACTGCTCAAAGTCCGGTTGTTGTCCCGGGGGCCGGCCAAGAGAACCGGCAGGACCTCATCGGTCACCACCGCCACCACCTCCACCTCCGCCGCCGCCTCCGCCTCCTCCGCCGCCTCCGCCGCCAGGTTGGCCGGATGGTCCAGAAGGAGGCCCAGGGGGGCCCTCGGGATCGCCGTCGCCATGATCTGACAAGTCAGGGGAGCTATGGTGAGAAGGTTCATCGCCGCCCTCCGGCGGCACAGGCAATCCATGATCGGTCGGCCCGGCGCTGGAAGGACGATGTGGAGGACGGGATTCATGCCGTGAACCGGTATCGCCAACGGGTGAAGCCTGCCGGGATATGTGAGCATATGGTATTGGTTCAACATTAGGCACATCTGAAGCCCTGCTGCGCTCCGGATAAGGAGAAGCAGGGTATCGACGGGGATTGTCCGGAGTATGGGGTGAGGAAACCAGCCCGGGAACTGTTACCAATGCAACGGCCGGTGCGGGGTTCGCCGCACGGCGAGTGGCCAATGATGAGGGTAAAAACGGCTGGGGTGACGGAGTAATGGGGCCTGTATAGACGCCCGATTGGTGAGAGGGTGGACTGAGAGGAACAACGTTTGAAAAGAACCGGGATTGACGACGACGTTGAATGTAGTTGGTACCGGGAAGAAGATTGTTAGACATGGGTTTTGCCAGCAAGGTAGGTGAGATTAATTATACTGTTATATACCAAGCCGCAGGGAATGGCTAAGCCGGATAAGCCTGCTGGTGTATGAATGCCGGTTGGGATATGAATGCCGGTCGGCGTAGGAAAGCCAAAAGCCGAAAGTGAACGGACGTGGGGGACGCTAACACCACAGAGGTGCTGGGCGAGCTAGACTACCAGCCGGCGAAGGGGATGATGAGCCGGACGGTGCGGTAGTGCGCACGGATGGATCCGGCGGCATTCGGGCCGAGTAGTCACCAGTTTGTGCATGTTTAGACAGATCTTCAGCTGGCTTTCTCCCTGCATCGCGACACTGCGGGATTGCTCTAGCGCCGACCGATAGCATATCTGGGAGTGACTACCCCAACGGCCGTTGTGAACAAGGCCGTAGGAGGGAGAACGACTTAGACGATGAACGATGAGTCCAAAGATGTTTATAATTAATCTGAAGTACAAGCTGGTAGATACGGGGTTTAAATACTAAAGCCGGATCTAACTATGAATCGGGAAGTACAAAGAATATAGCAAATGGAGAACATAGCCTTGAAGCGAGTACAAGGGAACATACGGATGGAGAACAATGCATGGGGGCATGTAGATGGAAAGCATGTGGAGATCCACGCGAAGGCGGATAAACGGGAAATGCTCAGAATACTTCATTGCGTAAAAACCTGTCTTCGGCCAAAGGCCGGACGCTAGTCCGAAGACCGGCGGATCGGAGAATATGAACCGGAGGAAGTCCGGTGTAGTGGTGGAGTATGGTGATAAGCCGGGCGGCGTAATAAGCCGGTAAGCCGGCTTCCGCCGGAGGAGGTGGTTGGTACGGGATGTAACAGCTTCCTCTGATCTTGGATCTCCTCGACACTCCGGGAAAGGCACGTATCTATACCAAGCTCGACCTCCGGCGTGCTTACCATTTACTCCGGGTTGCCCCGGGTGATGAGTACAAAACCGCATTTCACTCATGCTATAGCTCCTACAACTTCCGGGTTGTTCCGGAAGGTTTGTCTAATGCTCCGGCCGCCTTTCAGTGTTTCCTCAATATGCTTTTCGCGGATCTGTTGGATGTCTATGTTGTGGTATACCTCGATGATATCTTGGTGTACTCCGACAATCCGTCCGACCATACCGCTCACATCCGGGAGGTGCTCCGGTGCCTCCAGGAAGCCGGTTTGTATTGCAAACTTCCCAAACGCGAGTTTGGTGTCACTAGTTGCGATTATCTAGGCTATGTTCTTTCTCCAGATGGTTTCTGGATGGCTCTGGACAAGATCTCCGCCATCACGGATTGGCCCGTCCCTCGGAAAGTTAAGGATGTTCAGTCCTTCCTCAGTTTTTGTAACTTCTACCGGCGTTTTATCTACGGCTATTCCGGCATTACCGTTCCACTCACCCGGCTTACCCGTACCGCTATCAAGTGGGACTGGTCGGTTCCGACCCCGCATTTTGACGAAGCGACTCACGCCGCTCAGCGGGTGCCTCTCAGCCCATCCAAGGTCCACAGCTATGGTTTTGGGTTCAAGTTTGGTCAATATACTCGCGCAGAAGGACGTACCGGTCTTGCTGTCCGCAGGGGACAGGATGACATGCATACTGTGGTCAATGGGGTGTACGTGCGCGATTTCTCTTAGCCCTTGGACCGCGTCTTGCCAAACGGCTTTCAACACTCTCAAGCGCGCGTTTACGGATGCTCCAGTCCTCCATCATTGGATTCCTGGCCGTCAAATCACAGTCGAAACGGATGCATCTGACTACGCTATCGCGGGCATTCTCTCCATCACCGGAGATGACGGGGAACTTCACCCTGTCGCCTTCCGGAGTCGGACACTTATGGCTCCGGAGCTCAACTACGACACTCACAATAAGGAACTCCTTGCTATTTGATTGCTTTACTCATTGGTGTCATTATCTCGAGCTGGCTCCTTTAGTTGTTGACGTTGTCACGGACCACAAGAACCTTGAATACTTCGCTACGACGAAAAACCTTACCCGTCGGCAAGTACGCTGGTCCGAATATCTCTGCCATTTCAATATGGTGATCCGGTTCCGACCGGGCAAACTCGGAGGTAAACCCAATGCTTTGACTAGACGATGGGACATCTACCCGAAAGAGGGGTATACGGCCTTCAGACAGATCAATCCTCAGAACGTCCGGCCCATTTTCACGTCCGATCAATTATCTGCATCGCTTAACGCTACTTACCTTGAAGATGTTTGTCTCTGAGCCTCCGTCATCATGGATTTTGATCAGCTTCACCGCAACATCATTTCCCACTATCCAGACGACCCAGCCGCTACTTCCAGACTCGCATCCGTGACGTCCAATGCTTCCGGCTCGCGCTGGATCACAGATCCGACCGGACTTTTACTTCTCAATAGCTGGATCTACATCCCGCAGGTTTCCGGCAACTCTCCGGACATTCTCTGTGTACGTGTTTTACAAAACAAGTATGATCACATACTCTCCGGCCATTTCGGACAGAATTGTACGCTGGCTCTTGTCCGGCGCGACTATGCCTGGCCGGAGATGCGGAATTTCGTCTGAGACTGTTGCAAATCCTGCACTCACTGCAAGCGCAACAAGGCCCCTCGGCACAAGCCATACGGTCTCCTCTGTCCACTTCCGGCTCCTCTCTGTCCTTGGCATTCCATTTCCATCGACTTTATCGAAAACCTTCCCTTCTCCAGCGAGTTTAACTGCATTTGTGTCATCATTGATCGTGCATCCAAGCAGGTTATTCTTTTCCCCTGTGATTTCCATATCACCTCCATACAACTCGCCCGGCACTTCCTTATTCACATCTTTTCCAAACACGGAGTCCTGGCCCATGTCACTTCTGACCGTGGCACGGAATTCGTCTCCGCTTTCTTCGACGCATTGGGCGGACTAGTCAATATGACCATGCACTTTACGTCTGGCCACCATCCGGAGGCACTTCAGGGTACCCTGAAGTAGGCCTCATTAGGGGATGCTGGCCTTGGGGGTATCGCACCTAAAGAGGCCTGTTTTCATGGTATTATTCCATGCCCTGGCTGTATCCAACCATGGGTGGACACATCCAGGAAATGGCCCTGGATATGTCCAGGCCTACGTGATGTGACTCTGTGGATGCATCCAGCTCTCATCTATGGATGCATCCACACCTGGCTGGCCCAGCTCGATTTTGGATTTTGGGGCCTCCTGTAGCCCCATTTTGCCCTATCCTCTCAGCTTCCTTGCCACATGGGTCTCTCACCTGACTGGGCAAACTCGATTTGGGATTTTGCAGTCCCTTTTTCCCCAAGGATGCCCTATATTGCGGATCACCCACTACTATATTTCCCATATTATAGGTTGCTCAGCAAAATTTTCCCATATTGCAGATCGCCCCCTGATTTCAGTCTTTATTGCGGGTGGCTCAAGGGGATACCTCTTTATTGTGGGTTGCCCACTGATATTTCGTATTGCAGGTTGCCCACCAATATCCTCCTCCACGTCACTCACTGGGATACCCCTGTATTGCAGGTTGCCCACCAGTATCCTCTTGTACTGCAGGTCGCTCACCAAGATGCCCCTCTATTGTGGGCTGCCCACTGATATTCCGTATTGCAGGATATTCACCTGTATTGCAGGTTGCCCGCCAATATCCTCTTGTATCTGCTCGTGGATTGAGCCATGGATGTATCCACCACTCATGGCTGCGTCCACAGCCTTATTTTTTTCGCATTGGACTTATCCATGCACTTTTTTATTCAGGGGTGGATGTGTCCACACACCATGGACACATCCCAGGAGTTTTCCTCAAACACTGGCTGTATCCAACCTTGGTGGACATATCCACACCCTTTTTTACTCCTCACTGGATATGTCCACCCCCATCTGGCTGCATCCACCTATTTTTGCTGGACCTAATGGATTTATCCTCCCGCAATGCATGGACGTGTCCAACCAAGCTATGGGTGTATACATCCATATTTCCCCCATGTCCTGGATGTGCCCATCTGTGCTGTGGATACATCCACCCAATTTTTTCTCAACCCATGGACACGTCCAGGCAGGAACCAAACAAAGACATGGATCAGTCCATGACTTCATGGGTGCATCCACACGAGGACCAAACAAAGCCCTGGATGCATCCACCCTGGTCTGGATACTCCCTCACTAACCAAAGAAACTACTTTTTGTGATTTAGATTTCCTCTGATCTTTGCATCCTTCCTCGCACTCTTGTTATCCACACAGATATATTCCAGTACTCCATTTAACCCATAAAATCCATACCCCCCCTTTCTCCATGGCTCCTTGTTCGGATTCCCATATCCAGCTCGTAGCAGCTGTTGTCTGGTGTTTGTCTTTCCCAACAGGGCTGTTTTTCCGGATCCTAGCACTCCAAAATTTGGCCACATCACGTTCTCCGGACTGGCTCCACTTTTTACTCGGGTAAACACTCCAATCCCAAAACAAGCCCCCAGTGCTCAGCTATTACTTTCTAACAAGTTCATGTGGGAACCAGCGCCCGACTCTACCTAACCTTGGGGCGCAACTGCCATACAGGCCCAAGATTGGCCACACATCCATATCCATATCATATCCCCATACAGTGTTTTGGCGGTCCTTTACACAGTTGAATTTAATTTTTAAATATCTTCACTCAGGGATGTGGATCTTACTGGAAAAGTTGCTAAGGTCCTTCCGTAGGTTATTGAGAATGTTCTCACAAAATGTAGAGGCTGTGCGACCAGCTGATGATTTGTTATTCTCGGAATTGCGCGGAGATCAGTTTCGGAACACAATTCGATCCTTTACACAGTGTGACATCCCCGTTACACTACTCCATCTACTCTCCATCAACATCGCTCACATTGTCGCTCTCGTCGTCCTCTTCGTCTGACTGCCTTGGCTTTGGCTTGAGGGGCCTTTTGGGCTTCTTAGGCAAGTCCTTGTTCTTAGTCCCATCCGCCTTCAGCTGCAAACACTGCCCAGCCCACTTGTCAACCGCTGTTGCATGCTCCTCAAGCATACGCTTCCATTCCGCCTCCAATCGCTCCTTCTCGGCTTTCTTGGCCTCCCTTTTGGTCTGCTTGGTCACCTTGTCCGCCGCCTCCTTCGCTTTAGCATTCTCCAACGCCCGCTTTTGCGCAATCACCTCGTCAGATGTCAGGTGCCGACCTTTTCCTCCCGGAAATAAAACGGTGCGGTCGGATTTTTTCCCCGCCTCTTTCTCGAACAGAGCCTGCTTCAGCTTCCCCATAGTCATGTTTTGCACAATTATCTGCGCATTTTGGCCCTCGGATATCCCCTCATGAGCACGAAGCATATTCCGAGCATCGCGAAGTTCTTGCTCCAAGCTTTCGCACCGCGCCTCCAAGCCGCCACGGGTATATGTGGGTAGAGTTGTTGGTCGTTGTAAAATAGACCAATCTGGCTCACGCAGATAATCAGGAACGTGCTCGAAGACCGGCGCTGCCAACTTCCCAATGTCCAGGTGCGTAGCTTTGGCCTTTGTGACAAGAAATGACCCTGACAGCGTGCTCGCCATACCAACGCCAAGCAGCCGCATGCGCTTTCGGGGTGTGAACAAACTCGGGTCTGATGCAGGATCAAGACGTCGCTTCGGAGAACGTAGCGCTGGATCGATCAGCTTCGGGTCAATCGGTACATTGCGGCCTGGGGGAGTTGGGCTGGAAAGTGAGCCAGGGAATGTGGAAGGGCCGGCGCAAGGGGACGAGCTGGGCGGGCTGAGCTCGCTGGCATGAGCGGGTGAGTCGGGATACAAATCACGGTGCGTGAATTCATGGTTGTGGAATGCGGCTAGGACAGCGCGGACGGGGCTCGATTGGGGGAGGGGAAAGGCCGCGTGTGTTGACGTCGGCTCGCTCGGCTTCATCTGCTGCACGGTGATGATGTCGCGGTTGAAGGGGTGAATCCCGGTTGCCTCGAATGCTGCCTTCACGAGATCTGGAGTGAACGCAGCAAGGAATGCACGTCCCCAGACTCCGCAGAAGTCCTCCTTGTCCACCCCGCGCTGATGGATCTCTTCAAAGGCATTGATCTCGACCTTCCAAGCCTCCTTCATTGTCGCGAAGCAGACAACGTCAAGACCCTGAAGGGCGTGTGTACAATGAGGTGGGTACCCCAGCACCACGATGTTATTCTCCTTGCAGTAATCCAACAGATCGGCAGTGTAATGGGAGCTATGCTCATCCATGAATAGCACGCGTGTCTCCCCATTCACCTTGTCCCGGGTCTGCGGGTCGAAATCCTTTTGGATCCAATCAAACGCGAGCCCGCCATCTGTCCATCCGTTCTCGGACACGCAAATGCTATACGCATTGTGAGTTATCCCATCCATCATTGAAGTCAGAGTACTCACGACGCGCCAGCAATATTGTCGTCACCCCATTTCTTCAAAAAGTTCTTCCCCTTGAAAATGATAGTCGGCTTCAACGTTGTGCCGTCCGCGCAGATGGTGACCAAGACCGTAATGTTCTCGCGGTTAGCGCTCCCGGATTTATGCTGAGTCTTTGTTCCTCTGCGCCCGACGACGCGCTGGCGCCCTTGATTTGAAGGTGGGAATCCACTCTCATCCATCCCATAGATGTTCTCTCGCTTGATCCCTTTGCTGATGCATTCCTTCTCCACCAGCTCAAACCACGCCTTCACCGCTTCCGGATTCAGTGAGCGGGCCCGTTCCGTTGCCAACGGTTTCGACCAGAAGGTCTGGAGCTCATCCCGATAACGATCAAGGAATCGCGGCACCCATGAATCTCCGACAGGGTCTCCCGGCACATCACGACCAGCGATGATCGCGTTCGCGTGATTTTGGATGTTTTTATTGGAGAGCGGCAATCCACGGTTGGCAGATTCCCCGATGAAGTCCACAAGAACGCGTTCCTCTGGATAGGTGAGTTTTTGTTTCGACGCGTTAAATGCGCTGATCGACCGTCCGCCGTTCACCAAATTGGAGAGGGTCTTGAAGTTGACACCATGCTTTTCAGCAATGGGCCGGAGACCCCTTTTCTTCCCCTCCTTTTGTTGCTCTATCATGTACTCGTCCATAGCATCTTGCAATTTAGAATTTTCGCGTCGACGCAGTTTCTGGCGCTTAACGCGCTCGGATAGGGCGCGTCCAACCATATTTAGCGACCGGTGTCCAAAGATTAAGCGGTGCCGTTGAGGCGGTCAAGAAAAGTCGATCAGAAAGGAGTGCAAAAAAGCCTGTCACACTCATGTGCCTCATCACCAAGTGACATTTCTTTCTCACCGTCCTGGCTCTCAATCAACAATTAATTTGGGGCAATTATACCTTACATGTACATCTATTAGCACGAAAAAAACTGGACCGATAGCTGTGCCCAATGAGGCGGAACTCCTGGCACAAAAGACACCATCATTCCAAATCGGGAAGTTTTGATGTACAGAATGCTGAATCTCGTCCATTCCTCACCCTAAAAATCTCATATTTTCAACGAGCATAGGAGAGGTATGTTAGAAAGTATTCCCAATTTATCAGATTTTTTGACGCAGAACTCAACATGTTATTCTCAAGTGTGTAAAGGAGCGATAGTGTGTAAAGGACCGTCAAAACACTGTACCAGTGATACATCAGGAAACACCCACCTCGCAATTATGTACTGATGTTGAGTCAGTATGCTATCAACACTGAGGTGGATTTACCCCCGATAATCCGCTGGCTCCAAGCTTCTGGGAATGACCAGGAATTATGGTTCAAACTTCTGTAGGAAAACTCAAAGCAGCGTGAGATCACATTCGGTGAATATTTTGGATACATCTACCTGATCAAACCTAAGCTTGAAGTCAGTGAGACAGCGAATACCCATCCAGGATTCGAGAACAAGAGGCGAGGCGTTTGGATGGGTCTAAAATTGCCAACACAAAGTCAGTTTCTATGGCATTAAAGGTGGACTGATGCTTACAGTCGGTCTCAGATATGCAGGTAGGATAGCAAAATTTCAAATAATCCAGACCAATTTGTAGGAAGGTTCAACCTCGCGTCATCTTGGCTACAGGAGCAGGGCCATCACCGAAGGGGACAGCTGGCAGAAACCCCGTTTGATACAAGCACGCACTCGGGGAAATCTGTTATTTTAGGGCGCCTGGAACCGTTTCCGATACTAAAATTTTCTGAAACGGGTCCGGGAGTGTCAAACCGGCTTCCGAATCTTTTAGTTTCACAAACAGTTTTCGTTTCCCCGAAATTATAACTTTCCGGGTTAGTGTCTGCAGAGCTGGAACTAATAGTTTCAGGGACAGTTCCAGGATCCAGAAAATTGTTCCCGAAACTATTGGTTTTGGAACCAGTTTCTGCTGCCCCCAAGCCTTTAGTTCCAGGGCTGCCGACACTGTTCCGGATTCTTTTGATTTCGGGAATAGTTTCGGCAACACCATGGCTTCCATTTTTTCTGGGTGGCATTCAGTCGCTAGGTAGAATTCAAGATTCAAGTGGCGCACCTAATGATGTTGGCATAACATCAAGACAACGGCTTGGCAATTTCCCCCTGACACATGAAGAATACAAACGTCGGGGGTAATTGTGCAACCCAATACGCAATGACGAGAGTATGCTGTGAAAGAAATGAAAGTGGGATGAGAGATGGTTCGGACTTGGCACCGGCCCTGATCCCGTGCTTCTCTCACCATTGTTCTTCCTCCATTGTTCCTCGGTGGCATCTCATCCTCCCTTGCCACACCTGTACATTTCTCTCGCTGTGACTCGTTTGCTACCTCTTCTTTTCACCTGCTGCTCTCTTTGTTGGCTCTACGCGGGGGTTCAGGACTATTCGGAGAACTTGGGTCGCCTCAAGTCTTCTGGTGGCTACGACCGAATTTCATCCCAGTCCCCGATGGTGCTAGTCATCGCGAAATCACAGCGCACAAATGCTCAAGCGGAACCTACGCCCTTTTAATGCCTCATACGCATACGAAACGGAGGCAAGCATCCTCAGGTTCATGTCCGAACAGAGGGTCTGAGAGGGAAGCAATCCAAGCGTCGTAGAGAAGTGAAAGGTTTGTCCTGTCTTTTCCACTATCTGCTTGTTTGATTGCAAGTCTACTAGTCATGCTGCTGGCTCAAGGAGAGTCAGGTACGTGTTTATTCTTGGAAAACTTGGCAATTTGTTGAAATTGCCTGCAGGAAATTTGACTCTTCAGAAGCAACTACAGCTCTTGAACCTATCACAAACTCTCAACACCGAGCGACTGTCATTGGAAATGGTCGTCCATGCGAACGAAAGGCATGTTCATGCGGTTGAGCGCTTGGTCGGTCCCTGACTTTCGGGACTATACTAACGCTATCGTCGTGGCGAATCGGGTGGCGCAGGTCCTGAGAATGACGATCTATGTAATATTAGTGCTCTCGAGGCACAAATCTGTACAACATAAGTTGTGTTCGAAAACTGAGGCTGGACGAATCTGGTCTTTTGTATGTTTTATTTCGCTCTCTCAATTGAGTCCTGCTCACGTGTTTAAGGTTTCTGAGAGGTTCACCAAATTGCACAGTCCGACCACATTCCAATTGTCGGTATTCGTCATTCTATATTTCTGGACAAATCTCACCGTTGGCACACGCCATGCTTTATGTTCGGCTTCAAAATGTAGGCGTGATTGAAAACTATGAGAGTTAACACGCTTGGCGGAATTTTCGTCTGGAGGCCGGAAAAGCGAGTGAATTTGGTCCTTGGACAACCTGCTGATCAGTTGTTGAAGTTCAACCGCCAGCGAAACCAAGTATAAAGCTCTTTTCGTTCGAGTTAATTGCTTATCCGGAAGTGCAGCCACCCACTTGTGATTGCTCTTACTTAGAGGTGAGGTGCACTCCATTGACTGGAGGTCTTCAACCAATTCGCTCTTCGACCGCTTCTAGTCAACGCTCTCATTTCTTGGTGCCCATTTCCAAGTTTGGAGCAAAGTTCTCGGGTGCGTTGCTGACCATTGATTGCAGTACTTACCTTGAAGAAGACCCTCTGACGACTCAAATCCATGCATCACAAGAACTACCCACGTGTGGATGCGCAAATAATATTTATCTTGCTGCTCAACAAGCTATTGTGTTGGTTTATGCCGTAATATTCGAGACCGATACATTGCGCAAAGGAAACTCGAGAGGCCAGGATCCGAATCTCCCAAGGACACTTCGTTGGCTTCGCAGGTTTCCTGCACCATTGTCCTTGGTTCAGTATCATGAGCTATAGAAATCGGCCAAACAACTTTGGAGTATTTCTGCTCCCACTTAGCGGCGCACAAGAAGAAGGATGCGTTCTAGCGAAGGCTTTAGGTCGTGAGTTTCAGCCCATTGCCCCCCCAACTGCTACGTTTAGACCTGCTGGTGTGTGCGTGTGTCGATTGGAGTAGGATAGCATAGGTGTGTACTCTGAGCTGGCACATTGAAGCTACGCAGATCATCACAAATTGTACTTGGCGCATTCTCTTCTGAACCCGTTAATTACACGCTTCATTCAGCTAATAATGAGGAAGAATATCGCACAGACGGGGTTGATGCGAGCACGCAACCGCTCAGTGTGTCCGTCTATGTGTGTAAGATTATGTTTACTTCTGCTCCTTGATAGCCTCCCAAGCAACAAAGATAGCCAGGTCGATCGATGGCAGTTCTATGCTATCTGACCTTTTTGAAACTAGCATAACTGAATAAGACAGGCCATATTATGGCTCAATCTACTTTGCGAGAAAGGGTCGATACTGGACTATGCTCATTGTTGCATAAAGCCAATGAGAATTTTCAATGAACCAAAACAAGTCAATGGTTCAAATTTCGAGTTGCCGGCTACAGCAGAGTTCATCCGACCACCGCTATCCAGATGCATTTTGATTTGTGGTACTAGTTTCATTTCACTTGCTTTGGACCTGTCACTATCTACAACCAGAATCCCGCACCAGGCGTGTATTGATGTTGGACACACAAGAACATGAGAACTGAAGTCGATCGGAGTTGAGGTTTCAAATGTAGACTGAGACAAGTGGAATTTTGAGAAGGTCGACTTAAAAATCGAGGTATGTAGGCAATCGGATGTCAGTCCCCCTATATTGGTAGGTCGGAAGATCGAGTTCAGGGCGAGACGTTGGCAGTAATGGGAATACCCAGGGAAAACTTGAAGTACGTGAAATCAAGGAAGAGCAGACTTTCAAGCGAGGTGTAATGTACGCGGATATCAGAGACAGATCTCTAATATCATCAGGAAGTCAGAAAATAGTCAAATGAGCCAAGATATAAACTGACCTGTATGTTGAACCGCGGAAACCAAGCAGCAAACGCTGCCCAGTCAAGTCGGCTAGCCTGTATTCTGATCAATATAATCGATACAAAACTTGAAACCAAGCAAGGCGTGATAGATGAGAATCGTGGTGCTTGCGCAATTGGCTTGTTATTATAATTTGAAGAGGTTGTATTGCGTTGCTGGCTGTGGACGGGCGGCTAGAATACACAATGCTCTGAAAAGCTCACCTCCACCGTGACAATCGGAGACCGATGGAGCACGAAGAATATAAGTCTATAAAAACACAGTCAAGGTGAGACATCATGTTGTGGGCGGCAATTGAGACCTGTGGTCTCATAAAATCCGACGAAGGTCCTTCGTACTCGTCGGTAGCAGTTGTAGACTAGAAGTTTTGAGGCCAAAGGCTCGTTTAAATACGGAAAAAATACCTTCGAACTAGCGCATGAGATTATGAAATTATCGCGAGCAAGTTTTAAATTCCAGTGGTGATAATTTTGAATGACCGAGTCTTTGTGGTGGATTGTGTATATATGTAGGGAAAGGACTTATTCAGCTAAAAAATCTACATTGAAATTGGGGACACCTACGATTGGTGCATAAGACTGCTCATGAGTTTGACAAGGGAGCATTGACATCAGGTTTGCGCAAGTGTCCACAGACAAGCGTTCTGTGCGTTGAGTGAGTCCGGCGGCAGGTTGGCAGAAGTCGCTAAGTACGACCACGGGAAAACGGTACACTGAATGTTATGGGGTACACACAGACCGCACGTAGGTGGAATCCAATTCCTTTCGAAGCCTGTATCGCTCACGAAGAGTATCTTGTGCATGGGAATAACCTGATTTTCGGCGCGATATTCAAACATGGAAATCGAACTAGGTTACTTGGTAGGTATAAGTAGTTTCGAAGTTACAGTGAGAACGAAGCTCGGAGCGAAAGGACACGATCAGGAAACAAAAACGTTGAAACATGACGAGGAAGAAGTATATCACAAATTAATGAACAATTTTTTGGGCACTCATTCCACGCTGTGCAAAGGCGTCAGGATGATGGTCCTCTTGATGATTTGGTGTATCATCAGTTGCTCGAACACAACAAGTGATTCGGTATTTGAGTCAGACGCCTTCAGAAGGAGATCATGAACATGAGGAACACAAAGAGAAAGGCCGGGACTCAGCTTGTTTGAGAAGACTCCCCTGGCTTGGTTCGGTTGCTGAGGTAGCTCAGCAAAAACGTCACACTTACCTTTGTCAAAACTTTGGGAGAACATAGTTGCTCGAAAGCACTGCCATCACTGAATCGAAGTCCTGAATGTCCGTTGGCTCAAATATTCTCGTTGAATAAAATGGTAATGAACTCGGTAAGAAACGTAAGGAATAACCGTAGGAATATAACTCAGCTCGGCAGGACTTGTCCCACAGTCGCTCAAGATAATCTCAATGAATAATCGTGATAGTCTTGGGCTCAGAATTGGGTGGAAAAGGAATGAAAAGAGGTAAATAACTCAGCTCGGGAGAATGTTCGTAGACGTCGGCGGATTCAAATTCACGTCGCTTGAACACTTGATAGACACAAGATTACCGCAATTGGATGTTGGATCGGAATGAAATAGCTCAATGAAAGATCGGTGACAGCCTCGGGATTGGAGGGGAGAAAAGAATGAGTATAAGGAAGAAAATCACTCAGTGCGGGTAACTGCATGCTAACATAGAGGTTCGGAATACAGTGGTGTCGAATTCCGCTCTGGATGGATTTTGACAAAACTTCGCTCCTGAAAATGGACTCCTAGCAGGAATTTAGCGATTGAGTCGCGCTCAAAAAAGCGGATCACCAGATGAAATCGGTTGAGGATCTGGCTGGAGATGATGAATTTATGTTGATCAAAGACTTCTTTGAGGACGGACTCTTTATCTTCATTCGTGGGGGAATGCAAGCTCTGAGTGAGTTCCGCTATAGGAATCGTCGCACAATGACAAATGATGCAGCGGATCGTTCTCGTACAGTTGTGTGCCTACAAAGCATCATGATCTAGAGAGTTCCTCGATTTTAACTATGTGCAGCGGAAATTCGGGGGAATGAATGGCCAGTGTCTCTGAAACGGAATCAAAGCCTCGGAAATCTGACCATGATAATTCCTCGGAGTCGGAAACCATGCACTGAATCAAAGGTACTGTTGGTGTTACTACCTGTATAATCTCCAGAAGCAGAAACATCGCAGGAGAAAATTGGACCTTATCTGAGTTTCGCAATGATCGTCCGCAAAGTACCGTTCTAACTCGTCATCGACCTCGGTTAAAATTTGGGTAAAGCACCTGTTCCAAACGAACCTGGAGATAAATCAATGTGTCCTCAGACTTGTTGGACGAGTATAGGGAACATAGCTTAATAACTTTGGTCGTTCCTGAACGGTCGGGTATCATAGCTCGGGGACTTGCCAAGTTTGGTAAATTGAGTTGCGACAGAGCCATTCAGCTCGTCTCCGACCTGTCTAAAGTGACTGAAAAGATTTGCTGGGAAAGGAAAGGTTGGAGCGTAGCTCTATCATTAAAACCCAAATCGAGATCTCAAGCTAGGAGAAGAACTCAGCGAGGCGTAAGGTGGTGTCGTCCTCGGAGTCTGAGTGAAGTTCCTGGAACTGTGGTGTGTTGGTTTCGTCGAAATGCGGTTTAGCAAGCCGCACCTCCATGTTTTCCGAGTGGCATCAGATTAAAGCTGTGGAGAAAGGACGGTGGCATTGCTGACTCCTAAGTCCCGACGTGCAAGAACGGACCGGCCCGACTTCGAAGACCGAAGCACGAGGTCCATGCACACATAAATTTTCTGTCAAGGGAATCGGGGGGCTTGTGAGATGATAAACTTAGAAAGAGGAAAGGAGGAAACCCGCATGACGCATCTGCGTCTGATCGGGCTGCGCAGCCATTTGGCACTGATCGGTCTGAACTCCGAGCCTCTCCGACCCATTGTCTTTGGTCACCATTCGTCTTGTCAGTAATTGCCACTGGGCTCACCAATTTTCCGCGAACTCACAACGCAGATGGTGTTCCGCATTGCTCAATCAGGACCCCTTGGTCTATACCTCGCTTGCAACATATTTCAGGCCTGCTCCTGTACAGCTGTACTTGTTGACTGCCAGTACTGCAGTTTGTCCCGACGCTCAAAGCTCACATTGATGCTCCAGCCATACCACGCCATCTTCGTTGCTTTTTCGCTCCCCGTATGCATCGAATCGAATTGTAGCGCACCCGAAATTTTGGTGCACGAGCTGTGTAAGCCTCGTTCTCCATTGCGTCCCGGTGGTGAATTACATAAAGATACTGAAGCAGCTGGCTTGTCAACTCAAATTTGATCCCAGCTGTGCCCACGAGCCGAGTGACCTCTTTCTGCTGGGTATAGTTTTCATGCAATATGGCTTGAATTCAGTGGCATGTTTCTTTTGATTCCATTTACTTTCACTGATCTTTCTCGCAGGTCAATATGTCTGTATTGCTTAATTGGGCACATCTTGCTCCACCGATTCCTCGATAGACATACTGATCATTAATTAGTTCGACTTTGACGCGGATGGGTTTATGGAATTTGTCTATAGTCTGCTTCATTCTTCACTGACTGAGATTGCTTTCGGGTTGCTTCCTCGTTAGGAATTGCCCAGAGGCAAATTCGTCTCGGTTTTCATTTCCATCAGGGGGGTTGTTCCACTTCAGATGTTGGCTTGCACTTCGGCACATAATACCCTTGAAACTGCACTTAAAGAATCTTCAATAGTTCCACTTCACTTGGTGCCCCACATCCAAAAGGCTGAGATCTGTGAGTTTTTTTTTTTTGATCCAAATCAAGTGAGTAACCTTTCTCTTGTGCAGTTCATTAATAATCTCTTTCCTTTGTGAATGGAGACCGCCCAAGATCGGTTGGAGCCTTAGATTTGGGTTGGGGATGGTGCGAGATTCTAGATTACAAATGAGTATATGGTAGGGTTAACCCTGTGGCTGTCGAGCAATTCTTTACAATATATTTGGGAGAGCGAAAATGATGCAATTGTTGCGTTGGTGGGTAGAAAAACAATTTCACATTGGAAGTTCATGTGCTGACAGTGGTAAGTTTCCTGGTTCATAAATGAACTTGTTAGAAATTAATAACTGAGCACTGGGGGCTTGTTTTGGGATTGGAGTGCTTACCCGAGTACAAAGTGGAGCCAGTCCGGAGAACGTGATGTGGCCAAATTTTGGAGTGCTAGGATCCGGAAAAACAGCCCTGTTGGGAAAGACAAACACCAGACAACAACTGCTACGAGCTGGATATGGGAATCCGAACAAGGAGCCATGGAGAAAGGGGGGGTATGGATTTTATGGGTTAAATGGAGTACTGGAATATATCTGTGTGGATAACAAGAGTGCGAGGAAGGATGCAAAGATCAGAGGAAATCTAAATCACAAAAAGTAGTTTCTTTGGTTAGTGAGGGAGTATCCAGACCAGGGTGGATGCATCCAGGGCTTTGTTTGGTCCTCGTGTGGATGCACCCATGAAGTCATGGACTGATCCATGTCTTTGTTTGGTTCCTGCCTGGACGTGTCCATGGGTTGAGAAAAAATTGGGTGGATGTATCCACAGCACAGATGGGCACATCCAGGACATGGGGGAAATATGGATGTATACACCCATAGCTTGGTTGGACACGTCCATGCATTGCGGGAGGATAAATCCATTAGGTCCAGCAAAAATAGGTGGATGCAGCCAGATGGGGGTGGACATATCCAGTGAGGAGTAAAAAAGGGTGTGGATATGTCCACCAAGGTTGGATACAGCCAGTGTTTGAGGAAAACTCCTGGGATGTGTCCATGGTGTGTGGACACATCCACCCCTGAATAAAAAAGTGCATGGATAAGTCCAATGCGAAAAAAATAAGGCTGTGGACGCAGCCATGAGTGGTGGATACATCCATGGCTCAATCCACGAGCAGATACAAGAGGATATTGGCGGGCAACCTGCAATACAGGTGAATATCCTGCAATACGGAATATCAGTGGGCAGCCCACAATAGAGGGGCATCTTGGTGAGCGACCTGCAGTACAAGAGGATACTGGTGGGCAACCTGCAATACAGGGGTATCCCAGTGAGTGACGTGGAGGAGGATATTGGTGGGCAACCTGCAATACGAAATATCAGTGGGCAACCCACAATAAAGAGGTATCCCCTTGAGCCACCCGCAATAAAGACTGAAATCAGGGGGCGATCTGCAATATGGGAAAATTTTGCTGAGCAACCTATAATATGGGAAATATAGTAGTGGGTGATCCGCAATATAGGGCATCCTTGGGGAAAAAGGGACTGCAAAATCCCAAATCGAGTTTGCCCAGTCAGGTGAGAGACCCATGTGGCAAGGAAGCTGAGAGGATAGGGCAAAATGGGGCTACAGGAGGCCCCAAAATCCAAAATCGAGCTGGGCCAGCCAGGTGTGGATGCATCCATAGATGAGAGCTGGATGCATCCACAGAGTCACATCACGTAGGCCTGGACATATCCAGGGCCATTTCCTGGATGTGTCCACCCATGGTTGGATACAGCCAGGGCATGGAATAATACCATGAAAACAGGCCTCTTTAGGTGCGATACCCCCAAGGCCAGCATCCCCCTAATGAGGCCTACTTCAGGGTACCCTGAAGTGCCGGAGGCTGACGGACAGACGGAACACATGAACCAAACCCTCGAACAGTACGTCCGGATGTATTGTGCATATCAACACGACGACTGGGCCGAGCTCCTTCCTCTCGGAGAGTTCGTGCTCAACGACGCTCCGAAAACATCGACCAGCGTATCTCCGTTCTTCTCTAACAAGGGTTATCATCCAGCACTCACCTTCCACGAGACTACAATCCAGGGCAAGGATGTTGACAAAACCTGAGACTATGTCTATGACCTCCAATCCGTCCATGAATACCTCCGGGCGCAACTTACTATTGCTACGGAGCGTTACAAGGAAGTTGCTGATAAAAAGCGCCTTCTGGACCCGATCCTCGAGGTCGGAGATCATGTCTTTGTGTTGACCGAGTTCATTGCAACCACCCGGCCAACGGAGAAGTTCTCCGAGACGCACTTCGGACCATACAAAGTCATTGAGAAAACCTCCAGCGCATCTTATCGAATCCGTCTTCCTAAAGCCCTTTCGCGCATTCACCCCGTTTTTCATATCTCAGCGCTAGAACCACATTTTCAGAATCCATTCCCCGGACGCGAACAAGTTCCACGCGGACCGGTCGAGATTATCAATGGAGACGAGCATTTCGAACTATCAACAATACTCGACTCCAAAATTGACCGACGTTACCGTCGTTGTCCACTCCGGTACTACGTTGAATGGCTCGGATGGTCTTCAACCGGACAACAATACCAGTGGGTTCCGGCCTTCGACTTGGACGCTCCGGAGCTCTTGGCAGAGTCTCACAAGCGATATCCAGACAAGCCCGGACCCGAATGGGAACGACTCAACGCATTAAGTTACCGTTTTGCGAAAAAAGTGGACCCTGGTCCGAGGTCATTTCGCGAAGTTCTTAGACCAGCATCCACGCTTACTCAGCTCTGTGGCGGGATTTCCAGTGGCATCAGAGCACCTCTCGGCAAGGCTTAGGGCTCATCAGGATTCATCAAATGATCAATGTGCACCATGCTGCTGTTGCCGGGGGCTGTGAATAGGGGCTTACTTCCCATTCCGGTCGGAAAAGGCGGCGCTAAATGCGCGTTCATTGCTGCTCAATACATATACGCACATACGCGCCCAAGATAATTATATGGCTCCCTTGAATTGTTCCTTCAGCGCCTGCTGCCTCCGCGCCCGCGGCGAAGCGGGCCCCTGCTAGCGCCGCAATGCGCGCGGCGGGGTTTGGCGGGATTGGGTGTTTTGCACCGTTGCGTTCACCGCGTTGGGGGGAGGGGAGGGAGGCGTGGGGGGCACCCTTGGCGTCAAGTCCGGGGTTACTGGATCCGCCGGTGGTACGTTAGGGTCGGTTTCAGCTCCGGGCGCGTCATCCCCTGGCGCGCCTGCCGCAGTCCCCGATCCTCCACTGGCAGGCTCAGTGTGGGTCATTTCTCCACTCTCATCTTCGGTCTGTCTGCTAGCATTACTTAGCGTTATTCACAGCTATAAAAAAGGAATCTTTGCACACAATTTGCCGAGCACCCATTTGATATCTGCAAGCGCGCGTGTCCATGCGTCCGACGGGGTGTTCATCGCGCTGTACCACCATTTTAGACATATGATGATATTGAGAAACCCATTTTGACCTGGGCATCTCAGTACATCCAAGTCTCCGTCCTCCTGCACGAGCTCACCCTCTCGCAGTTGCAACACCGGTGATAAGCCGTGAAGGCAGCCACACATGAAACACAGCTATTTTGCGATTTTCAGTGTAAACAATCACGCAGACATCCCGAGAAGCTTCCGCGACGCCTCGTGCAGAGCTACCAGTCATATAGCTAGAGTCGCGCTCACACGGAGACGATCTCGAATAACCAGACAGTACCTAGGAACCCGCCTAGAAGCGCTGACGCTGACTTGGACTATAGAGGAGTTAGAAGGAATCTATATTTGGCAATCGTGGACGGAACTCAGTGGTTGCGACCACCTCCAGAGACACTTTGTTTGTCGCGGCATTCCTGGAATTAGTGGATGTGTGTGTCACATGCAAGCGGAGGGCTCCGAGAATGGAAAAGTGGTGAATACCCCGAACGGCTATAGCTCCGAGGTCTGTGCAGATCCCACTGGGGGCAAGCTGTGAACTACAGGCCCTGTAAACTCAATGTAAATGTGAGGGAAACTTTAAGTTTTCTCAGTGAATACCCATCATTTACAATGCCTGTAAATTGGGAGTAAACTTGTAATTTCCTCCAGAATTGGACCCAGTTTACATGGCCTGTAAATGATTGATAATCTCCGGAATTAATCTAAAAATACCCATCATTTACACCACATGTAAATGTGTGATTTACACACAGTGTAAATGGTGAGCAAATTCAGATACCAAACAACTTATTTATAGCTACACCTTCTATAATGGGTAATTCAGAATTGCCAGAAGTGGTCATCCGTCCATCATCATATGAGGGTCTAGGACAACCCCAATCAAATCTGGATCTAGGATTTGATTGGGAACATCTGGCCTTCCGTTGTCTCTTCAGGGGTTTTGAGTATACCTAGCTTCAACACTGAAGTGGTGGAGCATGAAATGCTTGCCAAGCTCTTGAAGTCTGTATAAAATCAGGAGCAGTAGTAGTTTGTGCTAAAGGGTCAAAGCTTCAGTAGCAAATATTTTCACAGATGTTATGAAGGGACAAAAGAGAGGTATCCATTTCATGTAGCATTGCCTGCTTTTTATCTGTTGCAAGATGTAACCACTGTGGATTCAGATGCGATGGAATTCTGGGATTCTATATTTGCTACCACCATTTCATGCTGTTGATTCTAGCAGTCACTAAAAAAAACTAAAGTTGCAGTACAATCTTTGGTTTTGTTTTGTTTTAGGCAATCCACAGGTGGCACAGGATACGTATGCAAAATGTAACTGCTATGGATTCGGATGCGACGGAATTCTGGTATTCTTTACATACTACCCCCATTTCATGCTGCGGATTCCAGGGGCACTAGAAAAAACTAAAGTTGCCGTCCAATCCTTGGTGCGGTTTCATTTTAGGCAGCACGCAGAGTATGTATGTAAAATGTAACCGCTAAGGATTTGGATGCGACGGAATTCTGAGATTCTATACTTGCTACCGCCATTCCATGCCGCTGATTCTAGCCATCACTAAAAAAAAACTAAAGTTGCTGTCCAATCCTTGGTGCAATTTCATTTTAGGTAGTGCGCAGGTGACACAAGGTATGTATGCAAAATGTAACTGCTGTGGATTCAGATGCGATGGAATTCTGGGATTCTATACAGGCTACCTGTTACATCCCGTACCACCAAGGATTCATCCGGACCTCATCCGACCACTTCCGGTATACTCCGGTATATATCCGTTCACATTCCGATAACCTCCGGTCATCTCCCGGCCAACTCCCGGTCCACGCCGGCTTACCTCCGGCTCAACCCCGGACAACATCCGGACTACGACCGGATGACTTCCGGTTATCATCTGTTCATCTCCGTCCGCCTCCGGCTTAACGTTCCGGTCTTCTCCGGAACGCTCCGGCTCTTATCGGACTTGATCCGGCCCTTCGGCCGATGACGAGTTTACACGCAACCGTCTATCCGCCTTAGCGGTAGATCTCCACATGCACTCCTCTTATGCACACATGCTCTATGTTCTCAATCCGTCATCTCCCTTGTACTTATACAAGAAGCTATGTTCTCCTTTTATTCTTCCCTTGTTCTTTAATCAATTTCCTTATATATACTTACCTCCGCTATTACTATAAAATGTCTAGATTACAATCATGTACTTTAGATTGATTATTAACGTTGTTTGGCTTTCCGTCATTCTCCGTTGTCTTGACACTTCCTCCAACGTCCGAGTACTCCGGCCGACGGACTTGACTTCCGTCTTCCGTCCGACGACCGGACTTGTCGATAACCCTATCCCGGACGTCCGGACTTATACATCCGTGAACTTCCCTACTTGTCGGACTCCATCTCGGACTTCGGCATAACTTCCGGATTACCAGACATTGCCCAGCCTTCGGCATATCACCTCCGGCTTACCGGACTTTCTCCGGCCTTCGGCATTTCTCCTCCGGCTTACCGGCCTTCACTTCCCGGTAACCCTCGGCCGTCTCCCTTTCCCTCCTTCATTCCTAGCCAACCAGATAGTACGCTCACCCTTAAACCTAGCTGTGGTGTAGTGGTCCATATCCGTGTTCCGGAATCCTCTCCTGTTTACTTCCGTTGACTTCCGGCATTCCCGAGCCCGGTCATAACCCATCCGGAACCTATCCCCTCTCCTTCCTTTCTCTTCCCATTGACACGGATATAACAGTATAATCAATCTGAACTATCCTTGTTGGCTCTCAAATGTCTTCTTCACCATCCGGTTCCATTTCTTCGCTCCCGGACCTCACTCCTCATGCTATTCCGTCGAGCGCGGGTATCCTGCGCTCCGGAGAGGAGCTCGGTTTAGGATGTCAGCTTTCTCCGACACTCGAAGAATCACCTTCGGCTGTTCATCCATCCTCCGGTTCTGGTCCGACAATTCCCTCTACGATCCATCATGGACCGGCTTTGTCCGGCCGTAATGACTCGAGGGATACGGGGCTTTTCCGAGCTGTTTCGGTGCCTTCCCACCTCACGGGCGAATTTCCGAGACCTCCGTTTCCGGTCTTCGGAAGCTCCGACTTTCAATCGAATGCCGGATCCTTCGGCTTATCGGTCGATGCCCCGGACACCGAACGCTCCCATTCGGATTTCTATTTCCGTACGTCTACGGAGCCTCCGGGCTACTACGACGTTCCGGATTTCCGTTCCGGCCCAAGTCGAACCTCCTCCGTCCACGACCTCCGTCATCCGGCACATCTTCCGCCGGATGTAGCTGCGCTCCTTCCGGAGATAAATGTTCACATCCGTCTCCCGGAGACGGAGCAGCGCTCATCCCGCTCAAACTTCCGCTTTCCCGAACCCTTCGACGGCATGAATCCGTTGACACTCAACTCCTTCCTGGCCCAGTGCTACATGCACTTTGCGGAACGCCCTCGGGAGTTTCGGACGGACGATGACAAAATCCTATTCATCTTGTCGTTCCTCCGGGGTGATGCCGCCCGGCTTATGTATAACGCCGGCGGTAATCGGGATATGTCGTGGCAGGGGAATTTTTCCTTGTTCGTGATGGAGTTTTGTGATACATTCACCCTTCGGGATTCAGTTGCGGATGCGGAAGAGAAACTCCGGAACTTCCGTATGAAAAGTTCCGGCCGGATCGGTCCCTTCCTACTCGAGTTCGACGCACTCACTTCTGTGCTCGGGTGGAGCGATTCTGCACTCTCCCATGCCCTTTACTCAGCACTTCCGTTTCGCATCACCCGCGAATTGGATGACGGAAACTTTCCGGGTACACCGGAAGGCCTCCGGCTTAGTGCACGCAGTATTGATTTCCAGTACTGGCAACGGCAGGAGATGCGTGAGTTGGACAACTCCCAACCTCTGGACACTTCCGATGTCCAGTCCGGACAATTCTTGGACTTCGATGACGCTCACTCCGGCTCTGGCTTCGCCGCTCCGATTTCGCCCGGAGATCGAAACTTCCGATACTCCGGCAACAACGGCTTGCCATCGACTTCAACTCGTCTGTCACTCCCCGGCTCTTCCTCCGGTGAACGTCCGGCCTTTCCGGCTTCGGGTTTCGCTCGGCCGAGGAACTTCCAGCCCATTCACCGTTCTTCCAACTCTGCCGTGATCGGCCGAGGCGGAAAACTCCGGCCGGAAGAAAGTCAACGACGAAAGTCCCGGGGACTCTGCCGATACTGCGGAGACTCCGACCACCGGGTTATCGAGTGCCCGAAGCGCCCTGACCGGTCAAATCCGTCCGGCAATTCCTCTGCCGCCGGACCTTCGTCCGGATCTCCGGATTTCCTTTAGACAAGCCACTTCGATGCCTCGAACCTCCGTTCGACTGCGTCGGCGTACGGGGGTTTCCTCCGAGGTGTTCATTTCTTTCCCACGCTGACATTCTTTCAATCACGACAATCCCGCTCTTCCGAGCCGGATCTATCTATCTATAATCCTCACCATTTGCCGCGAAATTCAACTTCCGTGTGCGGACCTTTCCCTACTTTTCTTCCGATAAAGTTATTTATCAATGGAATTTTATGGGTTTCTCTCTCCGTTCATGTGAGCTTCCGAAACTTCCGGCTTACCTCCATCCACCTCCGGGTCCTTCGGAAATCACCGGACAAGCTCTCGGAACCTCTCGGCAATCTTCCGATAATCGGCAGCCTCTTCTGCCTTATTTCCATCTGTGTTGATGTCTTCCTCTACAGAAGAAATATTGCGTTATCTGTTTCTGATTCTCTGCGAACCTGGACTATGGATGCCTGGATTGCCCCACAATTATCGATCCGTTGATCGAACGTCAGAGGCACCAACTATTTCCTACCAGTCTACTCGGAGTTTTTAGTGTGTACACACGACCGACTATGATGTCGGACTTTGCTCGGTATCGGATCCCCCGGCTTATCCCCGCGGCTTGGACTCGGCGTTTTTAACGTTAAACCGGCAATACTAGCGCCATCATCACGAGGCCCTTCGGTCTCATCGGCATTCCGCCACAGCACTTCAGCCACCGTTCCCTTCCGGAACACCTCCGAGACCTAGTCTCGAACCCTGGCGACTCCCGTTTCCAGTTCTCGGACTTTCGGCTTACGCCGACTTCCGATCCTTCTCGGACTTCCGGCTTATGCCGGACTCCGATCCTTTTCGGTCCTTTGGCTTACGCCGAACACCGAACGTCCTTTCCGGACAAAACCTGTTACTCTCCCGGAACTTTCAGCATTGCGTCTGACTTCCTCCAAGCACACTTCCGTCGAAAACTCCCGGAGTATCCACTCTCCGCATTTTCTCGGACATACCCTGAGGCACTTCCGCTTCACGATCTTCCGGAACATCCGGCACTTTGTCCGTCCTTCCGGCGATCGTTCCTTCTCCGAGATTGTATGACTCCGCTCTGCAATTCTCTACCGTTATACTTCTACCGGTTCACCCCTCGCCCGCTATGCTGCTCCGGCCTCTCCGGCTCGCTTTGGATCGTGTTACTTCTGGATCGTTCGACCTCCGAACCTCCGCACGGAAGTTTTCACTCCGCCATCCTCCGTGAAAATGCTTCTCGATCTTCGGATTCCAGTCGGTCAATGTCTTGATGTCTTTTCCGAAATTTTCGGGTCTTCCGGATATCGAATCCTTTCAGACGAAGCCTCACGGATTGATCTCCGGTTTGCAACCTTTGTGTTCGGCCATTTGCTCGCCTGTGTCTGTCGCACGTGCTCGGCTTTTATGTCCGGCCTCGGTTCCGACTTCCCGGCTTATCCTTCGCTCTCCGGACTTGTATTCCTGTCCTCGGCTTTGCCCCGCTCTTCGGCCGGCTTAACATTACCTCGCCGGCTTTGGACTCGGCAGCTCCGAATCATCGCCTCAATTTGATCGGACTTATCTCCGGACTTTTCCGATGTTTGGCTCGAGACCATCTCGCCATCCGGAGTTTGGTATTTTCCGACGGCAGTTCAATAACGACTTGAATACTTTTCCACGGCTTACCGGCATTAGCCCCGGCGCTCTTCGGAGCTTGGAACTTCGCCTTGCGCCTTTCTGGCTTACTACACCGGCGATGTTTTCCTACCTCCGCTCACTTCCGCTCGCTATTCCGGCTTTCGGAGGTGTAAACTCCTCTTCCGGTCGTGTTCCATCCTCGGTCGCTCGGGACCTCGGAACTCCACTATCATCACTCCGGACACTTGGTCGTTGCATCCGTCAATCCCGGACTCGCTTTCGGAAGTTATCTTCCGTGGGCAGCGCTTCCGGTCTTCCGGACGCCACTAGTGCTTCCGTGTGGTATACGACTGTAAAGCTGCGACTCTGGCAGTTGAAATATTCTTCCTGCTCCGTTTGCTGCGCTTTCCGAGCCTTCTGTTCACACTCCGGTGGCCTTCCGGCCTTTTCCGGATATATTCCTGGGGACTTCGGTCAAACCTGCGGATATTCCCTCCTTCCTATACTACCTTTTGTTCGTCACGTTCCTTGAGGGCAAGGAACTTAAAGGGGGGATACGCTAGTCATTTTCCGTTCATTTCCGATCATTTCCGCTCCGAAAACCTTCGCTGAAGCAGAGGATACGGCGGAAATTCCCCACACCCTACGTTGTTTCCGAGTGGATCACTCACTTCCTAAACAACATCCATCCCGCACCTGGACTACTCCACCGGCATACTCATTACTCCCTTCCGGGACTTCCGGCATATCGTTCCAACTTCCGGTTCGATGTCCGACGGACTTCCGAGTTCTGGATTATATTGCACAAACATAGCCTTCCGGCCTACGTTGCAACCTCCGATTACCTCCGGACTTCGGCCGAATCACCTAACGGAATTAGCCATCCTTCCCGAGTACTCCGCCCGGCTACTTGTCCAACTTCCTGCGCACCCGGACGTATTGGTCTCACATCCTGTGGGAATTCCCGAGTCATCTGTCCACCTCCGTTCACCTCCGGCCTTTATCCTTTCTATTCCGGCCACCTTCGAGCATTCTAGACCTACGCTGATTATGACATATGTTCTAGGAGACGCTCCATTCCTCCGCATGAACTTCCGGTCTACTCCGGCATTGGCGCTCGACTCCATCCTCTTCCGGTTCTTACCCGGGCTTATTATCCACCACCATCCAGCTTTCTTCCGGATTTCCTACCACCCTCCGGCCGAGCATTATTCTTTCGCTCCCCGGCCTTCTCGCTCCTTCATCCATATTCCCTCGGCAATCTTCCGGTTTATTTCCGGATATCCCGATAGGTCGTCGGCTTACTACCGGTTTATAACCGAGTGTCACGACGTTACGGATTTCAACTTCCGCACCATCCAGATTGCTGATGGATCTCCGGATCAGATGTATTCAACACGGATTCGTCACTTTTACACCATGGAATCATCTACTGGACTTCGGATACAGTAACCAAGATATGCGATCGCTTCCGGCTCATCCGGCTTCCCCGGCACACCCGGCTCATCCGGCTTATCCGGCATATCCGGCTTATCCCGTTCTTGGTCTGAACCAAATCTGACAACTCCTATACATCACCCTTTATGGCTCTTTATTTACCCCGTTCTTAATTCCTTTCCCTTCTTAGGAATTTTCGGAAATGTCCTACTCATGGACCGGAACTTCCGGACGATCTCGGGCTATCTTCCGGCCATGCGATGACCTCACTACCATCCCATCGGATTTCCTCTCGGACTTAGTGTCCGTCCACTTCTGGACTTATCCCTCACCTCCGTCCGTTTCTGGACTTCAACTTCTCTTTTCCTTCACTCTGCCAATTCATCCTCCTCCGGCGGGCTTGCAGAAACGACTTCCGGCACAATTGGTCCCACCGGCTTATCCGCCATTACATCATCCATGTTACGGTCAAACTCACCCGATTTCTCCGGTTCGTTCCGGCTACGGTTTCCAGTGCCGGACACGACGGACGATAACGGACATAGTTCCGGCGAACCTCAGACAAGTGAAATCTACTTCGCTCTCGCCGCCCGGCCTATCCTTCTCGGACTTCACGTTTCCGGCATAGCCTTGGACCTCCGCCATTCCCGAAGTTTCCGGCGCTCGCGCGATGTCCGTTACAATTCCCGTTACGGTTTCCGTGCCAGTGTTCCAGGAATTGTTTTTTTTTTTTTTTTTTTTTTTTTTTTGGTTGTACGTTACACCATTAAGTGTTGCGATCTCCGGCAACTCATAAGATGAGCCCCTTTGATCCGTAAATGTTTGAGGGACAAATATTATGACCTCAGACCAATGGCAGGAATGCTTTTATGCACGAACAGCAAATGCCGAACAGTGTGGGACTCAACCGTGTCCAATCACGGTAATACCCACTAAACCTCCAAAATACAGTTTTGTTGCTTATACTGGGGTTCGAACCCATGCAAAATCATGGCCCAGTGATCTCTAGTTTACCCGGAGACCAAGGTGCATGGATAACCACTCAGCCATGCGACCTCTTGTTCCAGGAATTGGATTGCAAGGCGAAATATCTTCCGCCACTTCCGGAGTCTTTACCTCCACTTCCCTTGTCTTCTCCTTCCGGACTCGACGCGGTGAATCAGGTATCCTCGGATTCTCATCCTCGGACCTCACATACACTTCCCCGCATCTTCCGTCCCATCCTCCGGCAATTGTTCCGGCATGCCATCCGGCTTTCCTTCACCTTTCCTGCCATTTCCGTTCCCACTGGAACTTCCGGGTTTACCGGCTCCGACATTCGTCGACGGGAAAATCACCATCCATTTCCGGTCTCGTCTCCAAGATGACCTCTCCCTCGAATCCAGTTTCATCTCCGCTCTGCGGCATAGACCCGCGGATTCTCGGCACATGTCACTGACGACATTCGGACTTGCGATTTCCGTTTCCGGACTTACGAATTAGCATTGGACGCTGTTGGACTGATCTCCGTCCTCCGTCTGCTTTCCTCCCTCCTCCCCTTCACCATTCATTACCGGTCTTCATTACTCCGGCTTTTCGTCCGGCGTAATCTCCGGCCTATTCTTCCGGTTCCATTCTCCGGTCTCGGCTTACCCTGATCTTCCGGTTCGCCGATATGGATCCTGTTGCGAAGACGCATGTAGTGGCGTCACCGCCCTCGGCTTTCGTCTCCGCATTCCCGGCTCTCAATAATTCATCGTACATTCACCATCTCTGTCCCAACCATTTCCGCCTGTTCCGAACTCGGCTTAACCTGCATAAAACCTCCGGCTTACATCCGTCGGCTACGGTTTCCCCTTGTGCCGAATTCCGACACGGAAATTCTTTCCTCCGAACCGCCGCTCCGTTACTTCGTCCGCTCCGGCTCGACAGTGGAACAGACGTGTAGCAGGATTCGCGAACGAAACAATTCCGCCATGATCTCGCCGACCACCTTTGGTCTAGCGATAGGACTTGTCCGCTCATCACACTCCGGTGAATCTCCGAAACTTGTCGGCTCCATTTCACAACCACCGGCATTTGGATTCAGTAACTTCTTCATCCTTTTCCGTTTCCGTACCTTCAACTTCGCCTTCTTCCGCGACTTCCGTTGCACTTCCGGCTTTCTGCCACCCTCGTTCATCCCTTCCGTGTTGGCTGGATCGCCGACTCGGACTCCGGCACAAGTTAGGCGTTTCCGGCTTAGCCCTCCGCTTCCCGGATGTCTCTCATCCTCCGGCTCGAACTTCCTTCGCCGATGCGGTATTTCGACCTCCGCCTTTAACAACTTCCGTTGCCGTTCCTCCTCCACTCCGTCGGAACTGTTTATCAGTTAAGAGCCTTGCACATCGAGAGTTCAAACTTCCGTTCTCCGGTCCTCTCTCGCACTCCGGCTTTTCTCGGCTTATTACCCTCCAGCATTTCCTCCTCCGCACGTGACCCCTAGCTTCGGCGTCTGGTTCGTCCGGCCTTAGTCTACGGTTTCCCTTCACGTCCGGATTTTCCGGCCTTTTCCACCGGACTCCCTTGGTCACCTCCGGACTCACTTTCCGATCATCCTGGTGCTGAACGGCCCACGATGGAAGATTAATTTTTTGTTGGACTTCGGCTTGGCTTATCACCTCATCACTTCACTCACCGGCAACTTCCACCAACTTCCGTCCTCGTTCCGTCCACTCTGTACTCCGTCACTTGGACCCTTATCTTCCTATACCTTCTGGTTTGTCTTTGTTCCGATGTTCCTTGAGGGCAAGGAACGTAAAGGGGGGATACTGTTACATCCCGTACCACCAAGGATTCATCCGGACCTCATCCGACCACTTCCGGTATACTCCGGTATATATCCGTTCACATTCCGATAACCTCCGGTCATCTCCCGGCCAACTCCCGGTCCACGCCGGCTTACCTCCGGCTCAACCCCGGACAACATCCGGACTACGACCGGATGACTTCCGGTTATCATCTGTTCATCTCCGTCCTCCTCCGGCTTAACGTTCCGGTCTTCTCCGGAACGCTCCGGCTCTTATCGGACTTGATCCGGCCCTTCGGCCGATGACGAGTTTACACGCAACCGTCTATCCGCCTTAGCGGTAGATCTCCACATGCACTCCTCTTATGCACACATGCTCTATGTTCTCAATCCGTCATCTCCCTTGTACTTATACAAGAAGCTATGTTCTCCTTTTATTCTTCCCTTGTTCTTTAATCAATTTCCTTATATATACTTACCTCCGCTATTACTATAAAATGTCTAGATTACAATCATGTACTTTAGATTGATTATTAACGTTGTTTGGCTTTCCGTCATTCTCCGTTGTCTTGACACTTCCTCCAACGTCCGAGTACTCCGGCCGACGGACTTGACTTCCGTCTTCCGTCCGACGACCGGACTTGTCGATAACCCTATCCCGGACGTCCGGACTTATACATCCGTGAACTTCCCTACTTGTCGGACTCCATCTCGGACTTCGGCATAACTTCCGGATTACCAGACATTGCCCAGCCTTCGGCATATCACCTCCGGCTTACCGGACTTTCTCCGGCCTTCGGCATTTCTCCTCCGGCTTACCGGCCTTCACTTCCCGGTAACCCTCGGCCGTCTCCCTTTCCCTCCTTCATTCCTAGCCAACCAGATAGTACGCTCACCCTTAAACCTAGCTGTGGTGTAGTGGTCCATATCCGTGTTCCGGAATCCTCTCCTGTTTACTTCCGTTGACTTCCGGCATTCCCGAGCCCGGTCATAACCCATCCGGAACCTATCCCCTCTCCTTCCTTTCTCTTCCCATTGACACGGATATAACACTACCACCATTTTATGCTGTTGATTCTAGCAGTCACTAAAAAAAACTAAAGTTGCAGTCCAATCTTTGGTTTGGTTTCATTTTAGGCAGTACGCAGGTGAAACAGAGTACGTATGCAAAATATAACCACTATGGATTCGGAATTCTGAAATTCCATACTTGCTACCACCATTCCATGCTGCTGATTCTAGGTGTCACTTTTGGAACCAAGGGCTACCATAACCACTTCCCCACAAAAATCATAACCTGGTGCTACCTTTTTGAGGGCCTCGTTAGTTGGAAGTTCTTCACCATAATATGCTGATATCAGGAACTGAGATGTTCCAGCCTTCACAATACAGTCATGAATGATGGTGTCGGGTGTTATGGTGAAAACGGTGGTATAGTCCAAGTATGGAAGTTGGAGGATACGGAAAGCAGTAGTGCCTTGTTGTAGGCTGGGAGCCAGATGTAGCCCAGGCCTATGTGTTTCTGTCTGTATGATAATCTTAGTAGGCTTTGCTTCAGTATAGAGATAGGCCTTTCCCTTGGACCCAGTGATCTTTATGTAGTGTCAATGGTATATTGAAAGATTTACACACATTGCATACCTGAACAGTTCCAGTTGGAGAAACTCTGAGGGAAACCATTGATAGAGGAGTAGAGACACAAAATTGACATGAGCCTCATGGAAGATGTTATTTATATGGTTTGGCAGGCTACCAAACATGAGGCAGAGTACCGGAGTTAAAAGCCCCGTTGACCAAAGTTGGCTGAGGATGTTAGAAAATGTTCATCTCATTTCCAGATGTTCTTCAGCCAGCATGAGAGCTCAACCAAGCAAGATGGATCTTACGGGTTTGAAACCATAATCTGGAAGTAAGTCGTCATGAATGGACAACAAATGTACATCTACTACATACATCCGGATAAATAAAGGAACCACAATTACCATAATTGGACTTGGGCTTGAAAATGCACCAGTTCTTGAAAATTGATTCAATTTATATCAGTCCTTAGGGTCCGGCCTAAGAATATAAAAAAGTTTGAAAAAAAAGCCATCCAGTATTGATCAAGAATCTGGCCCTGAGACGAAAAAACCGCTGATGGGAATAGCAAAAGTCGGATATGATTTACAGCTTTGGTATATGGATGGCAAGTATTCATAGGTGCAGCCATTGGTGCTGTTCATGACAGCTCCCACAATTTTATTGAAGGTCAAAAGTGTGGATTTCTCTGGCTCTAACAACAGCAATGCATACTTTCCAGCTAGCAACTTTCAAAATGAAAAACCTGGAGCATTTAACCACTATTTCCGATGAAGTTGTACAAGAGAATGTGCATTTATTACATCTTGCACAAGCATGTGCAAATCTCCTGATGAAATTCAGCGCAGGAGGCAATATGTCTGTCTTGACTCTTGAGTCTGGTCAGTGCAAAAGGAGAAGTTTGAATGTCACTATTGTAGATTCAAAATCAGTACTAGGTGACTTCAAGTTCCTGTAAGATAAAAGTATGCAGAATTACATACTTTCATGGCTCCACTGAGATGCTGGCACTCCCATTGGATCTCGCTTACACTCCTTCAAACCTTTGTACACTTGAGTATCTATTCAGGAGGTCAGGACCCCTCTGACAGACGAAAACACGCTTGAACAAACCCAAATTGGTAATGACGGATCACGGGGCCGTGACCGTCCACACGCAGCAGCCCTCTGCAGCCTGTATTCTTGATGCATGGCACACACATTGCTTTAGTTTCATTTTCAGAGTTTATCTTGGTCACGGGTACTTGATTAAGGTCTATCACAGTTGCGGATTTCCCTGGATTTCGACCTTCATTTCAGATCTCTGATTTCATGCTGGATTTCAGCGTGTGAAAAACACACATTTGTCTTACGGAAAGTCACCCACTGGCTATATGAAACCTGCAATCTTCCATAGTGCACTAAGAATGTGCTGGATATGCAAAATATTGGGTTGTTGTGAAGACAGGATGAACTTGGCAAGCAACTTGAATTATATTAGGTGACAAGGAAGAATGTGGCTGTGAGAGGCGTTCTGGAACGCCTCTCACAGCCACATACAGAAGAAGTAAGAGGATTTTGATCCTCTGTTACATCCCGTACCATCACGGACTCATCCGGACCTCATCCGACCACTTCCAGTATACTCTGGTATACATCCGTTCACATTCCGATAACCTCCGGTCATCTCCCGGCCAACTCCCGGTCTACGCCGGCTTACCTCCGGCTCAACCCCGGACGACATCTGGACTACGACCGGATGACTTCCGGTTATCATCCGTTCATCTCCGTCCTCCTCCGGCTTAACGTTCCGGTCTTCTCCGGAACGCTCCGGCTCTTATCGGACTTGATCCGGCCCTTCGGCCGATGACGAGCTTTCACGCAACCGTCTATCCGCCTTAGCGGTAGATCTCCACATGCATTCCTGTTATGCACACAAGCTCTATGTTCCCAATCCGTCATCTCCCTTGTACTTATACAAGAAGCTATGTTCTCCTTTTATTCTTCCCTTGTTCTTTAATCAATTTCCTTATATATACTTACCTCCGCTATTACTATAAAATGTCTAGATTACAATCATGTACTTTAGATTGATTATCAACGTTGTTTGGCTTTCTGTTACGACCATGCAACTCCTACACCATCCTACACCATCCGGCTCCGTCCGGACTTCCTCCGTCCTCCGTCCGGATCCTCGGATCCGACTCTCCTCCTTTCCGGACGCGTCATCCGAACTCCGGCTCGCGTCCGTCTCACTCACTGTTGCGTCCGACCTTGGTCGTTGACGCATGCCCTCGGGGTTTTTACGCAATGAAGAATTACTGAGCGTTTCCCCTTCTCTGACCATATGACTTATGCTCCACATGTATTCCTTATTGTCTTTATTGTCTTTGCTTATTCCTATTGTCTTTAACTTGTTCTCCGAACGCATCCGGACTATCTCCGTACTTAGTATAAATATGTACTTACTTCGGATGTAACCTTAGTTGATAATTAACGTGCTTTGCCTCCGCATTGCTCCGTCGTCCGACCTCTGTCCTATTCTCTATCCGACCTTCGGAGCCAAGTTAATTGGTGTACCCTTATACTCTTGTGGTATCGCTTTACATCCGGACCTTCGTCTGGCTCCCCGACACTACGTCCGGCCATCCGTCCTTCCGGCCCTTCCGGCCGTCCGTCCTTCCGGTCGTTTCCTTTCTTTCCGGACACGGATATAACAGTATTATCAACTCAAATTAATTTGGCTTCTTCCCATGTCTTACGCTCACCTCGTTCCCACTCCGGATGTAGGCCAAGATAGTCGTCGATCGCGCCAGTTCAGCGCCATCGTGTTATATCCGTGTCAAGGGGAAGAGAAAGGAAGGAGAGGGGATAGGTTCCGGATGGGTTATGACCGGGCTCGGGAATGCCGGAAGTCAACGGAAGTAAACAGGAGAGGATTCCGGAACACGGATATGGACCACTACACCACAGCTAGGTTTAAGGGTGAGCGTACTATCTGGTTGGCTAGGAATGAAGGAGGGAAAGGGAGACGGCCGAGGGTTACCGGGAAGTGAAGGCCGGTAAGCCGGAGGAGAAATGCCGAAGGCCGGAGAAAGTCCGGTAAGCCGGAGGTGATATGCCGAAGGCTGGGCAATGTCTGGTAATCCGGAAGTTATGCCGAAGTCCGAGATGGAGTCCGACAAGTAGGGAAGTTCACGGATGTATAAGTCCGGACGTCCGGGATAGGGTTATCGACAAGTCCGGTCGTCGGACGGAAGACGGAAGTCAAGTCCGTCGGCCGGAGTACTCGGACGTTGGAGGAAGTGTCAAGACAACGGAGAATGACGGAAAGCCAAAGAACGTTAATAATCAATCTAAAGTACATGATTGTAATCTAGACATTTTATAGTAATAGCGGAGGTAAGTATATATAAGGAAATTGATTAAAGAACAAGGGAAGAATAAAAGGAGAACATAGCTTCTTGTAAAAGTACAAGGGAGATGACGGATTGAGAACATAGAGCATGTGTGCATAAGAGGAGTGCATGTGGAGATCTACCGCTAAGGCGGATAGACGGTTGCGTGTAAACTCGTCATCGGCCGAAGGGCCGGATCAAGTCCGATAAGAGCCGGAGCGTTCCGGAGAAGACCGGAACGTTAAGCCGGAGGAGGACGGAGATGAACAGATGATAACCGGAAGTCATCCGGTCGTAGTCCGGATGTTGTCCGGGGTTGAGCCGGAGGTAAGCCGGCGTGGACCGGGAGTTGGCCGGGAGATGACCGGAGGTTATCGGAATGTGAACGGATGTATACCGGAGTATACCGGAAGTGGTCGGATGAGGTCCGGATGAATCCTTGGTGGTACGGGATGTAACACATCGTTCCAATTCAGGCTCCGGGCCAGCAGCCCGTAGAATCTACCTCTGGTTTTCAGCCACCCATGCTCTCACCACCTATTGACCCTCGGATTCAACGGTCCCAACCGCATTTTCAACCGGATGCGCGTGCTCTTCGGCCGCATGCTCCGGCCATGTGGTCAAGACCGCTTCTCGACCCAGAAAACCGTGGAGCTGCTTTCCCGCAGTTCAGCCAATCTCCGGTCGGTTCACAATACCCCGGATCGGTTTACCCCGAGGTGATGGATTTCAATGAGTATGAACGTGGCTCCGGTACTGGCATATCTTCTCCTACCCCAGATCGTCGTATGTTTCATCATCCGGTCCACACTGCTACCATTGTGGAGGTACCGGAAGAGGTCGACCCATTGGAGACGACCGAACCGATCGCTCTGATTCCTCCGATCTATTCCGGGCAAACAATGTTTGTCCCGCCATCGCCTACTACGATCGGCTCGCGACCGCATACTGCTCCGCCGGCTACTCCGGCTCCGGTCGACAAGGGTAAAGGTAAAGCCAGTGGAGGACAAACTCCTGACCCTACTGCCCAACCACCCACCAATCTTCCTTCCGGCTCTACTCCGCCCCCGCCTGCGGGCCCTTCCGGTCCTCCTGGACCTTCTGGCTCTCCTGGCGGCGGTAGCAGTGGAGGCGGCGGAGGTGGAGGAAGTGGAGGTCCGCCCCCGGGCGGAAATCCTCCCCCGATTCCAAACCCTCCGGTTCAACCATCGGGTTCCGGCACGCCCGCGCCTAATCCAGGACCTGGTGGCGGTGGAGGTGGCGGTGGTGGTGGTGACGGACCATTTGGTCCGGCGCTGCCTCCAGGTCCTCCAGGTCCTCCCGGTCCCCCCGGACCTCCGGGTCCGACAATTCACATTCCCGCTCCGAACAACCCGCAGCTCGATTTCGCCGTGCAACAAATGGCACAGGCTATGGCTCTCCTCGCACAGAACTCTGTCGCTCCTCCTCGCTCCACTCGTACTGCTTCCAAGGCTCCGGACACATTCGATGGTTCGGACCCGACGAAATTCGCCACTTTCATGTCACAGATTTATCTGCACATCGCGGAACGCCCACAAGACTTCCCGGGCGACGAAGATAAGATCTTCTACGTCCGGTCGTATCTTCGGGGCACCGCTCAGCAGTGGTTTATGCCCAACATCTATGCGAGCGGTAACGCGCCCATTCCGCATTGGGATGCAAACTGGGGACTATTTGTACAGGAGCTCGCGACTAACTTCGGTCCGCACGACCCCTTCGGGGACGCCCGGATCTCTTTGGAGACGCTTTCCATGAAGCCGGGTGACCGGCTGGCTACTTACCAGCTCGAGTTCGACACTCACGCGGTTATGACGGGATACAACGAGGCCGCCCTCTTCCGGGCATACTACAGGGGCCTCCCCAGTCGCATCAAGGACACCATCGCGCAAAACCAGATTCCGGCTTCTCTTGTCGGACTCAAGGCTTACGCCTCGCAGATCGACCAGCGCTACCATCGTCGACAGGCCGAGAAAGCTGCGGAGCGCGCTTCCAACAATCCGCCACCCTCCGGCAAGTCGTCCGGAGACGCCTCCGGCTCTCCTCCGGCCGGAGGTCAAGGTGGTGGTGGTCGTGGTGGGAAATCCAAAGGAAAGGGCAAGGGCCGAGGTAATTCGAATCCTCCGGCCAAGACCAATCCTCCGTCGACTACTCCTCCGACAATGTCCGGTAACGCGGGTCAGGCCTCCGGGTCATCAAAGACTCCGAAACCGTACGCGGCCAAGCTCGACTCCTCCGGTAAACTCAAACCCGAGGAGCGCGAGCGGCGCATAAAGAACAACCTCTGCATGTTCTGCGGTGGTCAAGGCCACAAGACGGCCGACTGCCGGAAGCGTCCGGGCAATGCTCAAGGCAAGGCTGGAAATGTTTCTAATCCGCCTGCGCCTGCCGCTGATGCCTCTTCTACCCCCGAGTCAAAAAATTAGACAGCGGCTCGGAACCCTCCGCACCTGGTCCGAGCCGTGTTGACTCCGCGGTGCTTCCGGAGGTTACTCTCAACGCGTCCACTCTCTCTCCTAATGCCTTTTACGTCGATCTTGATATATCTTTACTCTCCGCGGACTTTATCTCGCCTTCCGGCATTCTGTCTGGTTTTCCTACTCCGGACGCGGGCCTAACCCTGCGTCCGTCTTTTGTACAACGAGTGGCCGCGGGATTCAACTCCTGCTTACGGGCGCTCATCGACTCCGGCTCTTCGCACTTTTTGTGTCTACTCGAGTTTGCGAATCTAATGGGTATTCTCCGTACGCGGTCCCTCCGGTTAAGCTCCGGTATCTCGACGGCTCCTCATCTATCATAAACCGGCAACTACAATTATTGCCCCGGTTTCCTTCCGGCGATGTCCATTCTATGGAATTTTACGTCACCTGTCTGGACTCTGCCTGTGACTTGGTTCTTGGACTAAATTGGCTACGCCGCTACAATCCGTTGATTGACTGGCGCAACGCCTCACTAAAGTTCAGCCCTGTTTACGACGAGTCTACTGTGTCGACACACCCGGAGATTACTCCGGCCCTTGTTGCGGTCCCTCCGGTTACGGAGGATACGGAGCATCCAGCAACCCCGGCTCTCATTCCGTCTATACCGCTGACGTCTTCGCCCGGACCTGCTCCTTCTATGGAGATACCTCCGGCACCGTTTCCGGCGCCACCCGAGGCCCCCGCGCCTTGTCCGTTCACTACTGCCCCGCTTGTGTCTATGGTCAACACTGCTGCTTTCCGCGCTATCATTCGCGATAAAAGCACCATCCAGTATACTCTGCGTGCTACGCCGACCGACGAGAGTTTAGGTTTTAAATCCTCGGCCGAGCCGGACTTCGCTAACTTGTCCGGCATTCCGGCCGAATACCACGACTTCGCCGATGTCTTTTCAGAGTCGGAGGCTTATAATCTTCCGCCCCACGCGAGTTCGATCTGAAGATCGAGACCGTCGATGACGCGGAACCTCCGGTCGGTCCTATCTATTCCCTTTCTCCGGCCGAACTTTTGGCGCTCCGGGAGTTCCTCGATCAGAACTTCGGACTTCATCTATCCGTCTCGTTCCTCCCATGGCGCTCCTATCCTCTTCGCTAAGAAGAAGGACGGAAGTCTCCGGCTTTGCGTCGACTACCGTGGATTGAACCGTATCACAAAGAAGGATCGTTATCCGCTTCCTCTGATCTCGGATTTCCTCGACGCACCAGGAAAGGCACGTATCTATACCAAGCTCGACCTCCAGCATGCCTACCATCTACTCCGAGTCGCCCCGGGCGACGAGTACAAAACCGCATTTCGCTCACGCTACGGCTCCTACAACTTCCGGGTCGTTCCGGAAGGTTTGTCCAATGCTCCGGTCGCCTTTCAGCGTTTCCTCAATACGTTGTTCGCGGATCTGTTGGACGTCTATGTCGTGGTATACCTCGATGACATCTTGGTGTACTCCGACGATCCGTCCGACCATACCGCTCACGTCCGGGAGGTGCTCCGGCGCCTCCGGGAAGCTGGTTTGTATTGCAAACTTCCCAAATGCGAGTTCGGCGTTACTACTTGCGAATATCTAGGCTATGTTCTTTCTCCGGACAGTTTCCGGATGGCTCCGGACAAGATCTCTGCCATCACGGATTGGCCCGTCCCTCGGAAAGTTAAGGACGTTCAGTCCTTCCTCGGTTTTTGTAACTTCTACCGGCGTTTCATCTACGGCTATTCTGGCATTACCGTTCCACTCACCCGGCTTACCCATACCGCTATCAAGTGGGACTGGTCGGTCGCTTGCCAAACGGCTTTCGACACTCTCAAGCGCGCGTTTACGGATGCTCCGGTCCTCCACCATTGATTCCCGGCTGACAGATTACGGTCGAAACGGACGCATCCGACTACGCTATCGCGGGCATACTCTCCATCACCGGAGATGACGGGGAACTTCACCCTGTCGCCTTCCGGAGCCGAACACTTACGGCTCCGGAGCTCAACTACGACACTCACGATAAGGAACTCCTTGCTATTTTTGATTGCTTTACTCATTGGCGTCATTATCTCGAGGGGCTCCTTTAGTTGTGACGTTGTCACGGACCACAAGAACCTCGAATACTTTGCAACGACGAAGACCCTTACCCGTCGGCAAGTACGTTGGTCCGAATACCTTTGCCATTTCAATATGGTGATCCGGTTCCGACCGGGCAAACTCGGAGGTAAACCCGATGCTTTGACTAGACGATGGACGTCTATCCGAAAGAGGGGGATACGGCCTTCAGCCAGATCAATCCTCAGAACTTCCGGCCCATTTTCACGTCCGATCAATTATCCGCATCGCTTAACGTACTTACCTTGAAGACGTTTGTCTCCGAGCCTCCGTCGTCATGGATGTTGATCAGCTTCACCGCGACATCATTTCCCACTATCCGGACGCCCAGCCGCTACTTCCGGACTCGCATCCGCGGCGTCCGATGCTTCCGGCTCGCGCTGGACCACAGATCCAACCGGACTTCTACTTCTTAACAACCGGATCTTCGTCCCGCAGGTTTCCGGCAACTCTCCGGACATTCTCCGTGTACGTGTTTTACAAAACAAGCATGATCACATACTCTCCGGCCATTTCGGACAGAATCGTACGCTGGCCCTCGTCCGGCGCGACTATGCCTGGCCAGAGATGCGGAACTTCGTCCGAGACTACTGCAAATCCTGCACTCACTGCAAGCGCAACAAGGCCCCTCGGCACAAGCCGTACGGTCTTCTCCGTCCACTTCCGGTTCCCCTCCGTCCTTGGCATTCCATTTCCATCGACTTTATCGAAAACCTTCCCTTCTCCGGCGAGTTTAACTGCATTTGTGTCATGTTGATCGTGCATCCAAGCAGGTTATCCTTTTCCCCTGCGATTTCCATATCACCTCCGTGCAACTCGCCCGGCTTTCCTTATTCACGTCTTTTCCAAACACGGAGTCCCGGCCCATGTTACTTCCGACCATGGCACGGAATTCGTCTCCGCTTTCTTCCGCGCATTGGGCGAACTACTCAATATGACCATGCACTTTACGTCCGGCCACCATCCGGAGGCCGACGGACAGACGGAATGCATGAACCAAACCCTCGAACAGTACGTCCGGATGTATTGTGCGTATCAACAGGACGACTGGGCCGAGCTCCTTCCTCTCAGAGAGTTCGCGCTCAACAACGCTCCGAACACATCGACCGGCGTATCTCCGTTCTTCGCTAACAAGGGTTATCATCCGGCACTCACTTTCCACGAGACTACGATCCAGGGCAAGGATGTTGACAAAGCCCGGGACTACGTCTATGACCTCCAATCCGTCCACGAATACCTCCGTGCGCAACTTACAATTGCTACGGAGCGTTACAAGGAAGTTGCTGATAAAAAGCGTCTTCCGGACCCGATCCTTGAGGTCGGAGATCATGTCTTTGTGTCGACCGAGTTCATTGCAACCACCCGGCCACGGAGAAGTTCTCCGAGACACACTTCGGACCATACGAAGTCATCGAGAAAACCTCCGGCGCGTCTTATCGAATCCGTCTTCCTAAAGCCCTTTCGCGCATTCACCCCGTTTTTCACGTCTCAGCGCTAGAACCACATTTCCCGAATCCATTCCCCGGACGCGAACAAGTTCCACCCGGCCGGTCGAGATTATCGACGGAGACGAGCATTTCGAACTATCAACCATACTCGACTCCAAGATCGACCGACGTTACCGTCGTTGTCCGCTCCGGTACTATGTTGAATGGCTCGGATGGTCTTCAACCGGACAACAATACCAATGGGTTCCGGCTTTCGATTTGGACGCTCCGGAGCTCTTAGCAGAATTTCACGAGCGATATCCGGACAAACCCGGACCCGAATGGGAACGACTTTGAGCTTCCGGCTCCCGGTCTTACTCCGTCTCGTCGGCGACTCTACGCGCTTCATGACCAAGAAAACATATATTTCGGATTCAAGAAATTATTCTATAAACGTCCGTTTTTGATTTACAATCTCGTATTTAATCGTTCATTTTCCCTCCTCCGCCTGCGATTCCTCCGGCTCCTTCGGCTCCGGCTCCGGCTGCGTGCCCGAACCACTTGCGACCGGTTCCTCGTCATCGAGCATCTCGTAGACGATTTGACCGTCGATGTCCCGGATGAGCCGATAACCCTCGAGTTCGCTTCCGTCCGGAAGTGCTACAAGGGGGATCCGATTTTCCTCCTCCTCCTGCTTCACCTTGGCCACCTGCGCGTTCGCGTCCTCCAGGACCGCGCTCTGCTCCGCTTGGAGCTTGCGAATACTTTCGTCGATGGCCGCCGCTTTCTTCTTCGCCTCTTCAATCTTCTCCGCCGCTTCTTGCTTCTTCTTCGTCCGACTTGCCGAGAGCTCCAGCATGTGGCGCTCGTACTCCGCGTCCGACATCCCAAGCTCCGCGCCTCGTTCCTCCTTTACCTTCGGCTCCGGCGGAACGGGTTGGACGAATTCGCCCGGAGCGACCTCCACGAACGGACCAACCTCGGCTGACGCGCGAGTGGGCTCCGGCTCGGGTCCGTACATCGGACCATCCACCTCCATCGCTCCGTTCTGCCTTTGCGTCCGGTTGCTCCGGTTCTTCGGGACGTCCGATGTCCTCCGCCAGTGGCATTTCTTCGTCCTCCGGCTCGTCTTCGCTCTCCGGATCGCCCTTCCCATCCACTCTATCGTCGTCCGTGTCCTCCGAGTCGCGGATGGATGTGGTCTTCTGTCTCCGGATCCATTTCCGGATGTCGTCGACTGCCGAGGCCGGTGGTGTGTCGTGGAGCGAGACGTCGAGCTCCTCGAGGTATTCACGAGAGGAGATTTCTCCCCGGTCCCTCCACGCGTTCCGCGCCCACAACTTCATCAACTTCCGGTCCGTCTCCCGCGCGGCTTCGAGACGAAAAACGCGCTGCTGGGTTTCCTCCAGCAGGTCGCGGATGTCGTCCATCCGGGTCCGACGCGAAGTCGGGATCTCCGGTTCCGTCCGTCCTCGGGTCGTGGACGACTTGCCCTTCGTGGCCTTCACGCGCGCCGGTTTCACCTTCGGACGTCGGACCGTACTCTCCGGCATGAGCGGACACTTGATCTTCTTGCGCCGGCATTCGCGGCACACGCGGATGTTGTCGTCGTGCGCGACCTCGCACTCGATCCCGTGGTTGTGGCAATTTTCACATGCTATTAATCAATTAACCCGGGATCCAAAGAATTTTAAGCAGGCAAATCCATCACTTACCTTCTACCGCCAAAAACCACTCGATATCCTCCTCCTTCGCCTTCTTGCGCGGTTTCCGGTCGCCGTCCGCCTTCCTCTTCCTCTTCCCACTTGTCTCCGGCTCTCCCGGGTCCGTGCTCAGGTCATCCGGTCCGATCCGCTCGTCCGGTACGTCCTTCGCGTCCGGCGATTCCGCCCGACGGAGCATATCCGCGAGATCCGCGAAGTCGTAGTCGGTGGCCGTGCCAGCCAAGACACGGAGGCGAAGGTCACGGGCCTTCGTGCGCATTTCCGCCGCCGCTCGTTCCTCGGCCGCCATTTCCTGCTCATACTCCTGGAGACGGGCTGCGTACCTCCGGTTCTGCTCTTCCGCGTCCTCCCGCGCTTTCCTTTCTTCGGGCGACATCGCCGCCAACTCCGCCTCCCTCAATTCCGCAGCAGCGCCTCTTTTGCGCGCTTCCTCCTCCTTCCGTTCCTCTCCTCTCGGCGTTCCTGTCCGGCGTCGTTTCTCGGTTCTTCCCTTTACCCCCGGTCGGGGGTGGCGGTGGAGTGCTGTCACGGTTGGAGGTAGACGACATGGTGGAGGGAAGAGAAAAAGTTGTTGTTCCCATGGCAACGTTCTCACCGTCACGTGCTGCCACGTCCGTTTCCATTCCCACACGTCATCGCGTCATTCTTTCAGTCATTCATTCATTCCGGTCCGTATTCCTTTCGGTTCCTGTTCCTTGGGGGCAAGGAACCCTAAGAGGGGGATACTGTTACGACCATGCAACTCCTACACCATCCGGCTCCGTCCGGACTTCCTCCGTCCTCCGTCCGGATCTTCGGATCCGACTCTCCTCCCTTCCGGACGCGTCATCCGAACTCCGGCTCGCGTCCGTCTCACTCGCTGTTGCGTCCGACCTTGGTCGTTGACGCACGCCCTCGGGGTTTTTACGCAATGAAGATTTACTGAGCGTTTCCCCTTCTTCGACCATATGACTTATGCTCCACATGTACTCCTTATTGTCTTTATTGTCTTCGCTTATTCTATTGTCTTTACTTCTTCTCCGAACGCATCCGGACTATCTCCGTACTTAGTATAAATACGTACTTACTTCGGATGTAACTTTAGTTGATAATTAACGTGCTTTGCCTCCGCATTGCTCCGTCGTCCGACCTCTGTCCTATTCGCTATCCGACCTTCGGAGCCAAGTTAATTGGTGTACCCTTATACTCTTGTGGTATCGCTTTACATCCGGACCTTCGTCCGGCCCCCCGACACTTCGTCCGGCCATCCGTCCTTCCGGCCCTTCCGGCCCTTCCGGCCGTCCGTCCTTCCGGTCGTTTCCTTTCTTTCCGGACACGGATATAACACTGCCCCTCTTTGTATCCTCTCGTTGCTATTCCCCGTGTCGTGCGATTTGCCACTGTACTCCTCTTGGACTATCATTACTTGTGGTATCTTGCCTCGGACTTCGCGTGCTCAGACACATACATATCTCGTCGTACATAATTTGCTTATTATCTCTTGAACTTCATTAATGTAGATTAGTTAGATTTAGAAACATCAACATCTATCTTGTATTTTGTTTGTAAAAAAATCACCACTTGAGAGTTCGTTCGGCTTACACTTGAGCGAGACAGCTTCCGTGGCTAATAAATGCAAACAACGTGCTCCTTCGTCTTAAACACAATGGCCCAGTCCAATACTCAGATGGCAAAATCGAAAACCAAGCAGAGAAAAAAAGGTGACAACTCTAAACGCGCCGAAGAGCCTAACTCTGACGACGCACCATCCAAAAAAAAGAGGCCAAACCAGCGACTTCAAAGGCGCTCACCTCAAATTCTTGACGGAACGAATCCCAGACTATGTTGCGGCTTCCAAAAAAAAAAAGTACCAGCGCGGCGAAGACGGAAGGCCTGGTCGTGTTCTGGCTGAAATTGTTCGAGGAGTACTGGACACGATTCCCGTGGAGATTACCGCTGAAAGATGAGCCGCCCCCGCCGTCTGAGTCTCAGGAGCCGGTCTCAGAGGACCTGTTCGACCCGCTCGACTTGAATCTTTCGATGGAAGAAGCGGATAGAAAGAGTGAAATTCAAAAAAAGACAAAGGAGGTACGCACTTGAAATTGCGAGCAAAGTGGATTCGTACTTATTGATGTACAGAAAATCAAACACTGGTTTCTGCGTCAGCGCCCTGGTGCCATGGCAATCCACGGAAATCCATTCTTCACCCATCTGGTGCGTATGCACCATAACAAGGCTGGAGGGCCGCCGAGCGTCCAGCTGATTTCCAGTTCTACATGCGCCATCCAGAATTCCACGACACCGTGGCGGAGCGTTTCGAGGAGGAGCATCCAGATGCACCAAGAGAGCGACAGTTGGCCCTGCACTGCCAGGTTGCTAAAAAAAATGTTAGTGGAGGAGCCTGACGATGTCCGGGAGCGCATCAAGACAGAGTGTGATGAGGCGCATGCAGAGGACATAGAGGCATACAAAGAAGGTGAAGACGAGCCCCTTCCGGATGCTGAAACGCAGCCACCTATGGATCCCAAATATCCCTTCTAGTTAGAAGGGGGTCTACAGGTGTAGTCCCCCTTCTAACTAGAAGAAATTTTGCTAATTTGCCTACGATGCATCAAAGGTCGCATTAAAGTCAGGCTAAAGTCACAACAAATAAGGTTTGGAGCATACCAAGGCGACTATGCTATAGCAAAGTCACAGTAAAGCTGCTAGAAAGGTGCTATATATGGGTAAGTCATGTCAGACCCTAAGCTCCAGCAAAGTCACAATAAAGTTGTCTTGGGTAATAGTCTCATGACACCCTAAGCTGCAACAAAGTCACAATAAAGTGGTCTTGGGTAAAAGTCTCATGACACCCTGAGCTGCAACAAAGTCACAATAAAGTTGCCTTGTGTAAAATTTTCATGATGACCTGAGCTGCAACAAAGTCACAATAAAGGTGCCTTGCATAATCTTTTCATGACACCCTGAGCTGCAACAAAGTCACGTTAAAGTCCTTTCACATCGAAATCTCTCATCAAAAATAATATCAAAAGACACAAGTAAACAAAAGCTTCATATCCATGACATTATACGGAGACATTACATCTGATGTGAGCTGCAATAAAGTCACAATAAATATGACCATTCACGTAGAGTTTGTAGAAGGTAGTAGCTGCAACAAAGCCACAATAAAGCTGGTGTAAAGTCACAATGAATGTATGTGCCCTTTGTACATAGAGTTCAGGAACTGCATATGCTGCAATAAAGCTGCAATAAAAGGTGTGTTCTTGTAAGAAAGCTAGTCGACTTTTACCACTGTTTGTACTAAGGACCACCTATAACTCCCACAAAACCTTTATAGTTAGAATGAGGAATAGAGGATTTTGGCCATTTCCCCTATGCTGCAATAAAGGCTGCGATAAAGCCTCAATAAAGCTGCAATATCTCAAGATTTGAGACATGGTAGACACTAGACAACCTTGCCACAATAAAGCTGCAATAAAGGTCACAATAAAACTACAACAAAGGTGTTACCTCACAACAGAGTACCAAACAATACAAAAGTTGCAATAAATCTGACCGCTCATTTGGCATACAGCAAGTCCAAATGCCACAATAAGGCTGCAATAAAAACCTTTCCAAAAAAAATTCCCCACACATATATGCTGCAATAAAGTCACAATAAAGCTGACAATGCATGTGCCCTTGTACGTAGAGTTTGGGAACTGCATACACTGCAATAAAGCTGCAATAAAAGTTGTTTTCACATAGTCAACCTTTGCTGCTGTCTGTACCAAGCATTTACTGTATGTTGCAAACTATGATGATCAGTCCTTGTTGGAATGATGTTGTGCGCAGTTCCTCTGCTAAGAGAACAATCCCCTATATACAGTAAGTGTATTCATTGCCTTGCCCCCAAAAGACATCTATCATTTTATCTATAGTTATCTTACCTGTGCTATGGACTGAGGAAACATACTAGCCCCTCAGTTTCCTATCATGATCCAGATCACTTTATATGAATATTTTGTTGGAATGTAATATTCATTTTTCATCGGGTTTGGCCGAGTATTTTGCATTTTGTGCAGCAACTAGGGCACTGATTACAAAATGGATTGGACAGCCAGACTAAGTGATTTTTGTCCTATAACTTTGGTTTTGACTCTATTTTTGGATTTTTTTGTCTCGGAACCTCCCAGCATGACATGTTTCCTTTTTTATTATCTTGCCTGTAATCAAGCATACTACCCTCCAGGATTCCTATCATGATCCAGGCCACTTCAAATGAATATTTTATTGGAATAAAATATTCATTTATTGCCGGGTTTTGGGCGAGTATTTTGTGTTTTGTGCAACAACCAGGGCACTGACTGCAAAACGGATTAGACAGCCGGATTCAGCGACCTTTCCTCTACAACTTTGATTTTTGACTATATTTTTGGATTTTTTGGTGTCTCGGAGCTTCCCAGGCTGACATATTTCCTTTTTGGACCACTACGCCTTTCGCTCAAAAAGGAAATTCTTCGTTTTTGCTCTCAGTTGGGCACAAATTGACCGTTTTTCTTGATTCAACTTTGCAGTTGTCATGTTCTATAGGTGTAGATGCGACTTGCATTCCACTTTGGGCTGGAGAAACAGTGTAACAGGGGCAAATGTCTGAACTTGCACAATTCAACCCCTGACATTCCTACCAGACACATAGCCATGTCTCACTATCAGCAGTCCTAGGATAGTATCATGTCATCATTAAACACTGTTTACACATGGTATCTCCCCTTTCTAGGCATCATACAGATGAATACTGAGCACATGAACAATTCGCTAATTTATTGTTTTCCTTGCCTTGTCCCTATGTAGTATGCCTTTCCAGTCGTCCCACATGACATATGAAACATATAAACCTGTTTTTTGTCCTACTATTTAACCTCAGTCCACTACATATTAACTTTGGTGATGTTCAGGCTTCAGCTGGATATTCATGTTATCTAGGCTGCTTTGCAGCATTAGAACACGATGTAAACCATCCTAAGAGGTACCCCAAGCATACAAAATTGCTTGACTCCAAAAGCAGGGCAAAATATCGACCTGAACCTGAGATATGGGAAGTGAAAATTTCTGATCATTTGTGAAATAGGGCCTTAAGCACTGCATATAATGAAAAAAAAAGCATGTAAACAGCATTTTCCAATTTGAAAGAGCAATATTCAGCTTTATTTGAAAGAATTTCATCAGGTTTCCACCAGATTGTGTTTTTGGGCATGAGGGCTCAACTGCAAATTATGGCCTTTTGACTGCGCACTGTCCAAAACACAACTTGGTCAAATCTTGACCAAAATCAATGAAATAAGGCTTCGGATTGTTGTTTTACATTGTAGCTTCTCATTTATAATGTCTATCTGGAACCAGGTGGCCTCCTTGGGCCTCAATTAATAAAATTATGCAAAACTGACATTTCACAGTTCTCATGATTCTGCTCATATATTGGTGCAAGATTTGGGCTCTGAGGGATGGGGCATGTCATTGGGATTCTTCCATGTAGTTTGATTGGTGTTCAGCACCATGGGACAAAGCAGAAAGGGGAAACATTTATGTGCTACTTACCTTCCTTGAATCTCAATGTGGGTGATGCCAATATGACCACAAAATCCCTCAGGAGTGTCCATATACCTCCTAGATGCAGTAAGACCATTTATGCAACCAGCTTGATGTGTGGTACTTGCAATATACTGTGAATATCGAAATTTCCCACCTGGCCATTAAATTATGTATATCCACCTGAAACACAGAGAAAAGTCATCAAAATTACTGATATAAGGTATGAATATGAGAAGACAGTCATTAGGCCGAGCTCCACTGTGTCTGTGTGAAGTAGTAAGGTCAGAAGTGAAATTTTGCAAGTTCAGACATTATGTCTATGTTAAACTGTTTCCCCAGCCCAAGGTGTGATGCAAGTCTCATCCACACCTATAGGATATGACAGCTGCAAAGTTGAATCAAAAAAAATGATCAATTTGCGCCCAACTGAGGGCAAAAACGAAAAATTTCCTTTTTGAGTGAAAAGCGTAGTGGCCCGAAAAGGAAATATGTCGGCCTGGGAGGGTCCGAGACACCAAAAAATCCAAAAATATAGTCAAAATCAAAGTTGTAGAGAAAAAATCACTGAATCTGGCTGTCCAATCCATTTTGCAATCAGTGCCCTGGTTGTTGCGCAAAACACAAAATACTCGGCCAAACGCGGTGATAAATGAATATTTTATTCGAATAAAATATTCATTTAAAGTGGCGTAGATCATGATAGGAATCATGAACATGTTTTTGAGCCTTCTATTTCTCCTTAGTCAACTACAGAGGGAGTTTGGTGCTGTTCAAGCTTCCACCAGGCAGCCTGAATACAGAGAATATATTGTTGAAGCTTGAACAGCACCAAACTCCCTCTGTAGTTGACTAAGGAGAAATAGAAGGCTCAAAAACATGTTCATGCATCCCACATATCATGTGGGACAATTGTAAATGTACACCACACAAGGGAAAGGCAGGGAAAACACCGCATCAGTGAATACTTATGTCCTCAAAATACATCTATATGAGGCCTGTAGTAAGGTAAGGGTAGGTGAAGGCACTATCTAATGATGACATGATACAATCCTGAGACTTCTGACAGCTGGTCATGGTTATGTGTGAGGTAAGGATAGCAGGGATCGAATTTTTCAAGTTCAGGCAATATGTGCATCCTACCCCATGTCCCTGCTCAAAATGTGATGTAAACCTCATCCACATCCATGAAAGATGATAACTGCAAAGTTAAACGAAGGAAAACGGTCAAAGTGAGCCCAAACTAGGGCAAAAACGAGGAATTTCCTTTTTGGGCGAAAAGCGTAGTGGCCAAAAAAGGAAATATGTCAGCCTTTGAGACGCCAAAAAATCCTAAAATAGAGTTAAAACCAAAGTTGTAGAGCCTTTTCAGCGCTATCCAGCTGTCTAATCCATTTTGCCATCACTGCCCTGGTTGTGGTGCAAAATGCGAAATACATTTCTAAGTTCAGATATGCTGGCTATGTTACCTTGCTTCTCTACCTCACAATGTGACTCAGACCCCATCCACATCTGCAAAGTATTACCGGTACAAAGTTAAACCAAGGAAAATGGCCAATCTGCACCCAAGCAATGGCAAAAACAACATATTTCCATTTTGGGCAAAGGGCGTAGTGGCCGAAAAGAGAAATATGTCAGCCTGGGACGTCAAAAAATCCAAAAATAAAGTCAAAACCAAAGTTGTAGAGCCAAAAATGCCCAATCTGGCTGTCCAATCAGTTTTGTAATCAGTGGCTTGGTCGTTGCGCAAAATGCAAAATACTTTCCCAAACCCGGCGATAAATAGCAATAAAATATTCATTCAAGGTGGTATCAATGGTAGCTTGCACTGGAAAGATATTTGACGTGTTTGCAGAAGATCTGTGGCAGTGTAGCAAAGAAATCACAAAATTTACTGACCTTCCAAAATGGGTCTGTGGTATGAGTGGTAATATAGGTGGGTCACAAATTGTACTGACTTCCAAGAGTATCCATAGTAGTGGTGGTATGTTAGCCAGGTCACAAAATTTACTGACTTTCGAAACAATGTTCATGGTACAGACGGTACATTAGCCAGGTCACAAAATATACTGACTTTTGAAACAATGTCCATGGTATAGATGGTACGTTAGCCAGGTCACAAAATTTACTGACTTCCAAAATCATATCTGTGGTACGAATGGTATTTTGGGTGGGTCACAAATTTTACTGACTTTTGTGATGGCACTCTGTGGTAGCAGTGGTATTTGGACTAAGTCACAAACAAATGTGACCACCCTCCCAAATGTTCGTGGTACTAGTGGTAAGTTTGGCAGTCACAAAAATTATTGACTGTCTTAAATATTGCCCCGTGGTACAGGTGGTATGCTTGCAGTCACATAATTTGCTGATCATGTTAAATATACCCCATAGTAGTGGTGGTAGGTTTGAGTCACAAATATAGTGACTGCCTTAAAAAAGACCCCGTGGTAGTGGTGGTAAGTTAGAGTCACAAATTACTGACTTCCTTAAAAAGACCCCGTGGTACTGGTGGTAAATTGGAGTCGCAAACTTACTGACTCCCTTAACAAAAGACCCCGTGGTACACGTAGTAGGACTAGGTTTCTAAGGACTTGAAATCTCAAAAATTTTCCAGTACACTATAGCTACCACGAACTACCCGTACCAGTGGTATTCTAATGGTAGTCCAACATGCAGTGAGGCCCTCTAATTAGAGGCTCCAATGGCCCCCTTTGCAACCTCTAACTAGAGGGAAAATGTGGTATTATCAGGTGCATGATAGGAGCCCAGGGAGCTGGTATGCTTACTCAGGCCATAAGACAGGCAAGATAACAGATCACAGCTATAGATGAAAGGTAATAGATGTCTTTTGGGAGCAAGGTAATGAATGCACTTGTTGTATGTATGAAGTGGATCATTCTCTCAGCAGAGGAACTGCACACAACATCATTCCAACAAAGGACTGATCATCATGGTTTGCAACATACAGTAAATGCTTACGACAGACAGTAGCAAAGGTTGATTGTGGTTTTCTTGTGTGAAAACAGCTTTTATTGCAGCTTTATTGCAGTGTATGCAGTTCCCAAACTCTACGTACAAGGGCACATGCATTGTCAGCTTTATTGTGACTTTATTGCAGCATATATGTGTGGGGAATTTTTTTTGGAAAGGTTTTTATTGCAGCCTTATTGTGGCATTTGGACTTGCTGTATGCCAAATGAGCGGTCAGATTTATTGCAACTTTTGTATTGTTTGGTACTCTGTTGTGAGGTAACACCTTTGTTGTAGTTTTATTGTGACCTTTATTGCAGCTTTATTGTGGCAAGGTTGTCTAGTGTCTACCATGTCTCAAATCTTGAGATATTGCAGCTTTATTGAGGCTTTATCGCAGCCTTTATTGCAGCATAGGGGAAATGGCCAAAATCCTCTATTCCTCATTCTAACTATAAAGGTTTTGTGGGAGTTATAGGTGGTCCTTAGTACAAACAGTGGTAAAAGTCGACTAGCTTTCTTACAAGAACACACCTTTTATTGCAGCTTTATTGCAGCATATGCAGTTCCTGAACTCTATGTACAAAGGGCACATACATTCATTGTGACTTTACACCAGCTTTATTGTGGCTTTGTTGCAGCTACTACCTTCTACAAACTCTACGTGAATGGTCATATTTATTGTGACTTTATTGCAGCTCACATCAGATGTAATGTCTCCGTATAATGTCATGGATATGAAGCTTTTGTTTACTTGTGTCTTTTGATATTATTTTTGATGAGAGATTTCGATGTGAAAGGACTTTAACGTGACTTTGTTGCAGCTCAGGGTGTCATGAAAAGATTATGCAAGGCACCTTTATTGTGACTTTGTTGCAGCTCAGGTCATCATGAAAATTTTACACAAGGCAACTTTATTGTGACTTTGTTGCAGCTCAGGGTGTCATGAGACTTTTACCCAAGACCACTTTATTGTGACTTTGTTGCAGCTTAGGGTGTCATGAGACTATTACCCAAGACAACTTTATTGTGACTTTGCTGGAGCTTAGGGTCTGACATGACTTACCCATATATAGCACCTTTCTAGCAGCTTTACTGTGACTTTGCTATAGCATAGTCGCCTTGGTATGCTCCAAACCTTATTTGTTGTGACTTTAGCCTGACTTTAATGCGACCTTTGATGCATCGTAGGCAAATTAGCAAAATTTCTTCTAGTTAGAAGGGGGACTACACCTGTAGACCCCCTTCTAACTAGAAGGGATATTTGGGATCCATAGGTGAATGCAGCGAGAGTGAGTACATCAGAAGTTCAGTGAAGAGAACACGGACTAACCGAAATTAATGGAGATGTCGCGACAATTTCCTCAGCATCGTCCAACCACTGCTCGCAGGATTGCAAGCGTATACGGGGCGGGGCTGACACTCAACATAATCGGAGGCCGAATTAACGAAGAAACGAAGGAGTTCGAAACCATAAGGTACTTACCTTCGTCACATCGCGCTCATTCGTTGCCAGAAAAGTTGACCGACGCAATTCTAGTGCTAACTCCGGGGTTGTCAACGGCAAAGACTGGCCACGATGGGATCCAGAGGGTTGCGTGTCAACGTTGAAGACGTACCTAAAATTTGTTTACGCAAGTTACACGGGTAAGCGGAAATGGAGTGATGCAGAAATTGATACTAATGTACCTCATATGCAGAATCTCAGCAAGTGAACGAGACCGTGTCGCAACCCGTGGCCGGGCCATCGGTCCCACCCCTTGACTCGATGTTTGTGGGGGTGAATCTTTTCTGAATCCAAGACGGCGAGGCGGGAGACACGGAAATGCCCACGCACCTGGCTGAAATGCCCACGCCCCTCACGCTGCCTGTGCCCGCGCCATTGCCCGCGCCGCTAGTCCAGGATATCCAGGATGTGGAAATGGGCGCGCCGCCCCCACCGCCCATTATGGAGGATGCCGACGACGAGATGATCGCGTCGGGGAGGATCCTTACGGCGCTAATGGCGGATTCTACTTCGCCTGCCGCTTCTGCGCCAACTCTGGCTCCGAGTGCCGCGGCGACGACCATGCTGACAACTATGCCTGCTGCTGTCGGAGCCACAACAAGGACTATGCTTACTACTGCCGCGGCCACGAGTACGAGGACTGCTCCAGCTGCGAGCGGAGCACCCTCTACATTGCCAGCAGCGAAGAAGCCAGAGATGTGGGGGCTACCGAAAATGGGGGAAGAGCTGAGGGCGGACACTCTGGCGATGGAGCCAGAGGAGCGGTCGTGCTACATCGTGTATCTGCGGCGTATGGCCCCCTTGACCCTGGAACACGAGATTAATCTGGCGCGGAACAAGAAGATCGCGCTGGACCCGGATCTTTTCAAGTTATCATCGATGTTCAGGATGAAATGAAAAGGCGGGGAGAAAGGAGGGAAGAAGAAGAGAAGGATACACGACAATGACGAGGAGTGGGATGATGATGATGACGAGGAGAGCGATGAAGAGTCGGACAGCGACGGTGGCGGCGACGACAACAGGGCCGAAGTAATGGAGCGCCCAGCGGTGAAGACGAGTGAGCGCGGGTCGTACAGCGGCATCGAAGGTGTCGTCCCCGGCGAAGGGAGCAGTGTGGGCGGAGTACGGTAAGAAGGTGCTTGTGGACGACGAAATGGGGCAGGAATGGGCAGTGCTCGTGGAGGTGTGGTGGGCACTGGAAGAATCGTGCAAGTTTGCTACCAGCGTAGGCATTCTTTTTTTTCTGCAATAATTGACTTACCGAATGTAGATCAAATCTCATCCTATGGCGAATCGTCCCAAGGCAGTGGGTGCGTGGGTGAAAAACATGCGGAAGGGTGTCCCTGATATTGGGATAACAGAGGAGATGGAGGGACAGTGGTGGGCGTGGTGGAGGGGGATTAACCCAGCCTGGCAGCAGCGGGACGAAGGGTGGGTGCAGACGGGGGAAGGCAGCTGGGATGTGCTGAGATGCCTGGGTCAAAACGGGTTTCTGAATGTTCTAGTGTGCCTGAAATGGTGGTATGCCTCCATGGAGACACCATCGGACGTGTGGACGTGCGCAGTGGCGGACGTAAAGTGAGTGCTGGGAAAGATGGTGTCAGAAGGGTATGTGAAATTTTCTGAGATTGACACATGGATCGCATCGCTGACGAAAATGTGAAGGACCAGCGAGGAGCCGGCCGACGCCACCACGGCTGCCGTGCCCCCGATCACGACTGCGAGCGCTGCCGGGTCGAATGAAGAAGCCCCTGCTGCTACGGATCCCACCGCGCTGCCCCAAAACCGCGCCGAGACCGCGGATGCAAGAGGGAACTCGGACGTGCCATGCAGCGGAACAGCACCCGCTACAGGTACCAGCAGCGAAGCACGCAGCAGCCCAGCTGGCCCCGCCCCAAGCGAGGGTGGGAGCGCGAGCGGAAGCGCACGCAGCTGCACCTGAAGCGCAAACGCCAGTGGTCGCCCCAAGCCACGCCCGAGGCACCGCGGGGCGGCCCATTGACGATCGGGCACCCAGGGTCCCGTCCTGCGCAGTATTGGGATTTTTTTGGGCGAATATAGAATATATTGATTTTTTTTGGAGAATTTTGGTAGCACCATTCTTTTCGGTATTGGGGACGTGCGAGGAGCGCGAGCGGGGGCGCGGCGCAGCGCGGAAGCGACGGGTATATAGGTATTATGTATTATGTGGATGTATATACGACGCATGGACCAGGCGCATTGTGGGCAGGACGGGGGCGGCGCTTTTGGCGGCTTTTGTAGCCAAATTGGGTTAATAGCCCCTATTTATAGAGTTGCGGCCACCAGTGGCAGAGGGAAATTGATCGATTGATGGGTTTTGATGGCTCCCATGCCTTGCCGAAACGTCCCCAAAGGCCGCCAGAAAGGCCGTGAGAGCGCTTATATAACCTTGGGGTAGTGCCCTAGAACTTCGCGAAGCACCCATGGACTACGTCCACAAAACTTTGCGAGGTTGTAACATAATGGGCTGCCCACCTGGCCACTACCTCGGAAATCTGTCCCCCGTTTTGGCCTGATAAAAATCTGCTCTCTCTCATGCACACAGCCCACCTGGAAACAACCGAGCCGCTCAAGCCTCGCTCAAAAGGAAGCCCGCCACGTCAATTGCATGTTGCTTCCCCCCTCATCCCCCGTCACTCTTGAAAAAGATCTTCGGTGTTTCCTGGTCGATCTGATGTGGCTGCTTGGACTCACTACGCTATACCTCGGCGGCCAAGTCTCATGCAAGCCTCAAGAGCCTGGGAACCAGTTCCAATCACGCAATCTTGGAACCGCAGCTCCTCCACACAAGTTCCACGCAAGCTCAGATCCACCACGCCCAGGCCAACAGCACTACAACACATCAAGTGATTCTTCACTTTATTGTTTTGGTGCTCCGCCCTCTGCACGCCCGACTCTAGGTGGCTTTTGGATGTGCTGTAATTGTCTCTGTGCATGACCCCAACTCCTCGTGTTTATTCCGGCCCGGAGGGAATCAGAGGTGGATGCGGGACTTGGAGCCCACGGATGCGATGACGAGGTACGCAGGTCTTTCGGGCAGGAGACGCGCATTGATGAGGCAGGTATGTCTTCACCTTGCATTTGGCGTACTTACGAGTAACGCTTGGTGCAGATACCACTGCCCGCCGTCGTCCTGACGCACGTCGTGCAGGGATGCGTGGACGTGGGGCTCGGGAGCGGTAAAGGGACAGTCGATACACAGGTGGGGTACGGCTGACACTCGGGTGGTGGATCCCATTCCAGCACAAAACCTGCAGTAAGTATGTACATGTCTGCTCCCCTGCTCTATCCGCCTGACGCTCATGGACTTCGCAGCATTCCGCGCGACTGGCATAGCTTTCAATGTGCGCTGTCTCATCACAGGAGGAGTTCCGATTCTCGTGCGTCCGACCCACCCTCTCCCTCGCCCTCCCTCCTGTCCTAACGCGTCCGGCAGGGCTTGCTCGTTGTACGCGTCGACAGGTGATGTCGTCAGATTGTATCGGTCCCCTCTTCACACGGTATGGAAGGCTTGGAAGGGTACAATGTACGGAAACGGGGCGATGCGCATCGATGCACAGGTACGTATGCGTGACACACGTCCCTCCGCTACTTTCAGGTCGAAGGGCACGTCGCCTCCGCGGGCAGTTCTGCTCAAAATGCTCGGTGCGGGTACGCGGAGCAATACATTATGACCTCTCCCCAGCCGATCAACAATCTCAGTCTGCAGGTCGTTGTCGCGTAGCAGCTCATGGGTATGCTGACAGTATCCATCTTGAGTCTTCGCCCCATCACATCTGACCCAGCGTAACCATGAAGAAAAAACACAAGGCGCTGGAAAAGTATTTTGTCTAGGCTGCGAGCGCCCCAACAAGGTGCGTCCCTCGCACTTATATCTCACTCAAACTGACTGCTGGAAAACTTTTATAGATAACCAAACTGCGGAGGATCTAAAGGCACACTCAACGCGATGTGAGTTTCCCATCCCTGCAAAACTTTTCTCCTCGCCCTTCCCTTCCCATGCCATGCTGCTGATGACGACTGAGTTCTCCGGGTGGCGCTATGCCCCATATCGCACCCAAGCACCTCAACGTGTCGAAGGACTCCTGTTTGCCGAGCTCCATTCCACCTCCATAATCCGTGTGTCGCGAGCTTTTCTCTGCTGTTGAGGACTGATATAACGCCTTAGGTATCGATCAATGGCTTGATAATGCTTACGGTAACTTTTATCTAGTGCAGCTGCGACTTGGTAGGTGTCGCACATTGGATCGGAATCTCATGTGAGTCTTGCCATCTTTTTTATCTGACGTCCTTCTGACTACCCATGCCCCACAAGGCGAGGTAGTTGCTGTGTGAATCACACACCCCGGTGAGTTCGCTTCGAGGGATTTATAACTAGAGAAGGGGTGGGCAAAGCATTAGAGATGTATCCAAGTAGGCTTAAACGCACTGACGATGTCAAGTCCGTCTGAGCGGACCAGGCTTTAATATGAAATTGATTTTCCATGGGAACCACACGAGAGCTGTCCAGTCTCGGGAGATACACAGCTCTCACTGTAAGTGTCACTATCCCATCTTGATTTTGAGAACTTAATCAATAACTACTAAGTGGAACATTGTGGTTTGTGGACCTCAGAGAGACATGAGGCTTACTCTCACAGCCAGAGCGAAGCGACGGCATATCTTGTATTCAACAAATAATATCTATCCTTATGGGAAATCAACCATTTAATCATACTTCTGAGATATAATAGAACATAATAGAATAATCATAATTTTAGCCAGCCTTAACCGGGAGCCACCCGGGGGCTCATCAGGCATGTAGTGCGGAGTGACCTACAGCATTAGGTGGTTCCTCCGATGGCTGAACATATGAGGTCAAAACACTCCATTTTCTTCATTTCCATCTGCCTCACACCTATGCCCATGGAGACATGCTCTATGAGAGCAAAAGAGCCCAGTGCAGACCCTTGAATCACCGATATATTCATCCCACACCTCAGAAATGACCTTTAGTAGAGTAGTGAAGCATATTCGAGCCTAGAGGATAGCTTGCTGCATGATAGACAGGGCAGAAGTAACTACTAAGGACACCCAACTTTAATCAGCGGAGCCACCGGATCAGCCACCAAATGCGGTAACCACTCCGCACCGCATGCCTGATGAGCCGCCAGGTGACCCACAGTGGCTCACCGCAAAGTCTCTAATATTACAAGTGTCAGATTCATTTGTAGCTCACCCAATACCTACCATTTTGTGGAGTGATTTATCGGAATAAAATCAGCCTGCATGCAAGGAAGGTAAGTGATTTACCAGGTCAGTGGAAATTGTCACTCCGAAAATATGAATTGCCTAATCAGGTACAACAAAAACAAGTCATGATCAAACCACATGGCTCCGGGGCTTTATCCCAGGCACTTGGAATAAACCCATATTGAAGAATCTGATCTGGAATTTCACTGTTTGAGTGTTGTTATACTTTGTCAGGAATTATGCTGAGGGTGGCTACTCCAGTGGCCTCTTTCCCCCCCCCAAGAACTGTGTTGCTTATGACATTTGGTGTGAGTGTGTCTTCTACTGTCCAATCACTCTGTGCCCTTATCCCGGAGAAATTGAGCAAGATCCAACTAACCCTTCCACAATGCTGCCTGCAGTGCTGTCTCACTAGATTTGCCTTGTGTATTCACATTGACACTTGTTTTAATGAGGACTCAAACAATGTCTAAGTGACCATTTAAAGATGCAGCCCACAGTGGTCTATGCCCATGTTCACCTGGTGCATTCATATTGGCACCTTTTTCAATGAGGACTTGAACAATGTCCAAGTGACCATTTGAAGATGCAGCCCACAGTGGTGTATCACCATATTTGCCTGGTGCATTCACATTGGCACCTTTTTCAATGAGGACTTGAACAATGTCCAAGTGACCATTTGAAGATGCAGCTTGCAGTGGTGTACCATGATATTTGTGTTGTGCATTCACATTGGCACCTTTTTTGATAAGGACTCGAACAATGTCCAAATGACCATTTGAAGATGCAGACCGCAGCGGTGTATCATCATGTTCGCCTGGTGCATTTAGGACTTGAACAATGTCCAAGTGCCCATTTGAAGATGCAGCCCACAGTGGTGTATCACCATATTTGCCTGGTGCATTCACATTGGCACCGTTTTCAATGAGGACTCGAACAATGTCCAAGTGACCATTTGAAGATGCAGCCTGCAGTGGTGTACCACGATATTTATGTTGTGCATTCACATTGGCACCTTTTTCAATGAGGACTCGAACAATGTCCAAATGACCATTTGAAGATGCAGACCGCAGCGGTGTATCATCATGTTCGCCTGGTGCATTTAGGACTTGAACAATGTCCAAGTGCCCATTTGAAGATGCAGCCCACAGTGGTGTATCACCATATTTGCCTGGTGCATTCACATTGGCACCGTTTTCAATGAGGACTTGAACAATGTCCAAGTGACCATTTGAAGATGCAGCCTGCAGTGGTGTACCACGATATTTATGTTGTGCATTCACATTGGCACCTTTTTCAATGAGGACTCGAACAATGTCCAAATGACCATTTGAAGATGCAGACCGCAGCGGTGTATCAGCATGTTCGCCTGGTGCATTTAGGACTTGATCAATGTCCAAGTGACCATTTGAAGATGCAGCCCACAGTGGTGTATCACCATATTTGCCTTCAGCATTCACATTGGCACCTTTTTCAATGAGGACTTGAACAATGTCCAAGTGACCATTTGAAGATGCAGCCTGCAGTGGTGTACCACAATATTTATGTTGTGCATTCACATTGGCACCTTTTTCAATGAGGACTCGAACAATGTCCAAATGACCATTTGAAGATGCAGACCGCAGCGGTGTATCGCCATGTTCGCCTGATGCATTTAGGACTTGAACAATGTCCAAGTGCCCATTTGAAGATGCAGCCCACAGTGATATATCACCATATTTGCCTGGTGCATTCACATTGGCACCTTTTTCAATGAGGACTCGAACAATGTCCAAGTGACCATTTGAAGATGCAGCCTGTAGTGGTGTACCACAATATTTGTGTTGTGCATTCACATTGGCACCTTTTTCAATGAGGACTCGAACAATGTCCAAATGACCATTTGAAGATGCAGACTGCAGCGGTGTAGCACCATGTTCGCCTGGTGCATGTAGGACTTGAACAATGTCCAAGTGACCATTTGAAGATGCAGCCCACAGTGGTGTATCACCATATTTGCCTGGTGCATTCACATTGGCACCTTTTTCAATGAGGACTTGAACAATGTCCAAGTGACCATTTGAAGATGCAGCCCCCAGCAGTGTATCACCATGTTTGCCTAGTGTCACATTGGCACCTTTTTCAATTAGGACTTGAACAATGTCCAAGTGACCATTTGAATATGCGGTCCACAGCAGTGTCTCACCATGTTCGCCTAGTGTCACATTGGCACCTTTTTCAATTAGGACTTGAACAATGTCCAAGTGACCATTTGAATATGCAGTCCACAGCAGGGTCTCACCATGTTCACCTTGTGCATTCACATTGGCACCTTTTTCAATGAGGATTTGAACAATGTCCAAGTGATCATTTGAAAATGCAGCCCACAGCAGTGTATCCCCATATTTGCCTTGTGCACTCACATTGGCACCTTTTTCAATGAGAACTTGAACAATGTCCAAGTGACCATTTGAAGATGCAGCATGCAGTGGTGTATCCCCATATTTGCCTTCTGCATTCACATTGGCACCTTTTTCAATGAGGACTTGAACAATGTCCAAGTGACCATTTGAAGATGCAGCCCACAGTGGTGTATCACCATATTTGCCTAGTGCATTCACATTGGCACCTTTTTCAATGAGAACTTGAACAATGTCCAAGTGACCATTTGAAGATGCAGCCCACAGTGATGTACCACCATATTTGCCTAGTGCATTCACATTGGCACCTTTTTCAATGAGGACTTGAACAATGTTGAAGTGGCCCTCCAAAGATGCGGCTTGCAGTCCATCATGAAATGGTGCTTTGTTGGACCCAATGATATGTGATGCAGCATGGAGGACTTTCCACCATATGCGATAATTGTTTGTCAGGTATTCCACCATTTCCAGATGGCCATGGGAGGATGCAATATCCACGGCTTTTCCAATATTCTGCAGCTTTTGCCTTTTAGACTTTTTCCTGAACACTGGAGCTACTATGAGATATTTTGTGGTTTCCAAGAGATTCCCAGCAGCAGCAAGCCATAAAGGTGTGTTATTTTCTGGCCACCCCAAGTAATCCCATGGATGTACAGAATACCATTCCCAGTCCATGAACTGATTCCATGCTGGGGCCCGTTCCAAAAATGTGAGAATCATCTCTCTAAGTGGTCCCTCAGGCTCTCCTGCAGCATGGACAAAACAATACTGGGCATATTTAAGCAGGGCATGACCAGGACCCTTATAATCTCTGTACCTATTCTGCTCAAGGAACTCTAGACCAAATTGCTCAAGGGTCAAAAGTGTGAGCAGAGTGTGGGCTATGTCGACTTGTGCATGAGGAAATTGCTGAGACATGATGATGCCCAAATATTCCTGTGCAGTGTAGTGGACAAGGCGCACTTTATGGGCCTCTGCATCAGCAATCACCAGACCAACACAGACAGAGATAATGTCCTCAATGTCCACCAGACAATCCTCTTCTAGGCGTGTTGACCCTGATGTAATAGCAAGGGCTTCTCGTAGTTCCTGAACACTAAGGGGTCGCTTCGCATTCAGGATCCATATGAGGGTCAGATGGGCAATTCTCTTGTGGTCCTCATTCTGCTTGTTGATCCGCTCTATTGCGTTGTCATAGGTGTGCAGGATATCCTTTGGGAGATTGTCCAGCATCTCTTGAACTCCCCTCACCGTACGTTTTACCATAAGTGATTCAAGGTGAAGCTTGACAAGCAAGAACCTGGGATTGAATTAGATGATTGGGTTTTCTGGACTATCTAGACCCACATTCCATCCCCAGCATCAGTGATTTTTGAATGGAATTCATCTCGCAATTTTGGCAAAGTTCGGACCTGCTTCAACAGCCATTCAGAGTTCTGTATGTGCGCCTCAATATATTGATGAATGTCGTTGTGGTCTGCCTTTATATCAATGACTTCCAAATTTGAAAAGTGACCTGTGACTGTGATGTTGGGGCGGGAGGTAACTATCAAGTTGACAGTGTCACCCAGCGAGCCAACATCCTTGAGCAGAATATGCCGTTTATCCTCAGGATATTCATCGAGGGCATCAACAATGATGTAAACTTTGGACCACTGCGCAATGGCATTATGAAGGAGGCCCCGAACCTCAGCCATGGAAGGTCTAGTGCCTTTTTTTGTATGCTCTGCATGTGTATTGTATACCAGTGACCCCAGTGGTTTGTCATACACCAATTGACTCCAGAGACCAGAAAGCAGGTTGCGAGGGGTTTGTATTTCAGTTTCCTTGTGGTTCAAATAAATGCATGCTACACCAATGCTGCTTATTGGCTTGTATTTGGTGGTGAGATAATTCACAACCATGGACCTGTTGTGGAATAATCAGTGGACTTGATCATACCAGATCATAGCCATACACAAGAACAGTTTTTCCAACACCCGCTACCAACCAATAATTGAATGGGAGTGCACCAGAAACAGCTGGGTTACGCACGGATACCACGACACCACAGTACCCCTCCAACAGAGGATTCCCATTCCTTGAACTGCTCCTTTCGGAGGAGCCATTCTCCAGTACCTTCCTGTCGTGTACTGAAAATATCATCTTGACGCACAAAGAAATTGAGAGGGGACAACCAGTCAATGATCTTTTTGCACTCTGCGCCCAAACAGCATCAAAGAATGAGCAAACCATAAGCAGAACAGAATGGAGTCGTTGCGCTAACCATTTTGTTCCATATCTCTGCAATATATGATGAGCACAGTTGAACCATTGATGCACGGTGACCACAGAACATACTGGTTGTTCATGCTGAATTGCCCCGCCGTGACATTATAATAGAAGGTGTTACCCTCCCCGCGACCTCCACCGCCACCGTGACCCAGGTCGTAGCCATCTCCGCCATGACCTCCTGTGCCTCCTGTGCAGTGTCAACAATTATCTTCGCCACCACTTTTCAATTTTGCTCACCAGAGATGTGTTGGGTAATGCTTAGAGATTCGACCGCCTCCGGAAGCATGGCTGCAGATGTTGCCGGAATAATGGGTACGTCCTTTCGGAAGGATTGCATTGAGATCACTGTGCGCGAATTTTGCCTTTAAGTGCTAGGATGGAACGGCACCGTATTACCCGGTAGTGAGGCTCAAACACTCCTCGGAACTCACTAAGCAAGGATTTGTCTCCGGGATTGGGATGAGGGTAGAAGGCAAGGAGTTGCACGACGGACTCAGCCTCGTGGGTTCCAGACGTCAGGCCAAATTTAATGTATCAAATCAATCGGAGCCGAAGCATGGCAGCTGTTCATTTCGGGCTTCTTTACGCTCCGAAAACTACGCACTCGGATCCGCAATAAAGGCGACCTACTCCGGACTCGGCTCATCGGTTCGGGTAGTAAATCTCCACCGATTAGACACGCCCTCGAGATGACTTGGGTAAATCAAAACTTGACCTCCCTCTTTGCACTGTGGCAGGAGTGACTGTCTCGCTACGTCGGCGCTACAACAATTCGCCGTTCGCACTTGATCTTTCATTTATCAACATGGTTCCTGTCCGACCTGAAGGTTCTACATTTGGCGTGATCCTAGACTTTCTGACAGCCAACAGGGCTGTTCGATTGGCTCTTCGACATGATCGGAAACTTCGACCTTGCCCAACCCCATGAAGTTGGATCATTGCGCGTATTGCCGGAATGTCCGGGCGGAGCTTTCGCAGTATCAAATAGAAGGATTGTACCGCGGACTGAGTTGTACTACCCAAGATTTTGGTATCGCCCATGCCAGTGTTTGGGTTTATGAGATCAAGCATTTTTTCGCATGGGAACCGGGTAGAGTTTTTGAATGGCGGTTGTCCAATTGACTGACACGACTTACGGAAACGTCGCTTTGTAGGTGTTTTTGCATAATGTCTACATACCTTCCTGATAGAAATTGTCCCGACCAGAGTGTTCCTCGGCAAGAGAAATTCTGCCCCACCACTCCGAGCATTCTTTCTGGGGCGTTGACCTTCGCGCCTGGAGAACCCCTATCTGCTCGGAGCAATCAGTGATGCGATTCCGAAATAGCCGAAGTCCTGTTGTCCCACTTGGCACTTTTCGTCACCGTTCTCCTCTCTACCAGCTACTCTCGGTTTCTGTGTGCTCGACTCCTCGCTTTATTGCTCAAGGGTCGACACTCGGTTCCTGCTCGTTTTCTCCCAATAGTCTCTTAGAATAATGAAGCTCTCGGTCTCCCGCCTTACGCCGTCTGCGAGAAACCCTCGCACTCGCAGCGAACCCCGCGATCCAGAAGGTCACTAGAACGGGGGGTACATACACACTGTGGATGAGAATCGGTTTTAGCCAATGCCCCCTCGCGCAGTCATACCCAAAATGGCGCCACCCAGGCTGGGTATTGCACACGGACGATGCGACGAAGCCGTCTGATCGAGTGCGTCAATTGTTGCACGACGGACACGAGTACGTGGTGGAGGAGCAATCTGAGTAGTCCAGGTCAAGTCGTGAGCACTCACATCCCTTTCCACCGGAGTTCGGCGCAAATAATGACATCCCAATGAGGTGCGAATACGCGGTGTTTCAGCCAAATACCCGCAAAATACCTTCAGAATAGTAGTCCGCCAATATTCGGCGACTATGGGGTGTATTCCCAGTGTATTCCCAGCATATTGGCCATATATTGGCCGCATATTGGGCTGATCTTTCTGCGCATCCAGTCCGTCCTACAATTGCAAATTAAATTGAATAAACAATTATATATTCGCAAGCTACTGTACACATGTTGACCATCTAAATAACATCGACAGCGAGGTACAAGGAGAGAAATGGAACACGTCGATGCATATGCGCAGTGAAGGGCGCAGGGCGACGCAAGCATGGGAATCGCGCGCGCATGATCGATCGGACGCGCGCGCCGGTCAGCAAATTTCTTCAGGTAATGCCCCCGGACAGGAACATGTGGTTCGTGTAGAAGAACCTGTTCGTCACGATCTTGCACGTCCACGCATCCGCCAACGACTGGTGCTCCTCGTCGCTCAGGATGCGCATCAGCTTGGGCATTGCGAGCATCGGGCGTGTCGGTGCCTACAAACCCAGATCAGCCAGCATGGACTTGAACAGCGACCGCAGAGATATGTACCTCATTGAGCTCGGTCGCGACGTCTGCATGCGGAAAGGTGGGGTCTGAAGTGGATGGGAACGAGCGAGGGAAAAGTCCTCCGTTGATCAGGATGTGCATCAGCTCGGGGATGGCGAGCGTCGGGTGCGTCTGCGAAGTGCGTCAGCGTCAGCCTCTCAAGGAAAAATATTCGAGTCAATGAGGGAGGGACGCACCTCGTTGAGCTGGATCACGGCGTCTGCATGCAAAAAAGCGGCGGGGTGAGAACCGATGAAGGACGACGAGAAGCAGGAGAAAAGTACGCACAGTTAGGGAAGTCAGTGATAGGCTTTGTTGAAGCGAGATGTCCGCGAGACTCGCCGCCGTCCAGAAGCTACACGGTGATGCGCTTCAGCAAGCCAATCACAAAGCCGACAGAGGACACCACGTACTACTGCGGCTTCAGCCTTCAGCTCCTTCCCAACTGTGTTCACCTCATATCAGCATTTCCTCGTATCTCAAAAAGGAAGGGAAGCGGGAGCTTGCACCGCCTACGACACGCTCGTTATCAGCGCTGCACCATTAATCGTCCCCATCGCCCCCGCGTAATTCCCCGCATTCGACGTGTTGAGGTCGAAACCGCGCTTGGACTTACTCTCGGATAGCCGCAGGTTGTTGTTCGTCTTCGTGGCACCTGAGAATCATTCGTACACGACCGCCAGAACTTGTTGTCGGCCCACACCGTGAGCGGGGTGTCATCGTTCAGCCGGTCCGTGTACAAGATGTCGAGCCGCGGCAGCTCCCAAGGGTCCTGGTTGTCGAGCCATGGGTCGGGGGCCTACGCGGCTTCGCGTCAGAAAAGCGAGGGGAAATGGATGAAGCGGAAGAACGAGGGGAGGCGCACTCAAACTGCTCTCGCGCCTGCGAGATAAGCTGCTGGAAGGTCCTATAAATATCTTGTTCAGTGTCTGCAAAGTTAGAAGAGTGTTTTGCTGATTCAGGGTAAGTCGGGACTCACCACGGAAATCCGTCGCACTACAACGGGCCTTACGGTGTTGAATGGTTAGAATACGATGCTAGAAACACCCTCTGGCGGGATGTGCTGAAGAAAAGTTGGTCGTATATTGTACTGGCTTTGTGAAGAACCGAGATGTTGTCCATATTTGACCAAATTTGAAGGGTTCGGGCTATAAGTTGGGCTATGGGTGCTTAAGAGTTGCGGGAAGCCGAGGGCCGAATTTTATATGTCGCCGAGTAGGGGTCAACGAGCGGTGGATGATAGATACATTGGCGCTGGTGTGTGGAGGAACGCAAGCCGAATAAGCCCACGTGACCCAGCACGTGCTTCCTTGGCGCTTCCTTCTGCGTCTCATCCCTCCTTCAAAGAGTCTTTGACCAGCGTGCATTCTCGTGTCAAACGTCTCGTATAACTCAGGAATTATGTCCTCCGCTCGACCCCCGTTATCCAGAGGAGAAAAACCGCGTTCAACGCGTCCCTCGACGCGCTCCTCGACGCGTCCTACCTCGCAGCCTCCCTCAGCCAACGAATTCGATGCCCCGAGTCAACGAAAAAGGCCAAGGCTTGATACCAGGCCGCCGCAGTTTATAAATCCTTTGCCTGCTCATTCCCAGCCTCTTGCAGACGACTTGCCCTCAAATGTGTATCGACAATTGTCCCTCGAGGAAATCACCTACGGATACACTCCTGAACAGACGATTTCACAGCAGGAATAAGCTAAGCTCCACGCAGGCCAATCCAATACGCCTCTCCTTCTCCGACACCCCGCGTGTCTGTATCTTCCTCGAGCTCTTCGAGATCCGCTTCCGCTTCCCTCGATCCCAATCTCTTCTTCGAACCCTCTCCCACTTTGAATCCTGCTTCGAACAAAAAATACCGAGCCTCTTCCCTCACGAGCAGCCATCGATACTACTGTCCATTCTCATCCGCGTCCCACACCCACTAGATTTCCATCCACAATTCCTGTCTCAGATTCACGCTACTCAACCCCAGCCTCTGCTCGTTCCTCGATTTTTTGCGGCACCTATCAGTTCTGCCAAAACGCACTCCGCTATACCAAAGGCTTTTACAGATCGGCTAATGAACCAAGAAACTCGTATTGCTGCGCTTGAAGCTCAGGTCCAGCAGGACACACAACTCATCCAGATCCAGCAATCTTCCTCACCAACCTCCAGCACGAATTCGCAGATCTAGAGAACGAGAATGCAACACTCAGCGAACGCATGGACGCTGCGGAGAAGCGCGCACGAAAGCAGGATGATACAATTGCGCAATTAGTTTCATTCATGGAGCAGAACCCGGGCGGAAAGGCGACCAAGGATACTGACGGCGAGGATGTTAAGAAGCCCCGTGATAATGTTTTCAACCTGGGTACAATTCTGCTAATTGTTTGTTTGTATCTTGACTACTTAACTAATCGAGTCACCAGAACGCTGTCCGCAAGGCATTCCTCATGGCGATGGGTCTACCCAAAACCACGAAAGCGAAAGACGCGGCACGACTGCAGCCAACCATTCAGCACGGTGGCTATGTGAAGGACGCTGAAAGCGGCGGCAAAGTTTTTCGACAATGCCAACTGGCATTCAGAAGTCATCAAATTTGTCCGCCAGAAAGTGCCCAAGCTCAGCTCGTCGGTCGCGATCAAAGAAAAATCGGACGACGACATATTGGACCGACTAGAGTCTATCTTTCGGAATATGGCGGGAGAATATCGCAACGCCAAGAAGTTGGGCGCTTCTGTGAACGACGATCGGAACGAAGACGCAGAGGCCTCTGGGAAAGATGAAACTCTTTCAAAGCGCACTAACCATCATAAAGCCCGTAAAATTCGCATACGTTAAGCTACATTTCTCCTCCCAACTCGATCCAAGGCCTGACAGATATGCGACGAGCGGCTTATGGTTATGAAACAAAGCGACATGACTCTCGATCCCAAATGGGCGTTCTTTTTTCAACCCGTCTATCAATCTACCGATGAGTCTGATGATTCCGATGTGATCGACCCGGACACGGACACTGAACGCACAACCGAGATCCAAGTTGCAGCTACCCGAAAACCCTGGAAGTCTCGGCCCCCCATGTATCGCAATGAGGAGGCAAGTATAATTAGTTGTTCCTCCATGCATCAGTTAATTCTCTTGTAGTGTGACAAAATAATTGTCGAAATCGAGAAACTTGTAATGGAATACCGTCGCAAACACGAGCGCGTCAACAAGGGGAAAACCCCCCCATCCTCGAGCCCGCGGTGAATGGAAACAAACATCGCTCTCTTCGATTCCTGCCAGCAAACCCAAAATTCCGCGATCTCTGGTGTATCCGCCTTGGCTAGTAGAATTTGAAGAGGAAGATACGCCGTCGCGCATTCAAGACGAGGAGGATGTCACGGAACAGGTCGCGGATTATGCTGAGCAAGCGGATGACGAGGGCGACGGAGGAGTAGAGCAAGATTAAGTGCATTATTCATCCTCAACTGTTGTAGTTCTAGTCTACATCGTCCTCCATGAACGGCGCATCGACCTCTGTTGCATCCTGGGTACAATTAAGAGTTGGTAGCATTCAAAAAGATGTGTCGCTTACATGATCATGGGCAATGGTCACCCAAAGATCTTCTTCGCGGATAGTGAGAGAAGCAAGGATAAAATGTCCGGTCAATCTTTCTAGAGGAATACCCTCCATACTGCCAGCTTCGGCTTTCCAAACTCTGATACCAATATGCCCTTGATTCCGAACTTCAGAGCGATTCAGTTCGGAAATTCTCAGTACAGCTTACCACAGGTCCCAAGGAAAGTTGTATATAATTTCGCTCTCTTGAAACCGCCGAACAACGGCTAAATTAGCCTCCAGCTTGCTCTCATATGCGAGTGTCTCCTGCACGCGGAAAGTGTGCTCGATCTTCACAGGAATCCGGACATCGATACATGCATACTGGGCAGATTCAAGTTTGCCTCTGTGTTGCGTTCCCGCGCCGTGCCGACGCCGCTGAACCCAAATATGGGAGAAAGCTTGAACATTACCAGAGAAACTGTGCTGGGTGGGATGTGCGACCAGTGCAACATCAGCCAGGAGTTAAAGCTGGGGAAACCATAGCGCTTGGAGGTAAGTGAATATCAACTTGTAGAATCCAGGTCCACGCTGGCGTAGAATTTGAGACTGCGAGAATTTCGGAAACTCGATAGCCCCTGTGGAGAATAATGCGTAGGTGGGTTGGGTTGTAAAAATTACATGATTACCAACCGGGATATAATTTTGGAGGGTTCCTTTGCGCTCAGAGGTGCCACCTTTCAGGTATGATCTGAGGACCTCGAGTGAATTAATATCTTCAGGCGCCGGATTCTTGATGCCCTCAAATCGCAATTCTGAACATTCAATCAGGAGGATGGTGAAGAACAGACTAGATCCTGTATCAATGTTGTCTTCCACCAGCCACGCATCATTGTACCCTCCAATTCACCGCCAGAATGGCCGTTATGATTGAACCGCCCGAGGAAGCCGTTGTTTCGCTCATACGGATACGTCCACCACTCAGGAGCTGGACCGTGCTTCAGATATTGGTCCTCGAGGTGTACGGCCGCAAAATGGAAGTACAGGACCAAATGGCAATTCATGCCAGCCCAAGATTGAATCGACAGCTCGAGAGCTCTACAGCCTCGCCTCACCTCGTTTGGGCTTATAGAATTGGAGGTAATGATTCGGACAGCTGCAGTGAACAACTGTGTCGTAATGACGCCGCAATGAACGATCCATCTTGATAGTCTTGATACGCTCGAGTTCTTCCTCCGAAGCCTCCGGATTCTTGGCGAGGAGATTGTCGCGCATGCGAGCACGGACAAGTTTTTCTTGTGCAGCATGTGCGGCCGCATTATTCGTGTTTGCGAGGGAAGGGGCGGCGTCAATATCTGGAATCTCGCCATCTACTTGCCATGCATTGAACAATGCAACGAAGAAAACTGCTATTTGGGATCGCCAATGGTCCGCTTTGATCGAACCCGCACCACGCGCGACCAGCAATTGAGGATCAGCCTGGCAATTCAACGATGAAGATAGACAGTGCCAACTGAAGGTGGAAGCCGGCTGATAGATGGTGGCCAAATCAGTTGCTTGAAAAAGTCGGTAATCTTCTCCGTCTGATCTGTGTTGATCATCCCGTTCTTGTAAAGTATATTTTTGCAGAGATGCTTGACCGTGGCTGAGAAGACATTAGATGGGAGCCATACGGCAAAGATTGACTCGTCGTACTTCCAAAAATTGCGTGCATTAGGTCGAACAGACCTGTTTGTCCCGGAAGCCAATTGACAAGATTGTCCATGGGTGTGTAGCGAACTCCCCGACGTCGACTAATCTCCTCCGCGACTTCCTCAGATGCATCCCGAGCTCGAAAAGCATATTTGAGGTAGCGCCAAGGGTCGCGTTGATTTATTTCTAGATGTTGGTTAGACTGTTTTCTCAAACATGGATAAATTGACATACTAGTTGAATCAAATGCGTCAGGATGTACCAAAGCGTAGAATCGAGTGTCGCAGTGGTCGCATATGAAACACTTCGATGTACACGACAAGAGTCCGCTAGTCTTGCGGCTTGCGGGAAGATCAGACACATCACTGCCTATTTGAACATGAAATAGCTCGGGTTCATCTTTTCCGTGGACGTCAAACAGTACACCTTATTCCAACACCAATTTGCAAGGAAAGGAAGTAGCAACTTAGATCACCAACCATTGTACAATTTCTTGAAGTGCCGGACAACGATTTCCATGACATTTTTGTACTGTTCCTGCGTGGGCTCGTGCGGTCCAGGAAAGATTAATACCAAAATGGTTTCCTCGCATAAATATCGGAATCGTCGCCGAGTATTGCCAATGGTGGCATACATGGCGCCAGTCGAATGGCACGCGTTCTTGACCGCTTGAAACCTGCAAAACTTGATGAGATAAAAATCATGTGCGAGGAATTGAGATACTCACCAGTCGATGTTGATTTGAACAATAAGGCCGTTGGGCAAAGCAACAAATTGTTGTTTGAGCTCTGCAACATCAGCATCCTGGATGCTCCATGCTCCATTCCGAAGTCTTTCAGGGCCAGCTTGGATGGTTCTCCATCCCCATCCATCCGAGATATCCATCATTGGCTTATCGGGGTCAGGAAAGGCATCATAACCTTTTAGTTGGGACGGTTCTCTTCTCCCAGCAGTGTCATCAGGACCTCGCCACTCCTGCCATTGCGCGACCTTTCCGGGTTGCAGAAACAGGCGTTGAATGGCTCTTTCCGGTGGTACGAAGGGAAGAGTGAGGAGTGGGGTTCGCTTTTCTGCACCACTGGAAAGACGTTTTGTCGTGTAAAGTTTGCCGGAGCAATCCTGCTGCTGGCAGTCGGGGGATTCAAGGCGAGGCAATTCAGCCGGAAAATGTGGTTTCTAGCAGTCAGGGCATAAGAAGAGATAGATAATCAGATCATCTGTTGACACTCCGAGTCGCTTCTCGACGGTTGGCAAGGTCCTGGCGAAATTCGACAGTCCGGGGAACACCACGCCAGCTGATTGTGCGGACAGAAGTAAAACTCTGGAGCCATCAAGCATGTTAGCGACAGCATTGCGCGTCATTCCCTCGAATGCCGCTCCAACAAATGCACGAATGTATGCATGGCGGATCGCAGGATGGTCATCAAACGCCCAAGGGACGACTTCATCTGCCAGCTTCTCGCAATCTTGTTGAAACGAATCGAAAAGGGAAGAGTGGATCAGTTGTAATGTCCTGCGCATCTAGAGACAAGTCCTCGGCAGGTGTTTCTTCATCGTTCGATGAATCACTGTCTCTGTGCATGATGTAGCTGTCATTGTCCGAGTCGGACGAGAATCCGAGAGGAACGCAAGACGTAGAGTGTTCAGTGTCACTAGCTGGCCACAGGTACTTGCTAGTCGTGTCATTGCGATCCCAGGATGCATCGAAACCTCGGTCGAGGTCAAAATATTCGTCTTCGTCCAATTGTGCACATAGACAAGGGGGGATCGGGATTCAAATTCCGGACGTGGGGAGGGGGGGGTCAAGGTCAGGCTGAAAAAAACTTTTCAGTATATAAACTTTGAAGCTTCAAAATAGCTAATAGACCATGAGAAAGGTGTTAGTTAATTGTAAGAAACATATATAACTGCCCAGGGAGTGTATAGAAGAAGGTTAACTGCTTTGAACCCATGCGATCCATAATTCAAGCCAAGTTGAGGCCAACAGTGGTCAATTCTCAAGTTGGGAATTATTTAGTTGTGAGAGTGCAGAGTGTTAAATTTATTACCAACACTTGTTAGATAGTATAAAAAAGCCTGATCAACCTCAAGGAGGTGGTGGGAATTAAGTTGAACAGCAGCGGCTGGACCCGGAGAGATCGGGCCGTCCCTAGGGGTGGGAAACTCCTTCCCTATAAGGAAGGAGGGGGAGGGCGGGGGGGTCAGCTTGGGGTTGAAAAAAACTTTTCGACCCTATATCCGATTTTCGAATCCCAATCCCCCCTTGCACATAGATACGGATCATCTCCCTGATCTTGTTGTACAGATAAGTCATGGAACATGGACAGTGCAGACTAGGAGTTTGCGGAGAGGTGAGATGCTGCGGATGTCAAGAAAGGTAGGTGCTTGCGAGCATCCGCCCGCAGGTGCTCCCGCATTGTCCGGACCATCTGCGGCTCGCCGTTGGGTCCACTGAGAAGACATATCGAGCATGTGCACTGAGTAATTCTTGAGTCGTAGATAGACATTGCCAGGCTATATAGCGAGCAGCAGGTGTTGAAAATGTGGTTAGGGAGAGCGTGAATTGGAAGTGAGAAGTAAATGGAAGGCGCCAACGAGGAGCTATACGTATACTTACGCAGCGAGTCGAATTCGAAGCCGGCGCTGCAGCGCGCGCGAGTATGTGCAGTATATAATGGCCAAAAAATAATGCTAAGTCCGTCGTATATAAACTCTTTACAATACCGTATCATGTCAATCAAATCGACAGTCACGCGTCACGCACCCCGGTGTCGATGTCGAATTTTGGTTGAGGTCACGCGTCACGCAGGCCGTTGTCGAACTTCCTGAGCGTGACGTCGTCCCAAAAGGCGGTCCCAGAACGCAAAAAAAGGCGAAAATTTCGAAAATTTCCCATCCAATTGTTGAAAATTTTGGGGGTGTCACGCAAAATTTTGGCTACTGTCGAAAGGTCAAATAGGTAAATTCTGTCACGCATCACAACCCCCGTCGATTTGATCGTAATGATACGGTATGTGGCGAATACATTGTATATTGACAGAGTGGGTGACTTTCCATAAGATTAGAAAATTTCAGGGGAATATTTGAGGGGTGCCAACGATGCCGGCACAACGATCTGTATCGATAATCTAATCGCTTGGGCTTCCCATAACGAATCGCTGAGAATAAGTCTTGTTCAAATATATATTTCCTTGTTGATGCTGTCTAAACCTCAACAATCAAGGTGTCACACTTCTTTCGACGCGTCTGCCCTTGTCAACAATGGATCTCGACGTGTCAATCCTCTACCATCAACTTATCAGCGACACCGGCGGTTTTGTGGCGGGTAACCAGGCCAAAACGGGGAGGAATGGAGAGAAACAATGGGTTATGATAGCCCTCGATCGCCGTTGTTGCTGTGAGCCAATGGGTGAGCGTCGTTTGTGCAGGAGGTGTAAGTAGTAAGTAGCAGTACGACAGGGCAGAAGGCAGACAAGTGACGTCCGTGACATCAGTGACACACAGCCCAAAGAGGCAATGGGAACGGACGAGAACGCACGAATCCCTTTATTCAAGAGTAAGATATTCTGAAGAGGGGGCAGGGCCCCCCCTCCAGATTAAAATTTGATTAAGGTTTGGAAGAGGGTCTAAAAAATTCCAAATGAGATCTGAGCCCGATGAGGTCCTGACAGCTGCCCCGGCATCTCGGCAAAACGACCGAAAATATTCGCTAGCATTTATCTAATCTTATGGAAAGTCACCCAGTAATGGCACCCAAATATTCGCGGGAATATTCTGTCAATATTTGGCGAAAACAGCGGGTATTGCCGGAATAGTCACGGCGAAAAATTCGGGCCAAACTCCGGTGTTCACTCATCATGTCGTTTTTCTCCGAAGAGTAGGTAGGTAGGTAGGTAGCTTTACACGGCACGGTCCGAATAACAAACACCGGTCCCAGGGATTCTCCCGGTGTACAAGCAAGCGTAAATACACCATTGCCCCTGGACTCCTTCCTGCCATCTAAACCAATCTCGCAGATCCCACGGTTTGCCGCGCCCCACGGTACAGTTTAGACACCAGAGAGAAGCATAATCTGGAAATACAGGGTAACATGCACATAATGTCTGAACTTCCTAACTCGATCCCTGCCCTTCCTACCTCACACAGAACCATGGTCAGCTGTCAGAAGTTACAGCACAGTATCATGTCATCATTGAGCAGTGCTTCAATCTGGCCTTGCCCTACTCTGGGCATCATATAGATGAACTTTGAGCCCATAGATTATTCACTGATTTGGTGTTTTCCCTGCCTTTCCTTTGTGTGGTGTACCTTTCCAATCATCCCACATGACCTATGGGATGTATGAACCTGTTTTTAAGACTTCCATTGATCTTTAGTCAACTACATATGGAATTTGGTGATGGTCAGGCTTCAATCAGATATTCAGGTTATTCAAACTGGTTTGTGGTATTGGAACTCGACCTAAACCCTTCCAATGGTTGCCCAAGGTATACCACATTAGGGAAGCAAAAGACTAAAGCAAAACATTGACTTGAAGTTGAGATATGTGAGGTGACAGTTTTTGATCGTTTGTCAAATAGGGCCTTAAGCACTGCATATAATGCAAAGAAAAGCTTATAAACCGCATTTTCCACTGTTGAAGAACAATATTCACCTTTATTTGAAGGAATTTGGTCAAGTTTCTACCAATGGTGGTTGAGGGCATAAGTGCATTCCTACAAATTATTGCCTTTACACTGCGCACTTTCCAAAACACAATCTGCTCAAATGTTGAGTAAAATGATTGAAATAAAGCTTGGGATTGGTGTTACCTTGTAGCTTCTCACTTCTGACATTCATTTGGCACCAGGTGTCTTCCTTGGCTCCTAATTGGTAATTTGATGGGGAACTGACATTTCACAATTCTCATGGTTCTGGCGATATATTGAGGTAAATTTTGGGCTCTGATGGTTGAGGCATGTCATTGTAATTGTCCTATGTGGTTGAATAGGTGGTCAGCCCAATGGAGCACAGAGGATGGTGTGAACATTTATGTGCTACATATTTGCCTTCACTCCCAATATAGTTGATAATGGCATGGCTACAAAGTCAGTTGGAAGTGTCTAAATACAACCCAGAAGCATTAGGACTCTGTATGTAGCCAGTCAAATGCCTTGTACTCACAAAGTAAGGCAAGAAACTGTCCCAAACTACTGGAAGAATCAATGAGTATGGAAAGAGGGTAGCCTGACTTGGATCCAGCTGTTCTGTGTGAAGTGGTAATGTCAGGAGGACAATTTTGGAAGTTCAGACATTATGTCCATATTACCCTGTTTCCCTGCCTCAAAACGTGACATAAACCTCATCCACATCCATAAAGTATGATAACTGCAAAGTTAAATGAAGGAGAACGGCCAATATGCGCCCAAATAAGGGGAAAAACGCAGAATTTCCTTTTTGGGCGAAAGGCGTAGTGGCCAAAAAAGGAAATGTGTCAGCTTGAAGACTCTGAGACGCCAAAAAATCCAAAAATAGAGTCGAAACCAAAGTTGTGGAGTCGCTTCAGCGATCTCCGGCTGTCCAATCCGTTTTGCAATTAGTACCCTGGTTGTGGTGCAAAACACGAAATACATTTCGAGGTTTGGATATGATGTCCATGTTACTCTGTTTCCCTACCTCCCAATGTGACTCAGGCTACATCCACATCCCCAAAACATGACAGCTGCAAAGTTAAACCAAGGAAAACGGCCAATCTGCACCCAAGCAATGGCAAAAACAAAGTATTTCCATTTTGGGCGAAAGGTGTAGTGGCTAAAAAAGGAAATGTGTCAGCAAAATCAACCTTGTAGACCCAAAAAAGCTCTATCTGGCTGTCCAATTCATTTTGTGATCTGTGGTCTGGTTGAGGCGCAAAACGCAAAATACATTTCCAAATGCGTAGATAAATAGCAATAAAATATTCATTGGGTGATTGGAGAGGCCGTGGTGTCAAACCCCATGAGAAATGATACCTTACGGTCAAAGATAAGGATAGTCGGCCCATTTGGGAAAGATAAACTGGTGGTATCAGTGGTAGCTTGCACTAGACATATTTTTGTTTGGGGGAGATCTGTGGCAGTTTAGTAAAGTCACAAAATTTACTGATCTTCCAAAATGGGTCTGTGGTAGGAGCGGTAATGCAGGTTGATCACAAATTGTACTGACTTCCAAAAAATGATATCAGTGGTATGACTGTTATTTGAGGTGGGTCAGAAAGTTCATTGACTTCTGAACAATGTTGGTGGTAACAATGGTATTTTTGGTGGGGCACAGAATTTTTTGATGTCCGAAACAATAGCCATGGTACAAATGGTATTTTGGGTGGGTCACAAAATTTGCTGACTTTTGTAACCTCACTCTGTGGTAGCGGGGGGATTGGGATCCAGTCACAAACAAATGCGACCAAATGTTTATGACTTTTGGTTGGGGTCAGGTGGTAACTATGGTGTGACACTCATTACATTGGTTTGTGACTGCTTTAATATTTGACCTGGGGGTAACTAACTTGTTAGGAGATACGAACCAATGTTACCCTCTGACAAGTTCAGATTTGTGGTAACCTTGGGTGCTTGAGAGGCGGGAAGGGCAGGAGTGACTAAAAAATCTACAAATAGACCCCAAACCTAAGTTGTAGCTCCTGTTGTCTCCCTTCCGGTGCTTACTGTTTTGGGATAGACCTTGTTGTTATTGCAGAAAATGCCAAACACTTTCAAAAAGCCAGTGATATGAACACCCAATCATCAGAATTATCAAAAGTTATCCAAGTTAGCTGGGAGTAGCCCCTATATAGACCTCTCTGAGCTGATGCATCAGATGTCTGTGCTGGCAGTGGACTGTGCAGAAGGTAGGGGCCATGATCTTAGCTTGGACTAATTTTTTCTAGCAATTTTCGAATTTTTTTGCTGTATTATATCAGGAATTTCCTTTTTGGGTCAGTGCGACTCATTTTGAGTTAAGAAGTACAATAATTATTGAAAGTTATTGAAATTAGCAGGATAACACCCCCAGATGACCCTCCAGTGCTATAATTATCAAAAGGTATTGAAATTAGCAGGATAACACCCCCAGATGACCCTCCAGTGCTATAATTATCAAAAGGTATTGAAATTAGCAGGATAACACCCCCAGATAACCCTCCAGTGCCATAATTATCAAAAGGTATTGAAATTAGCAGGATAACACCCCCAGATGACCCTCCAGTGCCATAATTATCAAAAGTTATTGAAATTAGGTGGCAGGTACCTCTGTATGCACTACCGAGTCCATATTTATTGAAAGTTATTCAGCTTTGGCTGAAGATAGCCTAGATACACCCTCAGGTCCAATATTTATCAAAAGTTATTCAGAGTAGCCCAGGGGTACCTTTACATGTCCCAAATGCCCAAAATTTTCTAAAGGTATCCAAAGGTATCTTCATAATTATTGCAGGATGCCCTGGAGGCCTGTTTTTGCCAGTAACTAGTGTGGGGACGAGGGGTGTCATCCCCACACTAACTACTGCGGATTTCTGGGCTTTATAGGTGAGGCCGGTCCTAGGTTGCTTCAGTACCACTCCGAAATCCTGGCTCACGACTTACCGCATTCCTATTGCGACCTTTCTTCATTACAACCGTGATTCCAGAATCCACCGAATTGCCGGGAAGCGCTGCCAGAGTGTCGTTGCTGAGCACATACGAAAAAGAATCTGACTCGCGGGCCAGATTTGTCGCCAAGTCATCCGCCCAGAACATATCTTGTGGTGTCGATGGCCCCGATCCCTCTTGGACTAATCCCGTCCGTATTCGCACTTGGCGACCGTCTTGTGTTGTATTCGAGGCCGAGGCCACAGTTCCAGCGACCACCAGCTGAGGAATTTTGCGTTTGGTTTTTTTTGTGAGACTGAGACATTCGAGCAGAGATTGCGAGACCCAGTTCGTGTCGTTTCCGGCGAGCATATCCGCGGGGATTTACCCCCGGAATGCTCGCTGGGCGCGACGCGAAATCAGCAGCCTGAGCTGCGTCAAGAGATTGGATTGGCGCCTATCAACTATCACATCAGTTATCACGCACCTATGATGAGACGCCCGTCGCAATCTTAAATAAAATAACATTTCTTCTAAACCACCACCCAGTCACAGATGGTCCGCGCCCGTCCAATGGCGTCTCACAAACTGCGGTTCTTTCATCATTACTGAGATGCATACATCCTAGCCCTCTCCCAGCGTCACGTCAGCTACTTTTTTCACATGGTGTTGCAGAAGTACCTCGACCGTTTCGGATTTACCGACCTGCATGTCCCGTGGTATGAGGTTCCCGAAGGCGTGAACACCCTGCCCCAGACTCAGGCCGATATTCAGGACCGGCTGCGAATCGTCCGCCGCCTCACTGTGGTATGTCCTAATGTTGCCGCGACTCAGACTCAAGTCTGCCAAGTCGACTTCACGAAGTCGACTTGAGCCGGTCAAGTCGAGTCTCTGCCATTGACTTGGCTTGACTCGGAAGTCAATCCAAGTCACTTCAACTCGACTCAAGTGACTTGAAGTTGACTTCTTACCTAAAATTCCAGAAACACCCCAGAGGTGCTTTGCATCACGGAAATTTGATTTTCTTTGATTTTGGTGTGGCTTGACCGAGTCCGTGACAACTGAGTGACATATGTCACGTTTTCGAGACAACGTCGCGAAATCGGCGCCAACATTGGCGCAACTGCGAAATAACGTGTGAGCCAGCTCTTAAATCAAATAATACACCAAATCCTTCGATTTCTGGTCATTTTTGATCTCGAATACCCTAGATATGCGGTGTTTCACCTGCTGGATCACTGACAACCATCAGGAAAGCCAAATCAGCCGCGTTTCGGTCACTTGCAACATGCAGAATAGTCTCCAAGGTAATTCGAAAAAAATGTATCTGCAAGTCGACTCAAGTCGACCCGAGGTGACTCGAGTTGACTTGGACCCTCGAAGCCAAGTCGAGTCGAGTCAAATCCGATTTGAAGTCGACTTGTCGAGTCGCAACTCGACTTCCCGAGTCGCAGCAACATTAGTATGTCCTCGTCGTAATCTTCAGCGCAATTGTCTCATTCTCGTTGCCATCAGCGCATGCGCAATTGGTACCGTTATTCGTACCACCATAGCGATGGAGTGCGGGCCCCTGGATCTTGAATTACCCATTGCCGAGCTTGGCTTGTATTTCAACTCCAATATCATGAGCATTCTTTGAAAAACCAACTATCTCACACAAGCAAATTGTATTGATTCCAAGTCAGTATGTATTATTCTTCGTCCTCGTAGTTTTGGCGTGCCTTCTCCGCCGCTGTGCGACGCACGGGCCGCGTGGCTGCCGAGGTAGTGGCGGGAGGGTACCCGGCACGATGCGACGCAGACTCTGTGATGCGTGCTGCCTGATTCTCATCAGGGATACGCGACGGATGACCATCGCGAGGACTCTGGGTGATGCGGGCGCGGGCCGTGCGAATGCTGGATGGGATGTGGTGCCGTGTCTCGAACTCGGGATCGAGGGTGCGCAAAAAATATACCAGAATGAGAGGAGCGCTTTGTGATGTTCATGGAGGAAAAGATGACGAGATCAATTTAGGCCGATCACAATCCAGACGGCTTCGGAATCAAAGACATACAGCCCGGCCAAATCCCAGAGCCAGACGACAGCCGAGCGAGCGACAGAGTCGATTGCCAATGGTGTGTAAGATGAAAGTCAGTTGAAAGCCAGTGACAAATTTTATAGTAAGACGAAATCACTTAGCCACTCTCACTCGGATAAGTGTCCGTAGCTGGCCCTCTGGCTTGGCATATTTTCGTAGGGTGGGCATAGGATTCTGAAGAGCCTGAGCACCTAAAATTGTTTCCCATTTGCCTGTAAGTTTTAACAGTAGCAAAATTTCACCCAAATTGTCACCTTTCAACGGTCGCACTTCCGCTCAATTCTCCGTCAAACCCGTCCTCCTTCTGGGCACGCGGTACACCACAGCCATCGTACGTATGGAACCGCGGGATTCCCTTGTCCGGAATGACCTCCACCGGGGCCTTCGCCGTATTATGAGGCCAGAACCTAATGTAGTTGAAATAGCAGTTCCGTCAATGAAGTTGATATACAATGCTATGGGCTTGGCGGAACGCACCTGAAAACCTATCCAACACTTGGTGTCGTGATTGGGTACGTCTTACCACGAGATACTGAGGAGTCAGCTATCAAATAGCGCCAATTTGCGAACAAAGTGGCACACTCACTGGTCAGCATCCTCAGCGCAATATTGTATTTTGCAAAGCAACCATGCATGATATCGGGCTGAAACCACTTGTAGAAGCTGTAGAGAAGACGTTCCGAGGCTGGCACCGAGGAAACCAGGAGGTGAAAAGATTTGACGTTCCAGCATTCAGCCTTTCCTATTGAACTTATGGACGTAGTTGGGGGTCGACGAGATTTTTCATGTTGACTAAAACTTGTGTCTAGTTTCGTTTGAATATGGCACATAAAGGTATTTGAATAGTGTCACTCACATCCTGCCCGTCCAAAGAGGCTTATACCGTTGTCCAAAGTCGAAAGAATGCGAGATCACTTGCGTTAGGTAAGCTAATTATGCCGAAAGAGGCCATCCGATGCATTTATCTCGTAGGCGCCGAAGCCGATAACACTAAGCGCCCATGCGATTAGCCTGATTGGGACGATCCTAAGCGACCTGACACCATCTGACACTGACTGCATGCCCGCTTCCACCATTCAGCGATGTGGAGACGACGAGGAGCGCCACCTACGGCGACTCGCTACCTATCGGAAGTACCAACGCAGGTGAGCAGACTCTGCTTGCTGCCTGTGGGGTTTTTTTTTTTACATTCGGTTTCAGCCGTCTTGAGGAACACCACAAAAAAGCGAGGGAGAGAATGGCTCGGCTGCGTGCGGCCCCCACGGATGAACAGCGGGAGAGACACAGGGAAGCGCAACGCAGATATCGTGATCGGTAGGTGGCTGAGAGGGCAAAAGTACTTACTTGCTTATGACCTAGTCTAGATTTCGAGAGTCAATTGCCCACTGGGCGAGGCGAATGGCAAAATTACCCAATTGCGGCCCAAGGCGCGCCAGTACTGGTCGGATCCCGAGCTTGTGACGTCGGACGAGGAGGACAAAGACAAGGGGGAGGAGTGGTAATTTTCTGCATAGAGTACAAACACATGTACTTTACTGCAAGTCATTTACCTCCTTCCGTGCCCATTCAACTTCGTTCTGGCAGCAGTCCTCCGCCCACGCAGCCGCCACTCTTTCCATCTCCATCGCGCGCCGCGCGGCCTTGCACTTACGCTGGTGTTTGCGCTTGCCGGGCGTCCTGGGAACGAGCTCGTCAGTCCACTGAACGCGCGGCGCCCAGCCCGAACCCCAGCAAAGACCCCAAACTTCGTCCGAATTCTCTACCCAATTCATCGAGCCCCATTGCGATGAGCCCCATCCCCAAACAGGAGTCTGGGGTTGCCTTGGGGGCGCGGGCGCGGGCGGGGGTGGGGGCGCTAGTCCATGCAAGGTCTGGAGCCGCCACGGCGCATACCGGGCAGAGCGGTAGCTCCAAATCGCCTTGGTGCAGGCTAATATCAATTATTCAGCTTTCAGTTTTCCTGGCGCTCTGGGCTGAGAGCACGTACCCAACCTCGCATCCCGGACGTCGCGCAGGGCAATATAGTCCGCGAAGCAATGGACTTGCGATTTGCACGCGAGAAGAAAGTCGCGCTGGAGGAAGTGGCACTCTACCAAACAAGACACCTCTTTTTGCACTCTAGTTAGATGGCTTGACTGGCACGAAAATAGGAACGCACCCTCATAAGAGTTTTTGCGGACGACATCGATCATTGTGGCTCAGGAACTATAGAAAAAGAAGAGAAGAGAGTCAGACGCAAGCGGAAAGAGGTGAGCACGTGGCGCACTCACCACATCAAATACGACTTGACTTCTCCCCATGTCGACCCTCCCTCGTACGAATCTCGCCGCCGATGAAGTCATCATGGACGTTCGGCCTAGCGGGCGCAACTCCCGCTACTACTGCCTGCCCCCGTTCCACGGCAACCCCAACCCGCCGGCGGGTAGGCGTAAAACCAAAACCAAGGGATTTGCCTTCTACCTCGTGTCACAGGGGTACGTCGTGGGCGTGTTCGACAATTGGCCAGTGACTGCCTTTTTTCGAGGCGTTGATAGGGCGTGTACCAAAACACGCATGAAAACACCAGTTTTTATTCGATTTCCGAACTATCAGTAGAGATGAAGTGAGGTATTAGCTTTGAGGACGTGCACCCGCCCAGGGTGGCAGGCTACACTGTTGATGACCGAAAGCTAGCGGTTGAGCATTATTGGCTGATTGACTTGACAACATAACTCTTTCGAGTTACTGCGGCTCGATTGAAAGGCATTATGCTAGGCTATGAGTATGGTCTATGGCCATTTACTCTATGCGTTGGAAGTGAAATCACAATGGGAACAACAAATGATCATTGATTAAGCTGCAGGTCATGCGGCAGCCACAGTAATTCTATTAAGAACCAAGAAATATCTATAGAAACAGAAACCGGACAACAATTCAGAGAGTAACAAGTGTGGAGCCACAGCATAGATTTATACTAGCAGCCTTATAGTTGGGAAGCCGTTGGATGGTCTGAATAAGATATTGAGTTAGGAAATTGCCTCTGGCAGTCAGAGACCTGTGGCCGCCAGTGACATTGAAGCATGGTTTCATTAGCAATTGGATAATGAAGATGACAGATATCAATGCCTTAGTAAAGGTAGACCAAAACCGCGTAGCAGCCAATGATGCGGCCGCCACACTGCTGTGATTACCCGAATTATCACATGGAATCTTCGTCCCACTTGAGGCAGCAAGAGAACAGAGAAACTAGGAACAGTCTCTGGCGGCTGCATATCTCTGGCTTGTTGCACCAGAAATTAGATACTAAAGATAAGATATTAGCTGCCTTACTAAGGATCAGCTCGGACATTGCAGTGGCTCGGTCATGCGATCACTGTGTACATGTGATTATTCAAATTATCACCAGGGACTTGGTCCCGTTAGATACCACTAGAAGAGGAAAAACCAAGAAAAGGTCTCTGGCGGCTCAAGACATGCAGCTGTCAGAGACAACTCAAGACCTCATATCCGTAATGGTATAAGGAGCGGAATAAGGACGCAAGAGATAGGAAGGGCCTACTTAATAAAGTTGGTACCTGATCCACCAGCACGCGTGCTCAAGATAGAGCAATGGAATAGCTCCGGCGGGGGCAGTATTGTGAATACTCACAATCTAATTGGCTGTCCACCCGCCAGAGCCTTGATCCTAGAGAATTCCGAGTATCCCCTTTTATTATCATAAAGTGTATATAAACCAGCCATACCGTTTGTATTAGTAGCATACTATCCCCTAGATATCGGGACAATATAGTGGATTTGAGATCAGTAGAGATATCATAAGAACTGCAGAAGCAACAGATAAGAATAGAGGATACGGGACACTTGACAAGACCGTCTCAGATGCCAGTATAAGAGCCGGCTCAACCCTTTGAAGTGAAGATCGTATAAGTGCTGGGTGCTGAATCCTGTGCAGGCTTGTTCCCGGGAGACACTCCTGCTGCCCTCGACATAGATAAGGAAGTGGCACCGCCGCCTCCCGTACTTGTACATTTGGGCCCTGCCCTCCGACTTGTCTTGTATAAAAGCCAGTGTTGTTGAAGCTGCTGCCAGCTGCTCGTTCGGACCGTTCCGGGTAAAAGTCTGTCTGAGGATATTCATCCTGCACTACTTTGCCTCGGCACGCCAACAGTCAGTGTTAGGGTCTGTACGCTCACAGATACGTGAGATTCTTGAAAGTCTTGAGTTCATTGTGGAGTCTTTGATCCCTCGAACAGGTGAAGTCCCTGCTCTAGCATAACAAGTGCTCAGATCACACAGTTATTGCCTCTCTCAATTACCCCCGTTGCACACCCTTCTTGAAGAGTGATACGTACTCTACTTCCCCGAACAACAACACGAAGTATTAGATTGGAGTTTGTGATATATCTTTGATTTTGGGTTAGTTGGTGTTAGTGATTCGTCGCTTCGCTCTCTCTCTCTCTCTTATCATTAGATTTCACGGCTGCACGCTAGTGCACCGTTTCAGTGTATTGCGAAACTCACTTTTTTTCCCCCAGGCCAGAGGCACAGGCCAGCATGAGCGGCTACATCAACAACAGTTATTGCAGCTATCACTCCATGGAGGAGTGTATCGACGCATGGCAGTCTCTCTGCAAGTGGGGCATCCACGCGCATGAGGTGGATCCGAGTACGCTGTGGTGGCGACCGGGAGAGAGACACCGCACGAATCGATACCGGCGAGTGCGAGCGCTGGAATCAAAACAGAAACACTAGATTTGTGAGTACTCGTTTTCTCTCGTGCAGTAACCCTGATAACATCGAATTCAGGACACGGCTGTGCACTCCTCCGCGACCGCCGAGAGGACCGACCTCGAGCCCTCAGAAGAACGCGGTCCCTCAGAAGGTGCGAGCCCTCAGAAGGCCGGGAGCTCTCAGAGGGCAAATGACCAGCTCAATTTCGCGATCTGTGGAGGCGGCATTGTTTCCAGCAGCGCGTGGGTACCCGTCGTAAGCCCCAATTTGGCGAGCCATCTGATGCACGCCGTCATTCTGGTTGATGCGCCGACTGCTCTTCTTCACCATCATCTCGCCCCGCCGCCCGCTTTCTGGCAGTCTTCGTAGTGTGTTTCCCACTGCCATCGGCTCCACGCCAGGCTTGGATACTAATATTCCTGTTCTGACAGACGGTAAATGGATGGCTCCTTCTTTTTCTGGGAGAACACGGGACAAAAACAGCAACGGTACAATGAACAACTGCTCTCACTGCCCTGCTCACTTGAGTGTTCCTCAATTTTAGACATTTGCCGCACGTCAATCACGATGCGTTGGGTGATCTCCTAGCGTCAATCCCGTTAGAAGCGCCCTTGGCGCCGTCTGTCAATTCTGGCGGTTAGGGCAACCCTGCCCCGCTTCTACCTCCAGGTGCGAGTGTTTCCCGTCTCAATTACACCGACTCAATGATGTTTCCGGACAGATCTGTTCCCTGGTGCATGTACGTCTCACGCTGGTTCCGCCAGATTCCAGTATGAGTTCACGGCGCCGACTTCTTGGGATGCCGCGCCATCTTCTTGGTTCCCGCAATCAGCACAGCCGCTTAGCCAAATGCCCCCACCATGGGATGACGGCTCAAGGCAGCCGCATTGGGATGATTTTTTCTGTGGTTTATCAGAAGGTGATTGAGTCGTCGCATGATTGGGTGATCGTTCCCGGTGTGTCCCACTCAACTTGTTCATTTCTTTTAATCACTGACCTTTCAATCTAGTCCGCGCCTTGACTCAGGTCATCACCATGTCCTTGACGAATCGAATCAGGCCCTTCATCGATACGTCCCTTCAGCTCTGACTTGATTTACTTGTATTGACTTGAACTCTAGCTACTGACCTTGAGCCGAGTAGGTCACAGTCGAGCTGCATCATCTTACAATTCTTGTTGACTGTATACTGACTTCATCGCAGATCTTATCCACCTCAGACCTCTCCACGGACGCCGTGACTCTGCGCCCACGCCTCTATTTCATCGGCACATTCATTTACTACTCAGTCACCGTAAGTCAAGCATTGAACTTGAAGCTGGATGTTTGAGTATGATTTATCTTCACACAGGTCTGTTTAATTATTAACTGTGTGTCGGGTTTAGTTCAAGGCGATGCCTTGGACCACTGCTATGTTCCCGGGTATGTTCCCGTGCCTCTGCCTTCATTTTCGGGCTGACCTGCATCTAGGTACACTTGGATTACCCTCCGGAACATCAAAATCCCGCTAGGGTATTACTGATGTGTTCGTATCGCGTTTCCTTGACCTGGATTGACGTCCTATTTATTATCCGTCGCAGGACCTCGATCCGAGACGCCGAGAGTCGAAGTACGGCGCCGGGATTTTCTTTATTGACCAACTGTCAGGGGAACCGCCCGATCGTCCATCCGTCCGTCCGTCCGCCCAGCTCCGGCCCACCGCACTGCCCCACCGCCTCGCCCGATCCTTCGTCCAACGCTCGTCCATCCGGCTTCGTCCGACTGTCCGGCCTCGCCCGACCCTCCGGCCTTCGGCCCGGAACCTCCCCTGTCCCTCCGGACTCCGTTCCGCTCCTTCCCCCTTCGTCCGGTCGCTCGCACTGGAACGTGCTATGCGATCAAGCTCGGGACCACTGCCGGTCACTTCGGACATGTGCTACTGGCTAGTACCTATAAAAACCTCGCCTAGCGTGGGAATCCTCATCCTTTCTTCTCTTCGGATTTTCCCGCTAGTTCCCGTGCTCACGCGCTAAGCTGAGGTTGCCCTTACAGCAGAAGAAAGGATCTAAGGGATCAACTGGTCAAGATTGCGAAGTTCGGTGTAGATACGGACTCGGACCGCTACACTAGCGCTCCGGCCTCCCCCACTTCCAATCTCGACCCCTCCTCCTTGATGGACGCCCCGACGTCCGGAAACGGGTCCGCGCAGCCCGAGCTCCCAGATGTTTACATCCCGGACCCGGCCCCGACCCCGAGACCCAGCTGACGGCGATTGAAGACTCTCTCGCGAATATCGGCCCGGTATTCCGATGGATGTCGACCGGACCCACGCACGCTTCACGCCCCGCGCTTGCTTCCGTTGCGGCGCGGCTGGACACCTCGCTCGAGACTGCCCAACCCCCTCGGATGTCCGGCACGCGGACATCCTAGACGAGGTCGTCCGTCAACTCGGTGACGACCTCCCTGGAGAGCTCTTTGCGCGCCTCTCCACCACCGCAGGACTCCCAACTGAGCCGGGAACTAGGGTTGAGCACGGGTCCGGGTCCGGGTCTGGAAGCACTGACCCGGACCCTTACCCTACATGACCCGTACCCTCCCGGGTAAGGGTACAACCCGTACCCGCCTACCCGCGGGTCCCATCAAACTGACCCGCGGGTCAAGACCCGTGCGGGTAAGGGTCCGGGTATGCAGTGTACCACGTCTGATGTATTGCCGCGGTATTCCGGCCATGAAATAGGTAGATTACAGAGAATTTAATTCCAAATGAGGACACAACATCCTCGTAAAACCAGCTGAAAAAATCAATAAATGAACTCGAGTCTCGAAAGTGTCTTGTTTCAAAGTTAAGATGTTATTGGCCACTCCGTAACAATGACAACGAGCGTACCGGTGGTGCGGGATAAGAGAGTCATTTCAAGGCCAGTAAGGCTAACTAACAAGTTATGTGGGTGAGGATGGAACTTCGGCGAAAGATATGGTGCCTTGGAGGACCCTGGCCTGCGAGTTAAAGCCAATTGAAGCTCAAAAATGGAAAGTATATAATAGATATGTTAACAATGTTCAATGAAAATATCGAGATAGGTATCAACACCATTACTCCAGGTCAACTACTCGGTTCGAGCCTTCTTCGAACTCCCTTCTTCTTTGTCCTCTCGCAAACGCTTGGCCCGCTCCTCTTTACCCTTCCTTCCCATTGCCTTCTCAATGGCCTGCACCACATCTTCGGTGCGAACAAGATCCCGTCGGCTCCATCCGCCAAAGCACAGCATCTTGCGAATTGAATTGCCGGAGAGACGATTACGCGTGAACACCAGAAGATGCCGGCCTTGCGAAAAGAACCGTTCGGATGCAGTAGACGTTGCTGGGAAGAAACTGAATTGAGAAACCGTGGTGAAAAAAAAAGTATCACGTACCGGGAATAGCTAAATAGTCAAGCGCCATTCGGGAGAGCCCAGGCCACGTTGTGCGCTTATCCCACCAGTACTGAATAGGATTGACTTTGACCCTCTCGATTGGCTGCGCCAAGTATTGTTCTAGCTCATCAGCGCCGTTCGAGGTGTCAGGGATAGCAAAATCTTCCACCCAGCTAGTAACGGCATCGTATGCAACAATGCTCGACGACATACTAGCCTATGAAAATAATCAATATCAATTGAGGTATGAAGAACGAAGTGTATAAAGAAAGAAGCGTACCGCGTCCGACTTGTCTCCATCTATTACATCCGCGGCGGCGGGCAAGTGGGCGTAATTTGAGTCGTACTCGGCCCGCACCAATGATTTTGCGGTATCAATCCATTCTCTCTCCCACCGTCGCGAGCGGAAGTATTCGAGCTTGATATTTGGGTGCAGAACTGTACGTGTTGCGTTAGAACAGTGTTGTATCTGGGACATGACGTACTCATTGCAACCCGGTAAACTTTCGACTCATCCGTTGCAGAATAATATTTATTCATTACCTTCTTCGCAAGCTTGAGTGCGGACTTAATCGAGGTGTGGATAATGCGTTTGTTGGGTGCGCCAGCAGCAGGGGCGGACGAAACGACAGTTGCGGTGATAAGATCATCTATTTTATCCATGGTGGGGATAACCTGGGTGATCGTACAGTGTTTCTCGGACGAAAAATACAGTGTTGCGTCCTTGAACACCTGATATAGATTAGTTAAGTACATCTCCAACCAACATCGCAAACTTGAACACCTGAAATCTGTTAGATGACTAGCTGTGCAGCAATTAAGGAAAAAAATACCTTCAAGACATGAAGCATGTCTTCGACGAGTGTCCACTCCGCATTGGAAATATCAAACTTCCTATAGTCGAGGTCGCGGCTGGCGGTCATGTCGTTGAAGACTGCCTTGTACTCAATAGCAACAGCGAGCATGTCGTAGACCGAGTTCCAGCGAGTTCGAACGTCGCGTGGGATCACGCGAACTCGCATGCCGTGTTTAGCGCAGGCTTCACGCCATGCCGGAAGACCCTTTGTCGTGGAGTTGACAACAGCGAAAGAGAACTGGCGTATCTGGAGAAAAGGGTAAGCGCTTGGTATAATTGAAAAGTTGTGACGCACGCGGGATATGATGAGCTTGACGGCCTCGGTTTGACCAAGGAGAGACTGGCGCTCCTCAGCCGTTAACTCATCCCAGACCGAGTCCTCCTCGTCGCTCTCTGATTCAGCATCCTCGGAGTCCGATACGGCGACAAGATCGGGCAGTTCGTCGAGCTCTTCTTCAAGAACAAGGTCAGGCTCATTCGCATTCATGATGCCCTCCGATACAGTCCCAGCGGCGGCGTCTCCGGACGTCTTCTTTGGCGCAGGATCGAATGGGCGAAGAAACGCCTTGGCAGCAAGGTTGAGCGAGTGATTAAAGCAGCGGACATGGTTGTCGGATTCGTAGTTGTTGTTCGGGCTGGCATCAAGAGCGGCGTCCTGAGTGTCGTTTGAAGTGGCGTTGTCCCCAGTCCAGGATAGCATCTATGTATGTAAGCAAAAGAATCACCAAAGTTGTCAACTCGTACCTTATCCTGGATGCCGAAGCGCGCAAGCATTTCGTCGAAAGCGCGCGCAAGTGTTTCGCCGGTGTGGGACTAAAGGAACGGTGAAAATGAATACTGGGGCGGTATCAGAGCGGTGCTCACCTCTGGCACCTCGTAGATATCAAGCGGGAAAGACAAGAGTTCACCATCATTAACTAGATGCACAGTCCACGCAACAAATGCGCGGTGATTCGGCGAGGTCCAGGCATCTGTGGTGAAGCTCAGGCGCCCTGGATATCCCTGCAAAGCAGATGATTTAAAATACAAGTCCCACAAATGTAACATACCTCCAAGAGCGACTGGACATGGGCACGGCTACGCTCATAAGCGGCGCTGAGGTCCCGGGCAAGAGTGTGGCGACCAGGGATATTGACCTCAGGCCGACCTGCAGACAAGATCTCCCGGAACTCGCGGTCCTCCACGATGCGAATTGGGCGATTACTTTCCGCCACCCAGCGAGCAAGATGAGCGCTGAGAAAAGTTAGTAGACATTCCGGAGTGTCGATGGAAGCGTACCGTAACTCTGCTTCAGTATGGACACGATGCGCCGCACGCTTTGGACGCTGATCAGCCCGCGAAAAAGCAGCAAAGATGCTGCCATCCCGCTGCTTGGGATCCGCGCCGTTCAGCCGGCCTTCCACAACGTCTTTCCCCCAACACTTCACCGCATGCTTCTTCAAGTTAGAAGTCGAAGAACGATCAGGGGCCTTGGTCCCATCGGTGTTGGTTTGATAGCGGATGACGCCCTTCTTGATGGTCTTGCAGCCGGCTGGGGCTGCGCACTTGAAGAACTGGAATTTGCGACCCGTGTCGTCCACGTCGTCCTTGACGTCGTTGCGGAAAAACTGGTACACACCCGACGTCCAGCGAGCCTTCGAATCGTCTGTGGATTAAATGTGAACAAGAATTTTCTCGGGTATTTGAAAACTCGCCTTCAGGATCATCCTTCTCCTGCGATGCGCCTGATGCAGCCTTCGACCCGCCGGATTTATTGCCTGCAAGATGCTGAGCACAGAGAGCTTGTGAATGGCGCAGTCAACGTACCGTTCCCTTTGACAGAACTGGCGATAGATTTAGCAACACTGCTAACCTTGCGGAGCACTTTCTTGCTCGCAGCTTTGAGGCGCGAGACGGAAATAGAAGACGAGGATTTAGAGGATGGCATGAAGATAGAGTTGCGCTGCATACGCACTGGGTTTTAAGTCGTCTGCAGAGGCTCCTTTTTGTCAAAGATCGCTAAGCAACCATTCCCCCCTTACTACCTTACTACATACATCAGTTGAATGTTGATGAATAAAGATCAAACAGAAACAGGAGTGTGGAGGAAGCAAGCGTACCGATATTTAAGCCCAGGAAATACCGGATATACCCGTCTTCAAACGTAGTGAAAGTACGAAGGTTGTGCCTCGAAAATGGCCCAGAAATGTGAGTAACAGCAGTGAATTGGAACGACGCTACAAGTTCAAAGCCCGGGGAAACTAACTGCCGCTCCTTTCTGCTGCAACCCCTTGACCACAATTGAAATTCGTTGCCGACCGTCGGACGTCAAGTCAGGTTGGAGGCAGGAGAACGAAGCTCCAGTTGTGCGTTGTGCCGGCACAGAGCCCAGACACAATGGCAGCTCAAAGCTTGGCCAGAACACAGTCGTGATAGTAAGAAGGAGGAGAGGGTGCTTGTAGGCGCTTCGTGATCGGCGACTGTCACGCTTGACATTGACAGCTGATCGGCGTTTGCAGGCTAAAATCAACGCCGCTTGTAAGTACTGTGGAGCCGTGGACTCGCTAACGGGCCGAGGACCCGTCTGGACCCGTCGAGACCCGTCGGACCGTCGGGTCGGGTACGGGTTTCTGCGGGTTGCATGTGAGGGCAACCCGCGGCCCGTACCCGGCTGACCCGACCCGTAAACCCGTCGGGTTTACCCGGACCCGTGCTCATCCCTACCGGGAACCGGAGACGCGGAGCCGGAGGGTTTTCCGGACACGGCCGAGTGAGCGGTGCGCCCTCGGTCGTGTCCCCCAATCGTTACTCCTGCTTGTACAAAGATATACCCAATAAATCAGCAGTTGAAACGAAAGACGCACCCCTTGTTCCACACCTCACTAGAGGACCATTTCGCGAAATGTCCTGTATATATACAGCAGGTGCTTTGCGAAGTTTCCTGGCAAGCCATAAAGGGTGTCCGACTGGTTGTGTTTGCACTAGGGGCTGAACCCTGGCATTTCGGCATCTCCCTGTTCTCATCAGTTGGCTTCCTGCCATTTCTCGGCCATTCCTTGGGCTTCTCGGGCACTGCACAATTTTAATCACAATCAATATTTGGGTGAAATTAATATTTTGCGTGGTTGCCTCAAAATTGATATCTGTCCATATTGGCTTTGAGATTGATCATGTTTGGTGTTGCCCTTGATGCTCCTGCTGTTGTTTGTGGTAGTAAATGCATTTTACGGGTTGAAAACCGCCATGTTTGAAAATTTATTTTGTATTTTGCCAGCCAGCAAGCCCTCCAATGAGAAAATGTTATGTACAACTCTGGTAGCCCTGAATGAGCTCTACAACATCCGTTACACAGATCAATATGTTTTGAACCACTTTCCTTTTTGGGCCACTACACTTTGCATCCCAAAAAGGAAATTCTCGTCAATTTCGAGTTGTTTGGGCCGGGATTTGCATATTCTGGATTGTTGAAGTGACTGCATTATTCCTTGGGCTCTCTAACCACATGTGAAACACATCTGGGCTTGAATCAGCGGGATAATAGCCTAATATTGCCTGAATTCATTGATTTTCCTTGCAGCATTATATTGTAGTGCTACAAACTTGAGAAAAGTGTGAAACGAGATTGGGTAACCTATATTAAAATTCCCATGTTTACTGCATTCTCTATACCATTGTTAGTAATTTTTTCTTCCCCAAACCATGCAAATCAACAATAGCATAAATCACTCATCTCTATTGGTACTTGGTCAGGATATATATGAAATATCATTCTTCATGAGCTCCGAATATCCCTGACACGGTTCAAGATGCCTCCTTCACTCAGGAAAGTAGTGGAAAGGTGATGTATCTGATAAATAGTCAGACATAGTAATCACCACACCCTCAATTCTCCAGTGTCCTGGGGATGGGTATGAAGGCAGCTAACATGTATTATGAACTGTAAGAACAGTCTCCGGGCCAAATTTGCCTCAAAATATCGATCTACAGCTGGCATGTGCAAAATCTCATGTTTTGGAGATTTGCATGAATTCACTGCGTTCAGGGCCCTCCTATACTCAGCCTCAGTCAAGGTCCCTAGCCAGAGCTACACAGACCACCTCTGTGTAGCCGACTACACAACCTCTGTCTAGCTCTGTCTAGTTCTGTGTAGGTCTGCATAGTTGTGTGTAGGTCAGTCAAGGTGTGTGTAGGTGGCTCTAGGTCTGCATAGCCTCCTAGACAGACGTGGTTTTAGGACAACAACCATGTCTCCCTCGTGGTTAGAAATTCATGCAAGTAGCACCAATATAGCTCAGTAGAGCTGAGTGTAGTACCCAAACTCATCTACACCGACCTACACAGAGTCTGCTTAGGTGACCTAAACACAGCTGGACAGGGGCTACATGGACATTGCCAGATTTGTGTCTAGGTGTGTGCAGTCTTCCTAGGCAGGGCCTTTGTACCCAGCTACACTCACCTGTACAGACCTACACCCATTTTAACTCACTGAGCCTAGGAGGCCCTTGAATGCAGTGATTGAGAGCCAGGGAGCCAGTTCTAGGAGAATAGACCCTCAAAACAGCAAGAAAGGGTGTTAAACAAATCCATTCTCATTTTTTTGAAGTATGTTGGTATTGGCTGGTCAGGGTTTTTCGGACTACAGGTTTGATATGAGTGCAGGTTTATCCATGGATTCACCTGCAATCCAGTACGCCTTTGGGCTATGGTTGCCCCCCATACCTAAGAATCTCCAGAAAAATGCATTTCAGTGTAGAATCACCAGGAGAATTGATCCCTCACCTCAGATTTCCCCAATCATGTCAGAAGAGTGCGATAGGATAATCAGGTAGTGGTGAGTCCGTGATAATACTAGTGGTGAGTCCGTGATCATGAACCAAAATCAAGCAAACACCTCTTGAACATTTGTTATTTGATTCAAAATTTGGGAGAATGACTGCCCCATATAGCTGCTTACCTTCTACAATGCCAATTAATCCATATCAAATCCCAATGCCACCTAGTTCTGGAAATGAGCAAAACATGTTGTCTCACATTTCGGGATTTTGGCCCGATAAACTGGTGTCATAACAGTGCCTGAACCCTTTGGCTAGGTATGGAGGGATGTTTAGCCATGACCCGTGGTCCCTGGAATGCAAGGGTAGCCTGGAATGAAGTGAAATGTGCAATATATGCTATTTGAGTCATTGCTCAGATTTGGCCCCCCTAGGACCCTGGGATATGTTCTCATTCCATCCCATGCGCCCGGAGGATCATCCCGGTCATTTTTTATAATGGTAGGTGGCCAGAATATTGGCTAGGAAACGAAATTGATGAGAATTCCCTTTTTGGGATATAAAGTGTAATGGTCCAAAAAGGAAAGTGGTTCAAAACATATTGATCTGCGTAACAGATGTTGTAGAGCTCATTCAGGGCTACCAGAGTTGCATATAACATTTTCTCATTGGAGGACTTGCTGGCTGGCAAAATGCAAAATAAATTTTCAAACGCGACACTTTTTGTACCAAAAAGGAGCAAAAAATGAAAACCTGCATACTGGATCCTCAAATACAGTTGAGGAGATCAATTTTAACCCAAAATCAATAGCAAGGCAACTGCCGGGTCCATCAATTCATAAGCAACTGCCAAAATATATGATTTTTTTTGAATTCGATGCTCCAAAAGCCATGCCGAGGCACCCGAGATGCTGCCGGAAGGGCTGCCTGATGGGCTACACACCCTAGGAGTACTGTCGAAAAACTTCGCGAAGTGCCCTCTGTATATATACGGAAAATTTTGCGAAATCCTAACATAATGAGCTGTGTTCCAGCTTCCGCCCCCGAGCCGGAGCCCCCTATTCCCGCCCCGGAGGCAAAAACTCCTTCCATTCCCCGCGTCCGTCGCCTGAGGTGGGAGCGCAAACTGCCCCGGCGGTATGTTATTGATTCCGTCGAAGGCCGGAACTCCCTGCACATTCCGTTGGAGATGCAATCGGTAGAGACCGCGGCTATGATGTCCGTGAAGGGTCTGGTCGACTGCGGAGCGACCGGAGACTTCATCGACTCGGAATACGTGATCTCCCGTAACCTTCCCGTCCGGAAGCTCTCCCAGCCCATTCCGGTCCTCAACGTCGACGGTACGCCCAATGCGTCCGGAGGCATTTCCAGCGTAGTCAATATGGTCGTCAACTACAAGGGGCACTCCGAACGCATCCAACTCGCGGTAATGCGGCTCAGAAAGCAGCACGTCATCCTCGGTTACTCCTGGCTTCAAAAGCACAACCCGGAGATCGACTGGGAGACCAAGGAAGTCCGGATGACCCGCTGCCCGACCAGCTGCAGCACTTGCCAGGATGAGCTCCGCACTGTCCATCGCAATGCGAAGATCTCTGCCACGATCCTCCGGCAGCTCCACGAAGGCCCCGTCCCGTCTATCTGCATCATCAACTCGGAGGAGTGGTGCGGAGACAACGGGTACGATCCAGACGACGACGGAGACGACTTTCCGGACCTCACTCCGGACCCAGATGAAGAGGACGATTACAACAATGACGAGCTCGAGGAAGGCGACCGGATCCTCTACACCGCGTTCGCTCCGGCCGAAGAAATCCGCGCGGGCAGCACCATCTCTCAACGGCTCACGGAGGCCTTCGCCCGGAACTCGGCCCCGCCAGGAACTTCGGTTCCGACCTGGGCCGAGGATTTCTCCGACGTTTTCGACAAGGAATCGTTCGACGCGCTGCCGGAACGCCGGACATGGGACCACGCCATCAAACTCGTCCCGGACGCGAAACTGGCCAACTGCAAGGTCTACCCGATCTCCCCCCTCGAGCAGAAGGAACTCGACACATTCATCAAAGATGGGTTGAGCACCGGATGAATCCGCCCGTCCAAGTCCCCGATGGCGTCTCCGGTCTTCTTCATCAAAAAGAAGGACGGGAGCCTCCGGTTCGTCCAGGACTACCGAGCGCTCAACGCAATGACCGTGAAAAACCGGTACCCGCTTCTGTTGATTAACGACCTCATTAATCCCCTCAAGGGAGCTCGGTTCTTCACGAAACTCGACGTCCGCTGAGGCTTCAACAACGTCTGGATCCGAGGAGGCGACGAGTGGAAGGCCGCGTTCCGTACCAACCGAGGGCTCTTTGAGCCGCTGGTGATGTACTTCGGCCTCACCAACTCTCCGGCCACGTTCCAGACGATGCTGAATGACATCTTCCAAGACCTCATCCTGTCTGGAGACGTCATGGTATACCTCGATGACATCCTCATCGCTCACTCCGACCTCGCGCGCCACCGAGAGATCGTCCGAGAAGTTCTCCGACGGCTCTGGGTGCACAAGCTTTACCTCCGGCCGGAGAAGTGCGAGTTTGAGAAGTCGTCAATCGAGTACCTCAGGCGTCATCATCTCGCACAACCACGTCGAGATGGACCCGGTCAAAGTTGCCGGAGTTGCCGCCTGGCCCGCTCCGGAGAACAAGAAGGACGTGCAGCAGTTCCTTGGCTTCACGAACTTCTACTGGAGGTTCATCCGGGCGTTCTCGGACATCGCGCGGCCCCTCTTCGACCTCACAAACAAGAGCATCGTGTGGACCTGGACCGCTGCCGCGGCCGCCGCTTTCCAAGCCCTCAAGGATGCGGTGACCGCGGAGCCCATCTTAGTCCTACCCGACAAGTCACGCCCGTACTGGGTCGACGTGGACAGCTCCGACTATGCCACCGGAGCTGTCCTGTCTCAGCCGGATGCGAGCGGAAAGTGGCATCTGGTCGCGTTTTACTCCAAGAGTCTGAGTGACGTCCAGCGCAACTACGAGATCCACAACAAGGAAATGCTTGCGATCATCCGAGCTCTCAAGGAGTGGCGACACTTCCTCGAAGGCACGCAGCGTCCGGTCGAGATCTAGACGGATCACAAAAACCTGGAGTACTTCCGGAAGGCGCAGAACTTGAACCGGAGACAGGCGCGGTGGTCCCTGTACCTGTCCCGGTTTGACTTCGCACTCCCCCACCAGCCCGGCCGCCTCATGGGTCGTCCGGACGCCCTGTCCCGTCGCCCGGACCACGGAATAGGCTTGGACAACACGGACGTCACCCTTCTCCGTCCGGACCTGTTCCACGTCCGTGCGCTGGAAGGCGTCGTGGTCACCGGGCCCGAGGTTCCTCTCCTTCGCGACTTCCGGGAGGCCTTCGCGGGTGAACCGGACCTTGAGGACCCCGTTGCGCTTGTCGCGTGGGAGCTCCTCAAGAACCGGAACGTCCGCTCCGCCCGGTCGTCCGAGTGGCGCATCGCAGAGGGGCTCCTCCACTACTGCGGTAAGGTTGTCGTACCGCGGAATAAGGACCTCCGACGCCGGATCATCGCCCTGCACCACGACACTCGGGTCGCCGGGCACGCCGGATGCTTCAAAACCCTCGAGCTTATCGCCCGGAATTACTGGTGGCCCCAGCTGTCCCGTCACGTTGGCCAGTACGTCCGGACCTGCAACCCGTGCAACTGGACAAAGGCACTCCGGAAGCTACCCCACGGGGAGCTCCACCCAACCGAGATTCCGGAAGAATGCTGGGACACCGTCTCGGTGGACTTCATCGTTGAGCTCCCGGACGCGCACGGGTTTGATGCGGTCATGGTCGTGGTCGACGTCCTGGGTAAACGGGCCCACTTCAACAAGTGCCACACTGGCCTTGGCGCGGTCGGAGCCGCCCGGCTCTATTACCGGAACGTCTGGAGGCACCACGGAACCCCCCGAAAATATATCTCCGACCGCGGACCGCAGTTCGTCGCGGAATTCACCACGGAGCTGTGGCGCCTCATCGGGATAGAGCCCATGACCTCCACCGCCTACCACCCGCAAACCAACGGCCAGACTGAGCGTGTCAACCAGCACTACATACAGTAAGTGTTTTGCAAAAGCCAGGATAACTGACAGCCAGACCTTTTGCAAAAGCCCACGATAGTGGTCAGCTTACCCCAAAAGGCATGGTTTATCTTTAATCTATAGCTGTAATCTATTATCTTTGCTGTGCCGCTATCTGATCAAGCATCCTGGCCTCCCGGATCCAAAATCAACCTGATCTAATGATCTAGATCACTTCAAATGAATTTTTTATTCAAATAAAATATTCATTTATCGCCGGGTTTGGCCGAGTATTCTGCGTTTTGCGCAGCAACCAGGGCACTGATTGCAAAAAGGATTTGACAGCTGGATAGAGGGATTTTTTGGCTACAACTTTGGTTTCAACACTATTTTTAGGTTTTTGGGTACGCCAGAGCCTTCCAGGCTGACACATTTCCTTTTTTGGCCACTACGCCTTCGGCCCAAAATGGAAATTCCTCGTTTTTGCCCTCATTTGGGTGCATTTTGGCTGTTCTCCTTGTTTTTACTTTGCAGTTGTCATGTCATGTGGATGTGGGTTGGACCTCCATCACATTTTGGGCTGGGAAAACAGTGTAACATGGTCATAATGCCTGAACTTTGAAAATATCACTCCTGATCTTACTACCTCACAGAGAACAAGTAGATCTGAGCTACATCACTCTCCTCTTGCACCAATATCCTATTCCAGTGTTTTGGATGAATTTCTTCCATGTTCCACGCAGATATACACAATTCATTGGCCAAGTAAGAAATTTCGATGTTCACAGTATTTTGTGAGTACCACACATCGAGCTGGTTGTATGTATTGTCCTAATGCATTTGGAAGGTGCATAGACACTTCTGAGTGACTTTGTAGCCATGTTACCATCACGCACATTGGGATTAAGAGAAAACATGTGCAAGATAGATTTTTACCCATCTGCCTTGTCCCATGGTAGTAAACACCAGTCTAACTACATGGTACACTCACTACATGATGTCCCAAGCTCCAGACAGCAAAATCTGCCCTAAAATATAGTCAGAATCAGGAGGATTATGAAATCATAGTTTCCCATTTCTTGACCAATTGGGGGCCAAGGATGACATCTAGTGCAGAATAAACAGTAGAAATGAAAATCTACATGTCAAAACAACAATCCCAAGCTTTATTTCACCCATTTTGGTTAAGATTTGAGCAGATTGTGTTCTGGACAGTGCGTACTCTAGAGGCCATAATTTACAGTAGAACCCCCATGCCATAAAACACCATTTCTTGGAAACCGGATACAATTCCTTCAAATCTAGCTGATAATTGCTCTTTGATATTGGCAGATACTGTTTCCAGCCCTTCCCTCCCATTATATTCAATGCTGAAGGCCCTATTCAGCAAATGATGAGAAAGTCTCACTTCACATATCTCAAGTTTAGGTCGTTACTTTGCCCTGAATTTTGGGTCAGACAGTGTGGTAGACCTGAGGTGACAACTAGGAGTGCTTAAATCTTGTTTCAATGTCACAGGGTAGCCCGAATAATCTGAATACATGCTTGAGGCCTCAACATCATCAAATTCAGTATATAGTGGACTAGGAGTGAATGAAACTCCCACAAACATGTTTATACATCCTATATGTTATGTATGACTGCTGGAAGGGCACTCCATATAAGGGAGGAGCAAGGGCCACAACAAATAAGCCAACTGTCTATGTGCTCAAAATTTGTTTTCATGAGGCTTGGAGGAGGCAAAACATATGTTGACACACTGTCTTATGATAGCCTGATAGTATGCTGACACTCTTGACATGGGGCCATGCTTTTGTGTGGGGTTGGAATCTTGGGAGTTACATTTTTCGAGTTCAGACATTATGTCCATGTTACACTGTTTTCCCAGCCCAAAATGTGATGTAGGTCCAACCCACATCCACATGACATGACAACTGCAAAGTAAAAACAAGGAGAACGGCCAAAATGCGCCCAAATGAGGGCAAAAACGAGGAATTTCCATTTTGGGCCGAAGGCGTAGTGACCAAAAAGGAAATGTGTCAGCCTGGAAGGCTCTGGCGTCCCCAAAAACCTAAAAATAATGTTGAAACCAAAGTTGTAGCCAAAAAATCCCTTTATCCAGCTGTCAAATCCTTTTTGCAATCAGTGCCCTGGTTGCCGCGCAAAACACAAAATACTCGGCCAAACCCGGCGATAAATGAATATTTTATTTGAATAAAAAATTCATTTGAAGTGATCTAGATCATTAGATCAGGTTGATTGTGGATCCGGGAGGCCAGGATGCTTGATCAGATAGCGGCACAGCAAAGATAATAGATTACAGCTATAGATTAAAGATAAACCATGCCTTTTGGGGTAACCTGACCACTATCGTGGGCTTTTGCAAAAGGTCTGGCTGTCAGTCAGTTATCCCTAGATTTTTTGAAAAGTGCTTACTGTACCAGCTGCAACCAGGAGCTCGAGCAGTTCATCCGGATCTTCACGAACTACAAACAGGACGACTGGGACGAGCTCCTTCCGGCCGCAGGAGTTTGCGTACAACAACCACGTCCACTCCTCAACGCAGCAAGTCCCGTTCATGACAGACACCGGAAGGCTCCCCCGGACGGGGTTCGAGCCCAACGGGCTGCGCTCGAACGTGGAATCCGTGAACGAGTTCCGAGACCGGATCGCGTCCGGAGCTTCGGAAGCCAAAGCCGCACTCGTCAAAGCCAAGGATGAGTTCAAGCTGTACTACGACCAACGACGCACGCCCGCCCCTGAGATCAAAGTAGGCGACCGAGTCTGGCTAGACGCCTCCGACATCCGGACGACCCATCCGTCCATCAAATTCACGGACAAACGCCTGGGCCCCTTCAAAGTCGTGAAGGTCGTCGGAAAAGGTGCGTACAAACTCGAGCTTCCCCCGCAGTACTCCCAACTCCACCCGGTCTTCCCAGTGGTGAAACTCCAGCTCGTGGAACCGGATCCATTTCCCGGACGCCCCCGGAACGATGAACCCCCGCCCGTCCTCTGGACGGACCGCGACGTTCAATGGGAGGTCGAGGAGATCCTAGAAGCGAAGGTCCGTTATGGCAGCCTCTGGTACATGGTGCGGTGGAAAGGCTACGGCCCGGAACACAATAAATGGGTAAAGCACTCCGACGTCTTTGCCAAAGACGCCATCGATGCCTATTATCGCCGCTACCCCAACGCCCCATGCCGAATCGCCTCTGCCGCATTTGACTTGCTCTCGTTCTGGAAGCGTGACGCCCATGTACGGTTCATGCGTCGGGACGCCGCATTCCAAGGGGGGGGGGTGATTTCAGGAGAACCGCCTGATCGTCTGTCCGTCCGTCTGTCTGCCCGGCTCCGGCCCACCGCACTGCCCCACCACCTCGCCCGATCCTTCGTCCAACGCTCATCCATCCGGCCTCGTCAGACTGTCCGGCCTCGCCCGACCCTCCGGCCTTCGACCCGGAACCTCAGGCTGCGCCTCCGCCCGGAACCTTGTCCCCTGTCCCTCCGGACTCCGTTCCGCTCCTTCCCCCTTCGTCCGGTCGCTCGCACTGGAACATGCTAGGTGATCAAGCTCGGGACCCTGCCGGTCACTTCGGACACGTGCTACTGGCTAGTACCTATAAAAACCTCGCCTAGCGTGGGAATCCTCATCCTTTCTTCTCTTCGGATTCTCCTGCTAGTTCCCGCGCTCACGCGCTGAGCTGAGGTTGCCCTTACACCAACGCAGGCCATGACTGGACCTTGATTGGGTCTTGATTTGGTACGTCCGCCTCTTCTTGTGTGAAGCTCGTTCATTGAGTGACTCTAATTCCGATTCAGAGTGATTGCTGCTGCGCCTGTTCGAAGCCATTCAGAGCTAATACCACAATCTCTCGAAGCGTCAAAGCGGGAAGCATAGCGTCTGGACTTGAGATGCGTATGTCTTCCTGATCTGTGACTGACCGATGTAGGTCATAGAACGCAACCTTCGATATTACCCCAACCTTCACCGGTTCAAGTCGTGCCTTTGGAATGTCCGTTCGTTGCTTTCACTTGGTTGAACCATTGGTTGATTTACTAAATTGTTCAGAATTCTCAGGTGCGTTCGATTGAGACTTCTGGCTGTATTCCAGATCACCGAAACGATGCCGGAATGCGTTCCCTTCAGTTGACTCGATTCTGGACCGACTGACTGACCTGGGTTGGGGATCCATTGAGATTTATTGGCCCGAAACTCAAAACTGGCGTATATATTGACCGCTACCTTCGTATTGTCGTGACAGAGCGAGCGCGCTCCGTGCTCGAAGTTGGCAACTACGACGACAATTGAACTGTGGGAACAGCAACAAATGTATGTACGATGATGCGCCAGAGGAGGATGTTGGGACTTCGGCGTGCCGATAGCACCTCGGTGACCCGGCAATTCATTTCCGGAACATTCCTTATTAATTCTTACCCAGGCTAATAGCCCCCGGAATATTATAGATACTTTGTATGTAGTATAAAAGCTCAATGAAGCATCAGCGTAGGGCATCCGTTTGCCCTAACGCGAGTCCTCTCATCAGTAGCGCGATTGCAAACAGCTCTACTTCGCTGCGACATACCCCTTTCATCACTTTCATCTCAACAGAGGAGACACACCTGGTTTTTATTGCTGCTACTGTGGTAGCATAGATGGCAAAATTTACATATTAATGCACATTCAGTGGCATTTCCAAGACAGAAAGGAAGGGTTTGGCGAAAACAGGTCGGACTTCTGATGGGAGCGATGGCAATGGTCGGGAAAGGCGAGACGAACGCCTCTGCTCATCGGGCTCTAATCTGACGGGCTTGCACGTTGGAGATGACAAATATGGCATCCGACGAGCTTGCGCTTGAACCGACGAACTTACGCATCATTTGCCGAAGCCCTGACATCCTACGTAGTGACGAAGTATGTGAGGGCTCCGCATTATACGCGATAGACGCCGTCCTTGGACTTTGAGGTCCGGCGGGCCGCAGACGCGGAGGCGCGCGGGGCGAACTCTTTGCAGCGCGAGGCATGTTTGTCAGTTGATGTGGATACGGGCGCATCAGATCGAGGTCGTCATCGGTCCGCAATTTCTGGGGGGATTTGGCGGCAGTGAGTCGGCCGCGGATACGGCGGTGGGTTAGGGACTCGAGTTCTCGAGTCCGAGTTGGAGGTGCCGAGCGCGACGATGCAAATAGGACTTGAACATCATATCGCCCGACAATCCCACGAGCCGACGAGGAGCGTGGTTTCCGATAAGACTGCGTAATGTATTTTGGGGATTTCGCAGAGTCAATTTACCAGAGGAAGGAGAATGAGCGGGATGCGCAGCAGATGCGGCGCCACGCGGAAGCTCGCGGAGGGCCACGGCGAGGCTCACGAAGGGGTGCATGCCACTTTCGAGTCGTCTACCGCCCAATCACGTCAAGATTGGTATTATTGAACTCACAATTGCGGCCCCCCGACGCAGCTAAGGAGCAGAACAAGAGTAAAGAAAGAAAGGAAAGGGAAGAGAGCAAGAACGCACTTATCGAAGCGCGCTAACGTCTCCCCCCGGTAGTCGGCGTGTCGGTCTTGCCCTTACCCTTTGTCTAGATCTTTGTCGTTGGCCAATCTCCATCTTCGCCATTGTCTCCAGTCAATTTCGCTTCACGCGAAACTCCGGTCGGATCCGAGCAGCACATATCTCGCGCGGGAGGGTTTCTGGTGAGAGCGTGTTAGTGCCACCAGGTCGACGACTGTGCGAAATGACGTCTGCAGCTCCGAGGAAAAGAAGGAAGGAGAAGGGCTTGTAAGGTAGTGGGGGCGCCATGAGGGAGGAAGGAATAAACTGTCGAGAGCCCTCTTGTTCGCGGATTGAGCGTTTCGCTTTTTTGTGCGGCGCGGCGGAAGGAGGAATGAGCGATGTTTGTTTCGGGGGTCGATGACGTGAGGTGTGATAGCCGGATTTTCGACACATAACTGCCAACCGCCAGATCTCGGCTTAAAATTTGTTGATGCAATTCTCCCACAAAAAGATGGGAATGCTCCCTCACCGTGCCAGAGCAAAAAATCCAGTGATGGGCTACCCAGATCAACAATAAGTAGTTTAACACATACTGAACCGAAATGGGTGATTCCTACTGGTCCTGAAGTCCTTGGAATTCGCGTTGATTGAACCACTTCACACGAAGATGGGTATAATTGTTGATAGGAATTTCGTTCAACTATATTTTCTCAACGAGGAGTTGAATAAATCTGAATTAAACAAAGAATTTCGCAACTCGTCCGGTTGCCAGATACTAGGTAATTCTGGTGGATAAAGGATCCCAGCCGGTTGAATTACCTTTATTGCCGACGCGGCTTTACCGTTGGGACGCGGGTCAAGCCCCGGGTACCCGGAGGTTGACCGGGATCCGTACCCGTGAATTCTGTACCAAACGCGGGTCGGGTCCAAACCTCTCCCCGGCGCTATCTGTGCCGTTGTACTGGTTTCCAGGTCAGATCCTGTCCCTTCCACTGCTGAGGACGATCTACATAGTGAATATGTAATATTCCCCGGGCGCCGGAATACCTTTTTTAATCACGTGCGTCGACTGGAGATTTCCCGGTGGGCATTCTAGGGCGCCATTTGAATGTGCGAATGACGTGCAAGTGCGCCGTAGGATGGCCCTGCTGAAATTACCCCAATATCAAAACCTTTTTTGAACTGCACCATTAGTGTAGCTGGGTACAGCATTTTGTGCCGATCGGTTTCGAGCGCAATCCTCGTCACTGGGTGCGACCCGGACGCCCCACGTCGCGGTCCTTGGCATGCATCGCTTGGCTCCTGCCGATGATGTTCCAACCTTTCGTCTCCGTTCAGGATGAGAACTGTCGCAGATTTATACGTGGAATTCTTCGGCAATATCGCTGCGATTCGGTATCCGCCGCCTTTAACACCAGCAGTTAACTAAAAATACCGACCCAGCCAAGAAAGACCACACATAACTCGTAGACTGAAGTTTTGATCTTCAACTTCAAAATGCCTGGTCAACCCACTCTCATGGAAAGCCGTCTGGGCAATATCAGAGTGTGTTCAACACTTACACTGCCACTTCTCAATGCATTTGGGCCTCCATTTGTCAAATCAATTCGAAGACGACCGAGGCCTTGGTTAATTTGGCTGAGGTATGTTTCGGAAAGCTCCATAGTTTAATTACTTATATAACTAAATAGACCAGAATGTGAAGCGTAATAAAGACGCGTGTGCTAAGCTCATGGACAGCATTCACGAAGTGCTCGGCGCAATCATCAGCCTTACCACCTACCCGTATTCTCGGTATGTAGTTTAGCCAGTGGGCCCGGTTGAAATAATTCCGCGGAAACAGGGTAATGGGCTGCATATTGTTCTTCCGATAGCTTTGTACAAGCAACTCCGAGTAATAACCACGGGAGACTCGGTGTTGTACCGGACTGAATGCGATGCATGGCGTTGACACAAATTTGAGGCGGTGGCAGTTCTGGACGATGCACCTTGCCCTGGGTAAAGCTTTCTCCGGGGCGGAGGCGTGGGAGCGAGTGAACCAAGAGTGCCCGCAGGTTTGCATCCCTAAACCGCATAACCACCCATTTGGACAATCTTTCTCCTCACTCTTTGTCCATTCCCGTCAACTACCGCTTCTCGCCTCGCATAGTCTTTCCCCATTTTCGTATTCCTCTCCCCCGTTAAGCCTAGTAAAACATACTGCCTACTGCGCTGATTCTTATCCAATAGATGTGTTTACAAGTTGAATTAAAATAATGCAAACGAAGTAGATCATTACCGAATGTCAGAAGTTGCTCCTGGGGCTCATTTCTTGTCCACCGCAACGAGCGTGGATACGGACTGACAGTATCTATCGTCTAGGGCTGCTCTCCGCCTTGAGGTCCTGAGCTCCCCTACTCAGACTGGAAAAATAATGAAAGCAAAAGGCCGACGAAATTTCCAATCTATCAAATCCATTAAGATGGCAACAGTTCTCAGATCGCAGCACAGCTGAATAAAATGATATTTGTCCGAACCCTCACCTCTGAGAAATACATCGAGTGCATACAAGTATATTTAACTTAACCGTGTGAGAGGCAGGTCAACGTTGAGACGAGGTAGTAACAGAATTGGCAACTTGGAAAGACCGGTTTGGATTTTATCGTGCGGGTGCGCTTGCGGGGACGATGATATGTGCGCCGCCGCCCATATTGTTCCCACTCGCACGAGCCTGCGCGCGTAAATCCGGGGTCAATTCAATTATTTCTACCTGACGGACAAGGGCCCGGGTGATACGTACCTCGAGGTCCTGTGGTTCTATGTCGCGACGACTATGGTCCCCAGGGTCGTATTCTGGCAGTTCCCCGCGCTTCAAGTTGGCACTCAAGGTACTGGTGTCCATGATCATCGTTGTGGCCAAGGGATTCTCCGAGATAGGCTGAGCCCCTCGTTAGCCGATCGGCTCCAAGAGGAAAATAGTCAGTGCACCTGGGGAAACGGGATTGCGTAGGCAGCCCACACGAGCGCAGAGGCGACTTGGACGACGGAGATGAACCACATTGCGCGGGGAAAAAAGTCCGTTCGAGGTAAGACCACGTAGTTGGTTCTGGTTCTGTGAAGCTGAAAGCGAAAATGGACCAGGAGATTTGTTGTGAACTGTAGAGCCTTGCCCATTGGGGTGGTTCTTTTATGTTCTTATCACTGGAGCGCCGAGTAGATTGTTGAGAACTGTAATTCATCCTGAGGTGACTCGGAGCCGCCCGCGGTAGCGCTCACTAACAATAGTAGATACTTACTCGGCACACAAAGAGACTAGTCCAAATGCCCCTTGCGGGATCCCGAGAAACATGGATGTATCTGCTCGTTCGTGTTCAGGTTCAGGTAATTTCCATCATACTGGTCCAGGGCAAAGGCTGACACATATGAATTACACGCAAATTACACGCATAGCGCGCGGTGGGCCGCCATTTCGATTGAATTGAAGCTAGCGCTTGGTTGAGTGCTAAAGTTGGCTGCAGCGGGCAATTATAGTGGTGCTCATTAAATCATTTAACCCAATGTGGTCAACACTGCAATGCACATTTAATTTAAATGTGTATTGCAGTGTTGACCACATTGGGGCCACCTGGTGACCCCAGACATCTTGACACCTTTCCAAATATCCAAATATGGCAATGTCTACAAGTTGTCTGCCGAAGAGTTGGCGGAGGCCTGATACGTAACATTCATTGGAACAAGAGCCACCGGACTCCGAACTTCGGAGAGGTCATTGTTGAAGAATCCAGAAGAAATGCCCAAATTCCCATTTACATAGGAACACACACACTGAGATTGAACTTGATCATCTTATGCTGATTTTCAAAGGGAGAATCTGGTAACTGGGCAGTCGGGCAATTTATTTCTGGGTGATCCTATTCCATGTTCTCCAGCTGTACAGACATCCTTGACACCCCTGAAGAGATGGACTGCGCACACCAAGTACCCATTGATTTCCAGCAGTTCAACTCCATCTCACCCGTCACGCCCTTGTTATTATCAGCGACTGTCTAGTCGGCCGAACTAGCTAGTCGGCCATTTGCATAATATAAGGCTGTGTGGTCTAAAATCTCGAGCATTGACGTTCGGGGGGTGGAATGTGACCTATGAGGACGCCGTATGTCAAGTTTGAACCCAAACTGACACGGCGATCAAAAATTGTGGGAAGTTTTGGACCAAGATGCCAGCGTGCGAACATCATTTCTTATTTCCGGACAGCCTTCGCGCTCATTTCTTCTTTGTTTCTCCACCAATTCCCCACCGATTCGCAAGTTTATAGGCTCAAATTCTTCCCTATATCCAGGAGAGTGATATCGCTATTACGTTTCCACAAGCATGGATCTCTTCCGCTCTCAAAGCACTCTACAAAGACCTCGAGCAGACTCTAATGCTGCACTCTGGCCACCAGGCTCTCTAGCAAACCAGCCGTACGTGCTATCAACCCAGAATTTGGTTTGTGAATTGAGGATACCTGAGTATGGGTTATCCCAAGTTTATAGGGTCTTGACTGCACAGGTTCCCAGTCGCGCTCGGCTACTGCCCAAAGCCATCGGATTTTCGTTGCGCATCAAGTTGAGCTTTTTTAGAGTGGTTGCGGTTGGGTGGGGAATGTTGTGTGCAATTCGGTAAGTTCAAATACTTCTTATAAAATCATCCAGACCATAATTTGTGCCTTGGATATGGTCTATATCTCACAGGGCCTGCCATCCTGTTCTCACTGCCCTTTCAGTGGCCCCACTTGGTTTGGACGGGAGCTCGTATCATTATCCATACATCTCACATGTGCGGTTTACATGTCTAGAATCATTCATTCATCTCTCTTGAACAATTTGGGATGCAGCGGGGTGGATAAAAGCAACGTAAGCTCACGATTTGGCCGGATGGCCGACTAGGCCGTTTATTGCCTTTTCGGGGATGCCGCCAAAAATAAATTCAAAGAGGGATGAGGTTGTCATGTAAATTCAAGCAAAATATTGTCCCTTATTCCTAGGGTCCATATCTTCATCTGAGAGCCACAATGTCCAGACCAACTCGACATCCTGTGCGCGCTTGAGGCCAAAAGTGCCAAGGTGGCCGAGTAGGCAGTCTTTGATAATATGCTGAAATATTGAACCTACCTTTAATCAGAAAAAAATATCCACACACACGGCACCAAGTATATCGGGAGTTAGTCTCCCAATGTCAGACTCTAATAACACGAAAAATTAAGATAGTCGAAATTTTTTAGTGTTGTATAGAGTCTGATCGAAGTGTCGAGTCCCGTTCCGGACCTGAATTCTCGTGACATTCACGTGCCTCCACGTGCACTGATCCGGCACCGCCACACTGGCCTTTTTCAGCGCGCTCTTCTTCCTGACGCGTCTACGACGGCAAAATCATGCCTTCGGCCTTCCAGTGGCAAAGCAGCGAAGGCTATGCCCTTGCTCGTCGTATTCTAAAAGCCAGTCCGCTCCCATACGACCCCCATGATTATCAGATCGAGGGTATTTGCTGCAGTCTAGACGGTATGCCTTTGCTCGCGATAACACCAACAGGCAGCGGCAAAACCGGCTTTTACACAATGTATATGCTTGTAGTGCAGGCTGTCGTCAAAGATCCCACCCTCTGTCCTACTGCTGCATTTCCAGCTGATCCTTGTCTTCTTCTCATTTGCCCGACAATTCCGTTACAGCTCGATATGGTGCACTCCATCTCTTTCATTCATCAGGTGTTTGATCCTAACATTCATGCAGGCTGAGAAATGCGCTCTGTCGGACTCTCCGTGCTCGCCATAAATAGCAACAGTCGCGAGGAAGCCTTTCGGCTCCGAAACGAGAATCTTTGGGAAACCGCGCGTCAAAACGTGAACATCATCATCGCAGGGCCCGAGCAGCTCAAGTCCGACGAATTCGAGAAGTCCCTCCGCGACGAAAAATTCGACAGTAGGATCTGTGGCACAGGCTGTGACGAAGTTCATCTGTTGAACACCTGGGGCCGAAGCTTCCGCCTGGACTTTCTGCAGATGGGGCCGCTCAAAGCGCGTATGAAAGAGAGACACAACCCTTGGATTCTCACTACGGCAACGCTACGCGACGGTCCCCCATACCAGAATGTCCTTGATCTCCTCGGATTGACTCCCGGGCGATTTCATTTGATACGCCGCTCCAACCTTCGTCCCGATGTCCAAATCTTGTTTCGCACCCTATACTCCTCATTGGATAATGGTATCTATCCGGAACTCCACTGGATATTGGCCGAGGGACGCTCCACAATCATCTTCGCCAAGTATATTAGCCTAGGCTCCAAAATCTACGCGTATCTCCACGCCAAATGTCCCCCCGAAAATCGTGACAAACGTATCCGCCTCTATAATTCGATGAATTTCGAGTCCCATAATGCAGCCACTCGCAAACTGCTTGATAATCCTGATATGGCGGCTGGGCGCCAAATCGTCATAGGCACCGACGCGCTCTCTGTTGGCGTAAACATCCCGGTGCGCCAAGACGCTATTGTCATTGGCGATGTTGACGACGTAGACGAATTGATACAAAAGGGAGGGCGGGTAGGACGGAACCAGAAGCTCGTACACGATGCGCGTCTTATTGTTTATGTCACTGCCAGCGCCATCGCGGCTGCGGAAAAAGCCATCAAGGCCAAAGATCTACCGCTCCCGGCCAAAACCAGCCCTCCAGATCTCAGCATGCCCGAGATGATCGTTTCATCTTGCAAAGTCGAGGCGCAGAATCGACTGTACAACAATCCCATCTCCGACCCGCCATGCACATGTACGACATGCACTTCCATACCTCCCCGACTCCCTCGTACCGCCTGTAATTGCAGTGGTTGCATTTCGGAGAACCTTACTGCCCCTGCGAAACCTGCTGCAGCCCCGAAGCCAATTGATGGCATACCCAAACGCAAACGCCTCACAAAATTACAACGCGCGCATGGGACTGCCAGACTGCTTGTATTTCAGCGCGAAGTTTGGCAGCAGGCCGACATCACCATTACCTCTTTCCTCACTCCTGAGGTGTTCTTATCGTCCAGTTTAATCAAGACAATTCTCGATGTTTATAGCATTGTGGTCTCCTCGCAGACCGAACTCAACCAGTTGCTAGAACCACACAAACGACTCGATGGCCACCATGTCGCGCTATTCGAGCTCCTGCAGGAAATGAAGCCAGAATTTCAAAAGATAGCGACGGCTTGCAAAGCTGAGCTCGCTGCTGCGCGGGCGAGCAAGAAGAAGAGCAAGCGAGCAGAGGAGGACGAAATCACGGACACTTCGGAAGAAGAAGAACCCTCAGGAGCGGAGGAAGAGAATATATCCAGGTAGTCTGACACACCCCCCCTTTCGTCGCAAGTGCCCCATTGACATCAACCTTGACAGTGTGGATGTGGTGGTGCAAGATCCGCACGTACTATTCCCAACCACCTTCCGTCGATCTAATTATTATTACAGGGAGCAAAGCACGGTTGCAGATTCTCAGCCCCAAACCCGATACCAGCTCCGCAGCCGTAAAAAACAGTGAACGAAGGATACTATTCTGCATCTGCTTCACCAGTGTAATCTTGTACATCTTGAACATCCACTACAACCTCTCCACTGAAGGCGTGAATCAAACCTAGTGTCATCTCAGGCTCCTCCCCGTCATCCGAGTCCGAGTCGCTCGAGTCCTCCTCATCGGCCTTGTGCGAATCCCTCTCCACCGTTGATCGGCGCACCCATCGGCTTAGCCCACCCTCTACAAGTTTCTTCATGCCAGCGGAAAAATTATCCACATCTGCGTTCTGACCTTGCGCATACGTTCAACCAGCGCGCCGTTGGTGTAATTCAATTTCTTTGTAATGGCGCAATAGGATCTTTACCTCGGGCTTGGAGTGTGGGTGCTTGTGGCGACCAGAGCGTTTTGCGAGTCCAACACTGTCCCGCATCTCGGCCCGTATGTCATAGATATCCTTGAGGTTCCTTGACCACATATTTCGGATGTTTTCTGAGCCATAGTCTGTATCCTTGCGCTGGATGATGGGTTCGAGTTCTCGGTTCATGCATCATTCTCTCCTGAAATATGTCGCAAGCCTGTGAACCGCCGCTTCTACCGGACGGGTTGCAAACCATGCTGTCCAGTTGGGCGTCTCGAAGAGCTGGACTGGATTCCAGCTCAAGATCGACAAACATCTCGAGCAAGTATCCCGAATATCTTGAGTGGCCGGAGCCTGTGAAGTTCAGGAGCCTCACCTGCTGAAGAGATTGGCCAAAGCATTGATAGCTACCTTGACGGTACGCGCTCACCTTTATTCCCTCCCACATACGTCCTACATCACCCACTGCAACAGCAGCTGCAACCTCACGCGAAATTGATGCATCTCGCATGAAAGCTGCTTCATCGGATATGACCTGGTCTCCGAAGAAAGGAGGGGGCGGTGGAGACGGTTTTGCCTTTGCCGCAGGAGCAGTGGTTGGGGTAGACTTCTTTGACTTTCATTTACGCTTCGGTGCGGAGGCGCTCGTGGTGTCGTTGGGAAGGGGGACCCACGGGGTACCTGCACTCGTGTTCTTTGCCCACGCACTTGATCCATCGCGGGCGTCATTAGCGGCCTCCATTTGGGCTATTGTCGATACATATGTATTGTAGAGATGCTTTGCGCCGATTTCCAACTCCTCAAAAGACGGTAGGTTGTTGAGGGCCGCACTCGCAGTGAAATGGGCTGAGAGATCATCGCATTTGAAATAAATCCTGCTTAATTGTCAAACCAGACCGATTGCGAGGTATAGACTTGACTGACCTCCAACAATCAAGCATGCGCATGTCGTGAACAAGCGCAAGGAGATCGGCAGCCGGATAATAATCCACCTTTTTGAGATTTGGCGGGGCTGGCCGCCCGATCTTTTTCGCACTGTTACCGAGACTGGCAGGGTTATCAGTGAGCGGAGCGCCCCAGTGGGTCTCATGGATCCGGCACAAATCCGTCCACATTGTGTGCCACGCCTGTAGTACGGGTCGCATCAGGTGGAAATTTTGGAATGAGGACTCCGTGTGGTTTCGCATGTACTTCTGCACGAGAAGCAAATTATTATTATAGGACATTCCGTCGCCGCCTGCGAACCAAAGTCGGTCATCGAAGTTGCTTTCCGTCTGGCCCGTTTGAGCAAGAAAATCGAGCATTGCATCCTTTAATTCGGAAACAACAGCTTCGTTCTTCCCGCTGCATGCCAAAGGATTGATGTCAGTGATTTCGAATGGAAGAAGTCGTTTTTGGCAGCGAGTTTGATAACGAAGGAGGATCTCGGCCTTGTATTTGGATCCCTCGGGGATGTAAGTCGCAATCGCCTCGATGAATTGTAAAATTCTGATTTGGCGAAGATGCTGAAAGTCTATCCTGGTGAGTATGTCCTCCACTGTCATGGTTCGGCGTAGGTTCAGGGAGATTCGATGCCGTTTATCCAGAGGGTCCAGCGCCGTAGCCGCCACCAGTTTCTGGATGTATGTCGCAGAGGTTCCTATTACCATCATGTTTTCACGGCCAATTCGGCGCTCGCGCTGGCGGCGGAAATGCTGGGAGTTGTCGAAGATGATAATGGTGACTTTGACCATCGAGTTCCCGTGCAACTGCACTGTGCTAGTATCACGGCCCATGGTCTGTATCCGAAGCGCCTTCTGTTTGGAGAATCCCTTGAGCGCAGATTTGATTGTATCGATAGATGGCATAGTCCCCAAGTGGGAGTTGAGAGCAATGATGTCGACCGGAACATGAGAGGCCAGGTATATAATGCCGCGTACTAGAGGGTAGAGTCGGGCATAATGATTGCGGCAAAACACGATCATGGATATCGTGCTCACTGCGGTCTACAGATGATGTTAGTGAGTTGAAGATTGGGAGATAGAATGAATCGTCCCACCAGCTCGGGAGGGCGATTCCGACGTTCAGTAATTATTCCGTTCCTACTAATCGCATCCGGGGTGGCCAGCGAGAGAACATAATCGTAGAGAAGTCCCTGATTAGACTGAACCACCGCTTTCATATTCTGCATCAAGGAGGTCGCGAGCTCAGCGAATTTGCCAGTACTTTCCTCGGCCAATGGTTTGTTGTGAGTGGGGGCGTGAAGTCCACCAGTAATCTTTACTGCAGCTCTGATATCCTTCACCAATTTAGTTTTCACGATCTGTGCGGCGAATGACGTGAGGGCAGCGCGAGCATGGCGTATTTGTGTGTAGGGAGTGGTCGTGCTGAACATGGGCTCTTCCTGCTCGTAGCCAGAGTCGTCGGGACTTGAGAGCCATAGCTCCAACACCTCGGCGATGCATCGAGCATTCTTGCCTGCCAGATATCGCTGTACGAGGGTGCCGTGCCGGATAGACCGATTGACATCACGGTGCGCAAAGACATGCACCATAAAGTCTCCAAGTGACCACCCCAGCTCGTCAAAGACATTAAAGACTTTATCCAGCTTTTCTGCAATAGATAAACTCTCGTGAACATTCTTTTGTCGTTTCGGGTCCGGTTTCGAGGGCGAATTGGGGTTCGAAGGATTAGACACCTTTTTGCGTTTGGTGGGGGAGGCAGGCGTGGGTGGATGGAATCCCATAATAAAGTCCTCTGAGGAGGCAAATTTGCCGAAGGAAGGAGGTATGGTGTTGGTACTGTCTGCCCCGAAAGACCGAAGACTTTTTGCTGTGGTATCGAGACGAGGAGCCGGAGGTGGATATGGATACGAGGGGACAGGAGTGGATAACGGATGGGCAGGCTTCTTCGCAAAAAACTCTTCATAGTTCGTTGGACTTTCATCCGTCGTCATCTGGGGATGGAATGTCTTCCAAAAGCCTCCGTATGTCGGGATATCTTCAGAGTCGGAGTCAATGAAAGGATCTATGCGGGTATATCTCGGTGGTTGAGCCTGGTTCTGTGTCTGAGGGTGCTGCAGACTGCGTAGTAGGTCCTGTCGGCATGCGGCAGAGCTGCGTTCGTCCAGAAGTGATTGTGTATCTCCCGCAGAGAAGGATGTACGACGCGCTCGAGAGGTAGGAGGAAAAAAAGGTGAGATTGGTGGACGGACCAAATTCGGAGCATTCAGGTATGAATACATGGGTAGTACAGGACTGGCAGCTGCTAGGACGCCTGCAGTCATATCGACAGGAATTGGAGGCAACGGGCGGTATTGTGGCGGATTTGGAGGGTCGTTTGGGTGTGTATAAGGTATATTGGGGTCCATCGTAGGTAATAAGGCAGTTAAGACGCGTACAGTGGCTATGGATCGCGTGAGGGAGGCGGACGCGCTTGGAGATGCTCAGAAGGGCCGTGTGGCGGTGCCGGATCAATGCACGTGGAGGCACGTGAATGTCACGAGAATTCAGGTCCGGATCGGGACCCAACACTTCGATCAGACTCTATTAACCGTTCTTTAAGCAAATGGCTCATCGGCTGTGCTATTTCTCCTTATATCCATCCTCCTTTAGGTATTCCTCTGCTCTTCCTCTTGGGTTAGCCTCTTCCATCCTCGACTTGCTGTACTTTTGAACACAGCTTTTTCATTTGCCGCGGAACAGCTGACCCGAGCGCAGTTCTTTCTTGACAGGACGCAGCGGATCGCAGATGCTGGCTACGGCGCAGCGTCGGCCGCCAGGCCACGTAGTTCTCGTGGACAATTCTCGACATATAAAAGCGGTGCTCCTGTTCGTAATGCTGATTTTTTATCCACTTTTCTCGTACTCGAATTAACTCTTGGTCTGATGTGCTTTCTTCACACTTCTGTGCGCTGCTGAAATTAGCCGTTCTTTAATGATTACCTCGATGATTCTTTATATCTCTTTGCGCACGTTCCCATCTGGTTTGTCCCCTTCCTTGCACCTCACCTATGGTCCTCATTTCGGGGCGTCAAGGTTTCTCTGCACAATTTCATTTTACGGTTGAAAACCCGATGTGGCTGAATAGCTGGCTCGGACGTGCAGTGCTTCTTGACAGAATGCTGTTAGCTAGCCTGTTCATCGCAGCAGCTCCGCAGTCCGCTGATTTTAATCAAGCCGGGAAGCCACGTAGTCCTCCCGCTCGACATACAAACAGGCAGCATTTCTTTACGCTCGGGCTAGCAATCTTTCGCCCATTTTCATCCCTCAATTTACTGCTGCTGTCTTCAAATCAAGACACTTCTTCTGATCTGAAAGCTTCCGTCTTCGTCTCGGGGTCTCCCTCTACTATCTGTGAAATCGAGACTGCTCTGCGGCATTTCCTCAACTAGGGATCTTACATGTAATCCTTCTCGGCCCCGCTGGTAATAACCTGATCTTTCCATCTGGGATTATAGTGTGGATCGATTTCATTTCGTTCTATGCTACTGAATGCGGTTATCCCTCTTTCTGGTTGCTTCACAATCCTTCGGACTCCCAGGAACCAATGGGGTGATATTCTGGGTGTCCAGCTGCCATTGCTACTTTCAGGTTCAATCTCTGTTGTCTTTTGTCCGCGGCTGGTTGATCGACTGGACTGCTCTGTTGCTCTGCTTTTCGGTGCGAAACTCCTGGGAATTTTATCCATGGTGTCTACAGCCCGTGCTTGATTCTTGAGGGCAGGACATCGCAATGCAGTGTTATTCCCGTAATTACATCTGGACTCTTCAGCGCAGGTTTATCGTTTATGATGATTTTCGATCTTCCATTTGTATGTTGAAATGATTATTATATTATCCGTGGCTTCATTTGTTGTGTGCCGGAGCGAAGCGGAGGTCGTCTTGTACAACACTAAAAAATTTCGACTATCTTAATTTTTCGTGTTATTAGAGTCTGACATTGGGAGACTACAAACAACCGAGGAACGAGGTAAAATCTGTTTGTAGCTTCTGTCTACGAGAGACTAACAACTTGGGGAAAAATAGATAAATAAAACTCAGAACAACCACTTACTAACCAGGATCGTTGCCGCGTCTCGATGTCCCCAGATAACTGGTGTAAAGACTGTCAGCGATTGGTCAGCGATTCGGACCAAAACAGCCGTGGGGATCAGAGAAGTGGAGACAGCGGATGGAAAAATTGAACCAGATTCGGATAAGATAACTGAATCAAATGTCGACATTGGAAGAAAGACAAGGTGTGAAGGGATCGAAGGACCAGGGAGTGTCGGCGACGTAGCAGTGATCGCGTCGTAAGTACGGAAACCCGGAACGTCGGTTCGATTTGGCGCTTGAATTCAAATCCGGTCGTCACTAGAGAGCGATGCTTCGCCGCTCGTCGGGTGGCGACAGCCCCTTGGACAGCCTCCTGCCGAATTCCTGGCAACATTTTATCGTTGTCATTGGTGGTTTTCAATAGTGGGAGAGAGTTGGCTGATAAAAATGCCAGAGGAGACCGGCCAATTTGAGGACAACGTTTGTCGCCAATCGGGAAAGATAGGGTCGTTGCGCTAAGCAAAGAAAAGTCCCGACAAATCTTCCCTAAGGCCTTGGTTCGGCGGGTGCCACCATGTCGAGGTATTGCGGTAAGCGAAGCAATAAAGTAGCAAACCACAGAAAAGCCCCAGGTATCAAGGGAGTACAGAAAAGCACTGAGTTGGTGGCATATGAACGCGCGAGACAAGCAACGAATTCGGATCAAAACGGGTTAGCCTGATGTACGTCACTGCCCGTTTCTTCCTACTCTCGTCTTATCGCTGGCGATTTTGGTTCACCCCCATTCCAATACCCCAGGTGATCCCAACCACTCCCTCCATTTCATGCGCCCACCCGCCCCACGGCGCCCGGCTGCCCCCGCCCTTTCGTCCGTTACCCGCAACCTCCCGAAAGCGGGCTGGCAATCGGCCGGCTGCTAATTCACCTGGCGGCGTTCTTCCTTCCCAACGCCACAGCCGCCAACCGCTGCCGCCCCACTTGGTTGTTCCCTTAGCCCACACCGAAGCCCGCCGCGGCCTCGCGACAGCCGGCCTCAGTAACGAGTCATCGTCGCCTGTCGCTTTTTCCGCGACTTGCCCAAACGATTAGCACTTGTATAGCCTTGAATTATAACTTGACTGGACGACACCCGCCACTCACCGTATCTTGGCATCACTGGCTGGAATGGGTGTATCTGTGTTACCATATCCCTCCTTCTTCATCCCTCCCTCTTCACTCTCCCCTCCACTCCCACGCCCACGCCCCTGCTACCGCTGTCTCCCTTGACCGCTCCGGCCTAGCGAAGCGGTGTATCAAAGCACCATATATCTGCTACCGCTGTCTCCCTTGACCGCTCCGGCGTAGCGAAGCGGTGTATCAAAACACCATATATAGGCTATCGCCGACCCTCATCGCGGATCATAGCCCACTCTTTCGTCTCCAGGCCTTGCACAGCTCTCAGATCCACGCTCCTTCGATGAAGCCTCCGTACGTTCCTTTGCACTGCAGCACGATGCGCTGTCCTTCCTGGCTTTCAAGTTCATCAGTATCTTGCTCCTTTTCCCCTACACCGCACTGTCGTTTCCTCCCGCGATGGCACACCATGCCATGCTTTTAAAACCAAGTGGGATCCCAATCCAGCCTACGCAGCGGTTTGCTGCAACGCGAGCGTATGTCTCATTCTTCTCACAGCCAGAGAGCCCCGTACATCGGAGAACGAATTAGCGCTTGATCAGGTTACTGAAGACGTAGGTTTGTCTTCGCTATTCCATCTCGCATCACCTCACTTTCTTCAACAAGCAATATGAACTGTTTTACACTGAGGCAGCCATCGGCACTCCGTCGGTGCTTTTCTGCATTTATGCGTGTACCTCATTTCTGAGTTGTGTCGTACGCGTGCAGCCCTCAACACGTCAACATGATTATCGACATGGGGTTCTCGGATATTTTTTGGGTTGTCGGCACCTCTTTCACGGCGGGATGTTCTTCGTCCCTGTATAACTCCTCCGCGTCCTCGGCGGCGGAAAACCAATCCGCGATCTCGTATGTATACTATCCGGACGGGCTCGCTCTTCAAGGAAACCATCAGTTTGGGTCCGTACACAATTCCTGTGATAACCTTCAGTGCGCCGTCTTTATTTCGCTCTAGTGAACCCTCAGTGCAAGCGAAAAATACCACCAGAGGCCTCCTCAGTGGGCCCATCGCGGGACTAATCGGCCTCGACCACCACGCTGTTCTGGTAAGCGGTCATTGCCGGTGGTCGGCATGTGGCTTGCGCGCAGCACGAGTGAACAAGTTCCTTCCGACGACTGGGATGTGGATCTTGGATATTTTGTTATCGGTCCATGGGATAGTGAAGAGGATTTGAACCCGGTTGGAATTCCTCAGCGATGACGGTTCAGGGGAAGACAATTAAAATTCCTGCGGCTTCAGCTGAAGCGCTGTTCGACACCACGTCTAATGTCATCACTGGCCCTGCGAATTTGATGCTGCTTGGAGCTACGTCGTGACCCGGCGCTGATTGAACTTCCTCCAGAATACGCTTCTGACATTCAGACACGCTCAAAGTCCTATGTCCCTGGTTTGCAGACAGATTGCTGATGCCTTTGAGACGCGAATATTTGTGTCGGAAGCTCAAAAATCTATAATATGAGCTGATCTATGGTACAATTCTGAGGACTTGATATTTTGACCTGACCTGAAAAATTCTGGCCAAAGTCAGAACTCGGGCAAAATACGAGCCAATTTTCAAGTCAGGCGTTCTAGATTTCAGACCAAAGCCAGAGCTTGCCTTCTGGTCTGGTCGCCGATTTTTGGAGCCGAAACTACATGAAACTGCAGGGGAATCTATGATGTCGGAAACATCCATGTTTGACTGGACCTGACCGACATATAACGTCGGATATTGATTGGCTGGGTTGGGAGGCATATCAGGGCCTGTCAAGCTTTTGTCAGGTCTCGTCAGATTCCCCCCTTTTAATTGAGTCTCCAAAAAGAATCATGATCGGGGATAGAGAGCAGGTATCTAAATCACCCAGAGAGTATGGTTGTAATTCGGTCAACGCAGTGAAATAAGTCCAATTGACTCAAACTACTAGAGATTGTTTGAGTTAGCCCTTGAATGTACCTTGTTAGTTTGCATTAGAAAAACGAAAATGAGTAAGGCCCTATCTTACCCGAGAACCTGGGCCCAGGTTCTCGGATCAGATAGTCAGGGATGTAAGGAAGAGTAGGTATGTATAGTTTAGATCTACCTTTCAGATCACAGAATCTGATCTTGTACCTTGCTCTATGGCCACATATAATCAGGCATGTACATTCCTCCGTGTCTCACCTCCCTCCTGCAATGAAGCTCATTCTAATTTTTGTGTCCCTCTTTGCAATCTGGGGGGTGTGCCGGGGCGCAACATCCGTCAGGCAGCGAACCTGCTCGAACGCTACTGTCACCGGTCGGTCCTCATTCATCGCGAATGAAGGCCATGAAATCCAGATCTCCATCCTTTCCTGTGCCGACGCGCCTCACCCGAACATGGATCGATCCGACTCTATGAAGCGTCAAGCGGTGTGCGCCTTCGACACAAGAGACGATTGTCAGTATGAGATCTTTTTGTACTCCCGAGACCGTCGACTCAGCGTTGTCTCATTATGCCTCATAGGCGACCAGAGTAATATAGAATGTAGTCGGGACAACCAAGTACCCTCTCCACCCTCGTTCCAATCCGACTGCAACACATTGATATTAGCCCTCGAATCTTTCAGTACGTGGCATATATTGTTTGAAGATCGCTCACAATGATCTCGCTGCCGATTTTACATGCAGCTCCAGACTTCTCGGTACTTGCGAGTCAAATGATCGAGGTCACCTTCGCGCACTGTGCGTTTACCTTGACGGCGGCGGCAGCCACTAGCGGAATCTGCGCAGATGAGTGGGTGCGTAGTCTGTTTGGGACCGACTGTACCAACAACGGGTTTGTAACTTCCTTCCAGGCAGAAGCTGCGGAGACAGTCCTCGATCGGTGTGCTGCGAACAACGAAGGTGGGGACACCACATGCAGTTCAGGTCTCTTCGAAATCAGGTAAGTTGCCAGCGAGAGCTTCGTGGCAGAAAATAAATATTCAATTCCCCTCCAACAGCGTTTCCGTCCTGTTCGGGTGATTCTCCCCCGTGCCATGATCATGAAATAGGAATGATATTTGCGGCATAAGAACCATTCAAACTCTGGTCTATTTATCTTCCCAACAAGTAACCAACAAAGATGGGTGTCACTGGCATTGTCTTTTGTGATTTTCGTTTTTTATATGGCAAGAGGGGTCCCAACCCACGATGTATTAAATCACTTTTCGTGTGACTCGGGGAGACAGGAGCATGAGATACATCTGTCGAACTGCGTTTGGAGTCGGCAGCTGAAGATATTTTCAAGCTGAAGATTAAGTGGCACTTATTTACTATTTTTTATTATGAAGCTGGCCACCTAAGCATTTAGGTGTAGTCCTTCCCCGCTGTAGGGCACCATTCCTATCCAAACTATGTCAGATTGAAGGCAAGCATCCTCCGAACAAGTTGAGCCCACTCCCACCAAAATATCTTGTGGTTTGATGTTGCAGTGAATTTATTTCGGACGTCAGTCCAACATGACCAAATAACAGCCTAGCTGGCCACCCGGCCAAATAATCCACTGAACCTCTGGAAGGCGGCCATATGGATCAGATATCATAAATAAGAGATATATCAACCATTCTACATAGTTGAATGGCAAATATGTGCCATATTGGACCCTGAAATATATGCCTCCGCCCGCAAGGTAACACTTAAAATGGTGGTTTTCGCCCGACAGAGGGTAATATGCCCGAACTGCCACATACAGGCCCAAAAGAAGCCTTGCATGACTTAATGGGAAGTATTGGGACACATGTAAACACCAAACTCCATCCTGAGGTGCCAGAGGCTCTCCCAAAAAATCCGGCTTTCGGTCAATGAGAATTTCGGTGGTTTGGTGTAAAGGGCATCTGCCGAAAGTAAGTTGACCGGAGAAAAAACCGGAATTCACCTCAGAGGAAGGAATTCATTACCAGGAGGCCGTATGTTAAGTTCCAGAGTGTTTGTATCTCGGTGTCACCCAGCGTAGGGTTAGCCCGGTTGAGGAACCCAAAAAGGCAGTTGTTCCTGTCTTGCATGCAGGGTGAGGAGAAACTGCGCAAATAAAAGTAGAGGCCCATGGTAGATTAATCCATGTCCTATTGAGATCATAGCGAGCCCAAAAGGTCGCGGAACGACCAAGTATTGGCCGAGAACGGCGAGAGAGAAAGTCAAAAGGCGGTGCAAACGTAAGAAATTGATGTTCTCACTTTTCGGATCGAGGTCCGACATGCCGCAACTGTCAATCAATCCATCACCCCGGGTGCCAAATTTGGTCCAGACCCTTCGTCATGGCCTGTACTTCGATGCCCCATTCACGGCCGGCTGCATGAAGCCTGGGCGGTGTAGGAGTCAAGTGGCCAGGTAGGCTGAGTGGCCAGCGATAAAAAAATAGTAAGTTAGGCTCTCATTCCTAGATATTAGGGAGGTTGTGCAAAAACCGCACAAGCCGCATGCGGCTTTTTTGCATAGTGCAAAGCCGCGTGTGGTACTGTGCGGCTTTTGCTTCCCCATATATTATGTATTCAGCCCTTGCATACAGTACTTTGAAAGCCATCAGGGTTGATTCCGGCATCAGGTGAGAGGAAGAAGTGTGAAAAATGACCTTTTTCGGCTACATCACAGCCATAGCCGCACAGTGGCTCTAGCGAAGTGAAATAATGACGTCAAAAATGATGAAAATCACGTGTGGCCATTGGTTGGAAGTGCTGTATAGAACCTGATTTACCAATATTTCACTGAAATGAATGTAAATACACTGATAAAACCTTCCGTTATTTGTGCGGCTTTGCACAATGCAAAAAAGCCGCCTGCAGTTCGTGCGGTTTTTGCACAACCTCCCTATTTGAGCTTTGATTTTTTGTATGATGTCGGTCTCCGAGCGGAGCGATCTGTAGGACCGGTTGTGTGCTGAGTCATCGGAGCATGCAATGGTTTTTCCTGCATGGCCCAGTATCGCCAGTATGCCGCACACATCCACTTGAACAGCCTGTTGGGGCTTCGTCTCCTCCTCCCCATGCCCCAGCTCCTTGTGCTTTATGAACAGCACACTCACCAGCGTCGTATACACCGCCATGCGCGCGTTCATGATGAAAAGCATGCTGAAGTCCTTGGTGTACCCGTGATATAGCACATCGGTCGTCGTGACCTGCGAGATGCCGATTCTGGACGGCGTGTGGAGGAGCGCTAGGTCGTCGAAGAGAGGAATGCTTGAAACTTCTTCGTTGAAAATTACCGCGGACTGAAACCATGGGAGTCCTTCGACATTAGGCGCAGAACTAATCTTGGCGATCAGGTGCCTGAGCATGGGCACCTCACCGCAGTCCGTAAAATGAGATGTGTCTGGCCCCCCGGAAACATGCTCGACACCATAGGTATCATGAAGAAAATGATGCAGACTGAAATGACATGGCCAGAATGAGGGAATCTGGTTCCATACCTGACACAGTGCATGTTGGAACAAGTTTCTCGTACTTCAATCTTCGGCACATGCCATGTCAGATGCCGATTATTTTTCCCTACTAATACTCCTGATATCCCAAATGTCATAGTGTTGGGCGGAGGTAAACCCAAACCATCAGCATTTGCTCCCTGGGACAATAAGAATCAGGCTCCCTGATCCAGGTGATGGTCGTTTCTGGCTGCCCGATTCTTATTGTGCCAGTGACTTGTGCCCGATACCTATTGTGTAAGTACTAGGTAAATGGTCCCCCTGACACTTGAGATGTCAGGCGCAATATCACCTCCAAATAAATGCTGTCTGATAGGTGGGTGTCAGAGGAGTAGAAACTACTTTGATATGGTCCCCATCAGTTACACTTCCAGACAACATCACACACAGAAAAGGGAAATGTTTCTGGCAGGAAAAGCACCGACTAAGAAACAAGAAGTGTCATTTTCGGTTCTAAATCTAAGAGAAATCACTAGTATCAATGGAATATAAACTGAAGTAGAAACAGGTTGTTTCAGGACACCTTTCGGTATCTATAGATACACATAGTTTCTTGAGATCATGAAAGGATCCAAGAAAGTCCTAGTTTCATGGTGTCTTTCAAGAGTGCTGAAAGAATGGATTTCTTGAACAAAGAAAGTGTTGCTGAAGGAGCTATCTTTAGCGCTGCTTTCAATGAATGTTGAAAGCATGAGTTTCTGGGACGCGGCATTTTTGCTATTGGTCCGGAAAATGCCGAACCAATGGCAAAAATGCCGCAGACCCCGAAACTGGGTCTTTCAGGTATCTGAAAGCACCACCAAAAGTGCCTGTTTCTAAGCGGCTTTCTTGATTCATGAAACTGGCTGTTTCAGCCGTCCTGAAAGGTGCTGTGAAACTCGTGGTTTCTTGGATCCTTTCATGATGCAAAGACACTACCTGTATCTTTAGACACTGAAATGTATCTTGAAACCAGGTGTTTCATTCTCAGTTTATATTACATTGAAACTAGTGATTTCTTTTAGAATTAGAACTGGAAATGAAACTACTGGTTTCTTGGTCGGTTTCGTTCCTACCAGAAACATTTCCATTTTTGGTGTGTCATTGTCTGCATTTTAGGGAAAATTCTGGGGACACCGACTTGAATATCGATACTAACAATGTCAGGTCCATTTCTGGGAACCCTGATAGAAAACAATTTCTAGAGTGCCAGTTGCATGTCAATCGCTTTGCGTCAAGGCTGCTAAGGCTCTGTTTTAATCCGCGAAATTTTGATAGTGCAATGGTACGGTTACGTGGCCGCGCTACGACCCAGACCCTCATGATGTCGGAAAAAGGCCATTCAGCTTGCAACGGCATGGTCTGGCATGTGACCTTGGGACGGCTTTGGAGTGCTTCCAAGGTGTGGCAGAGGGACTTGGAACCAGTCTCAAGCCGTTTGAAGGCTTTGTGTGCGTTCCAAGCTGTCCCAAGCTGTCCCAAGGTACGTGTATATTTTTGGGAGTCAGAAAATACTTTAGGTCAATTCTCCGTGCCTCAGAGGAATGATTTGACCTGATAAACATACTGTGGTTGGTTGTATTTTTTCAACCACTCTTGTCCTCGAGATCTAGCAGCTGTGGAGCCCGTGTGAAAAGCCCTCAGCAGGGCTCCACCAGGGACCCGGACCAAGGTACATAACTCTGTTGATGACCCCTGGATATTTCCCTACTTGTGTATACGTGCTTTACACATTGCTTAAAATTGGTTCAAGAGTGACCCCTCATCCTTACTTACTTGTACAAGTCATTGATTACTTGCTTGCCAACAATGACTACTACAATAACTGTGACTGCAAAGAACCCTCGTTCGTGGAGAAGAATGGGAGCATACATATTTTTGTTACTTTCCGAGAATCATCTCAGAAGGTGTTAGAACCATTGACGTGGCTTGGAAGTGGTTGGAGGATTCTGAACTGTGCGTTGGAAGCCAGCTAAAGCCATTTGGCCATGCAATGGCTTGGAACACGTTCAATGCCAATCAAAGCCAAAAAGGATTTTTCCGACAGACAGGGTTCCCGAATTGGGATGTCATAAGGGGCTGTACCCGCGCCGAGACTACATTTTATTTATTTTTCATCCGATTCTTATGCTCGCATTATTGTGTTACCATGGTTTATTTTCGAAGCCTTGTAATGCCTATATCCCTTTGTTTGTTTCGTCCGTTGATTTATTCCAATCCGTCCGTCATTTCCGTTCGTACCGACCCAACGAGATCACGCAAAGTAACGGTATTCAGAGGGACACCAGGCTCCACACACCGACAAAAAGCTTGAACACTGTGTCAAATATTGCAAGTCAATTAGCTGAGCCTGGTGATTCGGACAGCACATGGACTAGATGTGGATGATAGCCCTCCACAAAACAATCGAAGGCAGAAGTCAAGGGAACAGCGAAGGGAAGAAAGTGTCACACTTTCGAATGAAGACAAAGCAATCGATCCAACCGGGTGGGTTAAGTAACTGTCGCCGAAAGAATTTAAATACAAGAATATCCAGTATGGATCCAACTGCGCCGTTGAACCGTTGCGCTTCGGAGTTGAGAGTCGGGAGCGAACCACGGAGCGGAGAGGAATAGAGAAGCATCGAGGAACGAGGCGCAACAAAGCGTTGAGTACCTAGGAGGAGGTGGAAACGCGTGGAACGAATGCGAAGGGTCATTTTTTTTTTTTGCAAAAAGACCAAGTCTTCGAGTCGAACGGCTCACGTGCAACCACCGATGTAGACGCGGACATGCGGTCCTACCGTAATCGAGCCAATAGCTACGTTATAGACACAGGGATGGGAGGCTAGAGTCCAGGTCGAGCTCGACGTCAAGTTTTAGACCCGAAGCCGAGAGGGTGCGGCGCGTAATTCAATAGACGAGGCGGAAGGGAGTTGAGCACGCTGAAAGGGGAATTGGGTCGAGGTTGGACTGTCGGCTGTCGACTGTCGAACAGAGGGAAAGAAGCAAACGAAGGACTTGGCCGAGATCCAACACAAAGTCGGCCGGCGTATGATGATTAGCATTCCTTTCCAAATGAAATATAAGAAAAGGTCTCACTTTGGGCAGCACAAGTGGAACCTCTTGCATCCTTGAATAGAGTGCAACAACCACGGGCAGTAACGCAGCGATGCGGTGAGCGCACGCACGTCCAACATCCACTCCGGTTCGTGTGTTGAATTTACGTCCGCCACCGCCGCCTCGCGCAAGGCAAACAGTTGGAGTTATTGGACGGGTCACAGAGCGGAATGTTTCGCGTGTGTGCATATGGTCTTCGCATTATACGCGATAGACGCTGTCCTTGGACTTGAGGTCCGGCGGGCCGCAGACGCGGAGTCATGCGGGGCGAACTCTTTGCAGCGCAAGGCGTTGATGTGGATGCGGGCGCGTCAGATCGAGGTCGTCATCGGTCCGCTATTTCTAGGGGGATTTGGCGACGGTGAGTCAGCCGTGGATACGACGGTGGGTTAGGGACTCGAGTTCTCGAGTCCGAGTTGGAGGTGCCGAGCGCGACGATGCAAATAGGACTTGAACATCATATCGCCCGACAATCCCACGAGCCGACGAGGAGCGTGGTTTCCGATAGGACTGTGTAATGTATTTTGGGGATTTCGCAGAGTCAATTTACCAGAGGAAGCAGAATGAGTGGGATGCGCGGCAGATGTGGCGCCACGCGGAAGCTCGCGGAGGACCATGGCGAGGCACACGAGGGGGCGCATGTCACTTGCGAGTCGTCTACCGCCCAATCACGTCAAGATTAGTATTCACGATTGCGCCCCCCCGACGCAGCTAAGGAGCAGAACGAGAGTAAAGAAAAAAAGGAAAGGGAAGAGAGCAAAAACGCACTTATCGAAGCGCGCTAACGTCTCCCCCCGGTAGTCGGCGTGTCGGCCTTGTCCTTACCCTTTGTCTAGATCTTTGTCGTTGGCCAATCTCCATCCTCGCCATTGTCTCCAGTCAATTTCGCTTCACGCGAAAGTCCGGTCGGATCCGAGCAGCATCTATCTCACGCGGGAAAAATAAAAACTTGGGGAGGGGTTCTGGTGAGAGCGTGTCAGTTCCACCAGGTCGACGACTGTGCGAAGTGACGTGTGCAGCTCCGAGGAAAAGAAGGAAAGAGAAGCGCTTGTAAGGTAGTGGGGGCGCCATAAGGGAGGAAGGAATAAACAAACTGTCGAGAGCCCTCTTGTTCGCAGATTGACCGGTTCGCTTTTTTGTGCGGCGCGGCGGAAAGAGGAAAGAGTGATGTTTGTTTCGGGGGTTGATGACGTGCTTTTTGGAGGTGTGATGGCCGGATTTTCGACACATAACTGCCAACCCCCGGCATCTCAGCTTAAAATTTGTTGATGCAATTCTCCCGCAAAAAGATGGGTATGTCCATCCCTCACCGTGCCAGAGCAAAAAAATCCAGTGGTGGGCTACCCAGATCAGCAGTAAATATTTTACATAACACATACTGAACCGAAATGGGTGATTCCTACTGGTCCTGAAGTCCTTGGAATTCGCATTGATTGAACCACTTCAGACGAAGATGGGTATAATTGTTGATAGAAATTTCGTTCAACTATATTTTCTCGACGAGGAGTTGAATTAAACAAAGAATTTTGCAACTCGTCCGGTTACCAGATACTAGGTAATTCTGGTGGATAAATGATCCCAGCCGGTTGAATTACCTTTATTGCCTACGCGGCCCTACCGTTGGGACGCGGGTCAAGCCCCGGGTACCCGGAGGTTGACCCAGATCCGAACCCGTGAATTCTGTACCAAACGCGGGTCGGGTCCAAACCTCTCCCCGGCGCTATCTGTGCCGTTGTACTGGTTTCCAGGTCAGATCCTGTCCCCATACACTGCTGTAACACTAGAGGATGATCTACATAGTGAATATGTAATATTCCCCGGGGCGCCGGAATACCTTTTTCAAATCAAGTGCGTCGACTGCAGATTTCCCGGTGGGCATTCTCGGGCGCCATTTGGATGTGCGAATGTGTAAGTGCGATGTAGGATGGCCCTGCTGAAATTACCCAATATCAAAACCCTTTTTGAACTGCACCATTAGTGTAGCTGGGTACAGCATTTGTGGCGCTGCCTCGTCGATCGCTTTCGAGCACAATCCTCATCACTGGGTGCGACCCGGACGCCCCACGTCGCGGTCCTTGGCGTGCACCGCCTGGCTCCTGCCGATGACGTTCCAGCCTTTCGTCTCCGTTCAGGTGAGAACTGTCGCAGATTTATACGTGGAATTCTTCGGCAATATCGCTGCTATTCGGTATCCGCCGCCTTTAGCACCAGCAGTTAACTAAAAATATCGACCCAACTAAGAAAGACCACATATAACTCGTAGACCGGAGTTTTGATCCCCAACTTCAAAATGCCGCGCCAACCCACTTTCATGGAAAGCCGTCTGGGCAATATCGCAGCATGTTTAACACTCACACTGTCACTTCTCAATGAGCTCAATGATGCATTTGGGCCTCCATTCGTCCAATCAATTTCTAAGACCATCAAGGCCTTGGTTAATTTGGCTCAGGTATGTTTCGGAAAGCTCTATGGTTTAATTACTTATATAATTGAATGGACCAGAATGTGAAGCGTAATAAAGATTCGTGTGCTGAGCTCATGGACAGCATTCACGAAGTGCTCGGCGCAATCATCAGCCTTCACCTGAAATCCGAACCCATTGGCTGTCTTCCTCCCTCAATGCTGGATAACATCGGGAAATTTATAGGGTAAGTTCTATTCCGTCAATGCAGCTGATGTGACGATATTTCGTTGTAGAACACTTCGCAAGATATATGCATTTGTTGAGGCTCAACAAGAGAGGAACAAGATCAAGCAGCTATTCCGTAATAACGAGATGAACAGATTACTCCATGAATGTCATGCAGGTTTGACCCAAGCAATGGAGGTCTTTGGGGTATGGATTGTTTGCTTTATGCTGCAAACCATTGAAGTGATATGCATAGATACACACAGGGACTGGAACCTTTAATGACCTCAACCAATTCAACAAAAAGATTGAGCTCATGCACAAGGAATTGCTTGAATTGATTGAATCGGCGTCTGAAACCGCTACCCTTTCGGAAAGGTCATCCGTGCGTATATGTTTGACACTCCTGGCATTCAAATAAATCGGTACCAGGTATATAACAGCATCAATGAATCCAAAAACAGGTAAGGGATCAGCTTTCACTGGGGGCAAAAGTCGAGGCATGTGAAGCCCATATGCCTTAAACGCATGTGGTTCACGTGCTGTCAAATCGTGTGATGAAGGTGTCAGTCACCTTTGTTGCTTGAGCCACCCCCAAAAACAAAGGCCCAATAAAGACGACTGACACCTTTATCACACGATTTGACAGCTTGTGAATCACATGTGTTTAAGGCATATGGGTTTCACATGCCCTGGCTGTTGCCCCCCAGTGTTTGAAATGTCATCTTCTCTTATGACTTGAAGCTTGAATTTGTTTTCACTGCTGCCCTCGCAACCAAAGATTTTCCATGGCCGTGAACAAGAATTGGATAGCATTCTTAAAGTACTCAATCAACCAGCCCCTAGAATAGCTATTCTGGGAGGCGGTGGAATGGGCAAAACAAATCTTGCAAAAGCAGTCTTGCACCATCCAGCCATTTCCTCGGTGTTTGACCAAAGATTCTTTGACAGTGCTGAGGCGGCAACCACGAGTATTGAACTAGCCGCACTCATTGGAGTACATGTTGGATTGAATCCAGGAAAAGATCTCACAAAGCCCATTGTCCAGTATTTTTCACAGAAATCATCCTGCCTTCTGATTCTGGACAACCTGGAAACAGTTTGGGAGCCAATGCAATCTCGAGCTGATCTTGAAGAGTTCCTCAGCCTGCTCACAGAGTTGGACCACCTTGCATTGATTGTATGTAGCCAGCACCTGGCAACTGTCTTTGCTAATATCTCTCAGATCACAATGTGGGGGTCGGAGAGGCCGGCCAAAGTGCGATGGAGTCATCCATTTTTATTGCCACTCCAGCCTCTGTCTCATGAGGCAGCCAGAAAAACCTTCATGGAAATCACAGATAGTGCTAACACAACTGAGGAGATAGACCAGCTTCTCCGATTGACTGATAATATGCCACTGGCAGTTGATCTCATCGCACATCTGGCTAACTACGAGGGCTTATTCAATGTTTTATCCCGCTGGGAAACAGAGAAAACCGCTTTGTTTTCCGTAGGCCTTGATCGACAGTCAAATTTGGATGTATCTATCAGTCTCTCTCTCTCGAGTCCTCGGATCACGTCCAACAGCAAGCATTTACTGAGTCTACTCTCAATCCTCCCAAATGGACTCTCCGATGCAGAACTGATCCAAAGTAATCTTGGAATCCCGGATATTCTCAGGTGTAAGGCCTCGTTGCAGGCCACTTCATTGATATTTCGGGATACCAACAAACGATCACTGCTATTGATGCCCGTGAGAGAATGTATTCAGAGGCTCTTGCCCCTTAGGGAATCCCTCATCCACGCCATTTGTGACTACTTTCTGGCGCTTTTGAAGCCAAAAGAGGAGGGAGAGGAGCAGCAGTCTGTAATTGTTCAAATAGCCTCCAATCTCGCCAATTTGCAGGAGATCTTGAAACGAGGATTGCACATCAGCAATTCCAATCTTCACCATACCTTTGCCTGTGCATTATATCTGAATGCCTTCTACCGTGTTACCAGACACAGTCATATGCCGCTGATAGAGTCAGTTCGAAATATTTTGCCCCAGGTCAATGATCCCGGGTTGGAAACAAATTTTCTAATTGAAGTTCTCCAGCACACAGATGACCGCAGACTTGTATCGAAAGAACAAATAGATCATGTATTGACTTATATCGCCGAAAGCGATGATCCCGTTGTTCAGAGTGAGTCCCAAGCATTATTTGTCCCTGCTTCCCTCATAGGAAACTTTGTCATCCCAGCCCAATTCTATAAAGGAGCAGGAATTTATTTTGCCTACCATGATTCTGAAGCATATTGAGCCCCACAATTTATGCAAAAGGCACTGGAATCTTCAGCGCTCTGTGGAGACAGTAATCGCCAGTGTAATGTTTTGATCGCAATTGGCTGGCTCAAATTTCGTGCTGGTGATTTGAGTGCTGCCCTCGTACATGCACGTGCGGCACAACATTCAACCGATATGTATGACAAAGCTAGGGCGAATCGACTGGGAGCCGTGTGTTCCAGATGTCTGGGGAAATACCAGGATAGTGCAGTACAACTGTCCAACGCTAGGGAGCTTCTTCGTACCTGTGGTCGGTCGACCGCGTTTCTTGCGCAGATTATCACGCTAGAACAGGGAACGATCCATTCCTCAAAATCAGAATATGCGCAGGCTAGAAATATCTTCACTCGATTATTTGCAGCCACTTCTTTCGATGACAAACCTCTTCTTTATGCACATGCCCTACTGGACATTGCCAGAATTGACATCGCAATTGGTGCGCCTACAAAAGATGTGCTCCACAACTTGGGTACAGCGCATGCGATTTTTAGCAGCAGTGCTAATTTTCATAGTTTAGCAATCACTGACTGTGAAATTGTTAAGGCAACTGTGGAACTGCGAAAAGAGAATTTTGGGGCAGCCAAGGTCAGATTCCAACAATGCCTTAACTCAGTTTGGGGAACAAACCGCGAAATTCAATGTTCCTGCTTGGAACATTTGGCCAACATCAAGGCTTGGCCAGTTACAGAAAATCAGTATACATGGCCAACGATATACTTGAGCTCCGCCTGCAATTCCAAACAGAAACTGGACCTTCACCAGGCACTGCTATATTTAGGAGATGTATTTCTCACTGAAAATGATGAAGACACAGCGGCTAGTATGTATCAAGTGGCCCTTGAGGGATTTACCTCCATGGATGTACATCGCAGCCGAGCACAATGCATGTTGCGCCTCGGAGAATTGGCAAACAACCACGGACGTGCCTCTGAGGCTGTTGCATTGTGGAAGTCTGCTCGACCACTATTTGAGCGGTCATCGCAGGCCAAGGATGTGGCCGAAATCGATGCCAAAATCGTGGCGGCTCAAAACGCTCACCAGGAGGCTCTGGCTCAACTTGAAAATTTGTCTGCACCTGTTGAGTTGGTGAATAGCGAGACCTCCGAAACCGCAACCGTAAATAGTGTCGACGAGCATGCCGAAGATCATGTGGTCCCCATTCTAGCATGAGCCTATCCCCGCCCTTTTACGAAACCCTCTCCGATTCAGGTCCAATTCCACCGTTCATTTGGTAGTGTTTTATTTTTCATCCTATTCCTATGCCCGCGTTACCGTGTTACCATGGTTTATTTTCGAAGCCTTGTAATATGTACATCCCTTTGTTTGTATCGTCTGTGTCTGTGTCCATTTGTCTGTTGAAGTTATTTATTTATTTCCGTTCGTACCAACGCTGTGTTCAGTATTAGAGGTCAATTAGCATGCTCGTGATTTGGACAGCGGACAGCACATGGACGAGATGTGAACGATGGGCCTCCATGAAACAATCGAAGATAGAAGTGAAGGAAACTACGACGGAAATAAAGCGTCACACTCTCGCAGCGTGAAGACGAAGCAATCGATCCATCGGGGTGGGTTAAGCATTCGGCACCGAAAGAACTGAAATGCAAGGATATCCGGTATGCATCTGCCTGCGCCGTGGAACCATGGCGCTTCGGAGTTGAGAGTTGGGAATGAAACAAGGAGAGGAATAGAGAAGCGTCGAGGAACGGGGCGGAACAAAGGGTTGAGGAGCTAGGAGGAGGAAACCCGCCCAGCGAATGCGAAGACACTTTTTTTTTTGGTCCAAAGGCAAGGTTTTCGCATGGTACCACAGCGGTCTCACCCCGAATCAAACGGCTCGCCTGCAGCCACTAATGTAGATGCGGAGATGCGATCCCACCGTTGTCGAGCCAATAGGTACGCTATAGACACAGGGATGGGGGGCTAGAGTCGAGGTTGAGGGCGTGGTCAGTTTTGGACGCGAAACCGAGGGGGTGCGGCGTGTAATTCAATAGACGAGGCGGAAGAGAGTGAGTGGAGCACGCTGAAAGCCGAATTGGGGACTGTCGGCTGTCGACGGTCGAACAGAGAAATGAACGAACGAAGGACTCGGCCGAGATCCAACACGAACCGGTACGCATATGAGAATTGGCGTCCCTTTCCCGAAATGAATGGCTCGACTTGCATAGCACAAGTGGAACCTCCTGCATATTGAATCGAGTGCGACGCGGGCAGCGACGCAGCAATGTGACGAGCGCACGCACGTTCAAAATCCCACTCCGGTCCGTGCGTTGAATTTGCATCCGCCACCGCCGCCTCGCGTAAGGAAAACAGTTGGAGCTATTGGACGGGTGACAGAACGGAGAATTTCGCATGTGTGGCTGTAGTCTTGAGGTCCGGCGGGCCACAAACGCGGAGGTGCCCGAGTTCTCAAGTTCGAGTTGGAGGTGGATTTCGCAGGGTTAATTTAACGGAGGAAGGAGAAATGGCGCGATGGACGGCAGATGTGACGCCGCGCGGTAACTCGCGAAGGAGGAATAGCGGCGAGGCACACGGGGGGGGGGCGCATGTCAGTGTCGGTTCATCTACCGCCCAATATAAGTATCATTCAACTCACGAATGCGGCCACCAGAAGAAGGAAGAGGGCAAGGACTCTCGTTACCGGCAGATCTTTGTCGTTGGCCAATCTCCATCCTCGCCATTGTCTCCAGTCCATTTTCGCTTCACGCGAAAGTCCGATCGGATTTGAGCAGCGTCTATTGCGCGCGGGACGGACTTGGGGAGGAGTTCTGAGGAGAGCGTGTCAGTGCCACTGTGAAATGACGTCCGTCACTCTGAGGAAAAGAAGGAGAAGCACTTGTAAGGTAGTGGCGCGCCATGGAGGAAGGAATGAACAAACTGTCGAGAGCGTTCTTGTTCGCGGATTGACCGTTTCGTTCGTGGCGGAAAGAGGAAAGAAGTGGTGTTTGTTTCGGATTTTTTGACACGCCCCCGGCATCTCGGCTTTTTCTCCTACAACAAGATACAAACCCACATCACTCACCGTGCCAGAGCAAAAATACCTCTGGTGTTGGTGCGCGTCCACGACGGAGGTATGATATGCTTAATTGCATGCAGAGGCGCCGTTATCTCTTCGATCCACTGGCAAGCCGTCAAACCGCATGTTGAACCATCAAGCTAGTCAAGGAGAATCGAAAACTGTGCGTAATTGACATTTCCCGACGGCCAACAAACCGGCTTCAACTGATCAATGGATTGGTTACCCCAGTGGATGAACTTGGAATGCTTTGCAGACTGAGCCTCATTATTCAACGCTCCAAAAAAAAAAGAGAATCCACTCTCGATGATCCGTATGAACCCGATGGCACAGCCACCTCGTCTCTTGCCTCTTCCCATCATCTAGCTTTTCGAGGGACCCCACTAACTGTACGCTCCAGGCTTTGGTTCGAATCGCTATATGCCCACTTCGCGGACATCAGAGTGGAATTTTTCAAATGCCTCCCTCTTTGACTCTTCCATCAAATTTTCCCCGGCGATTGTTATCTTCTGTATCACCTCGCATCTCCATCTCGAGTAGCTCGAACTGGTGGGGCGGGTATGGACGCAATCTTGAGCTTGATGGCTCCCAGTGCCATTGCCAACCGCTGGTACTAGTATCTCATAGCAGCGGCCTGGCCATCCACGGTCTCCTGCCTTCTTGATCTCGATTTACATGCGTTTCGGGCCCGCGCCACCGATAACGCGCATGATTCTCTGGAGAGCCAGGTTGTGTGTCCCCTTTCTTGCTGGAATTGACGAAGCCATTCTCACGTTTGTTCTCGAATAGGTTCGCAACATTGATTCCTCGGATTTGCTATACTACACATTACACGATTTCGGTATCAAGGGAATATTTGGGCATCTACACGAGATTGGCGAATCCGACGGCCTCCTTGTCAAAGTCGAACGAGGTATACACATTTCTCATGAAAACGTTACCAAGCAGCCACACATTGGAGCCAAACCCGAGGTCCGCGCCCACAAGCGCACCGACACAGTACCCCGGCTCAAACTCCCCGAGATTGAAGGTCGTGGGTGAAACGACCCAGGCCTGGCCGCCCCACTTAAATGAGATGGTGGGAAGGCTGGCGCAGGGGTACACGTAAAAGCCTACGGTGAGATCAGAATTTTTAGTGAACCCAAAGTATCACTCAAACGCACCGTCCCCAATGGATCCCGCGCCGGGGATCGCGCGATAGAATTTGGCCACGGCTGCCGGCGGGCCATACATGTACGTCTAAATAAGGTCTGTTCGGCGTTCACCGAAAGGGATGGTGTAATGAACGTACCGCGCCCGAGTCGATAATGGTCTCGAAATTACTCGCGACGGTAGTGCTGCCCACTTTTGCACTCGCGCCGGGAATCACCCAGTACCCGAAAGACGGGTCGATGCTGTGCCACTCAATGTTGCCGGTGTACTTCGCGGGGTCATTGCCGCCTAGGAAGAGCTCGGAGCCGCTCTCCGCAAGAAAGAAACTAAATTGATTCTTCTTGACGTTTCCCTCATCGTGAGCGGTATTGAAGAATGGGCTTTCGAAGAGGTTAGAGATCGCAGGGAAAGCGAGCCCCAGAATGCCGTCCTGAATTACACCATGGTGAGAATTGTACATAACACCGAATCCCCTGGATCCTTACGAAAGGATAGACGGCCAAATCTGACGTCAAAGTCGCTGGACTGAAGTATTGTTTGGTGGCTTTGATTCCGGCGACAACCACCGTGTCCTAGCGCCAAATATTAGAATCCTTTTTCCAGGGAAGCGAACACAAAACCGCGTACTGTGTACACGGGACCGCTGACGTCTCCGCTGCCATACTCGATGGAAAATGTGCCCGACTTCTTCACCGCCGTAACTGACAACGAGGCCGTAAATTTTGACTTCGAGGCACATGCGGAGGTCTTGCACGACGATGACGGAACCCATAGGTCCGCGGATCCCGCTGGCGGGCGAATGTCAACTCTGATGGAGAAATCTAAGTTTGGGCGGAACAGACACTTACTGTCAAAGAGTACGAAGAACTTCTGACCAGGAGTCCCGATGTAAATATTTCCGTCCCAGTCGTCATCCGTCTCGTCAGTGAGGGGCTCGGACTGGCGCTTCTTCAAACTGGTCTCGAGGCGAGCCTCGACGTCTGCGGGAACTCTGACTACCGGCTTGATCTCCGCACCCTTGCAACACACATCAGGTATGAGGGACAATGAGTCCAAAAACAAGAAAGGTTCATACCGGAGGGAGCGCCGCAGTGCCATTGTTCTTTACCAGATTCCGGAGATTTTGGCTATGCTTGTTTATGGTGTTGACGGTGTTGAGAATAGCCACGTCTTTGTCGAAGGCGGTAGACGTTGCGAAAAAGTCCCGCTTCGGCAGAGGAATGGCGACGCCGCGGGCGGCAGGTGCAGTCGGTGATGCCCAGGACGTCGTAGCGGCTATGAGCGCCGCGGCAAGCAGGGAGGGTTTGAACATCGAGCGCAAAAGTTGGCAGGGGGAAAACTAGTGAGGCTCTACGCTAGTGAAAACCAGCGCAGGATAGGCTTCCAGTGACAGTCTCTTTTATAATTTGAAGAATGATACAAAATGGGTTTCCCTCACGGACAGAAATTTGAGACGGGCGACCATGTTGTATTCTCAGCCAGGGGCACACCGTCAATAATAACGATAGGTCTGTTATCGCGACATAGCTGTTAGCGCAGAATCGGAAAAGTGGCTGAATTTTACCTAGTACATGCCAGGACAGGGCTGCCAAGCGCCGAAACTTGACAGCGGTCGTCTACCAGGCAAAATTGTGCCATCAAACTGGCCATCTGAATAGCGTCCCCCACCCGCTGAAAAACTGGGTTGAACCGGTGGAAGACGAGCCAAGTGATCAAGGTGATCTCTTCGAAGTGGACTGAGCGGCCTAACATTCGGATCTACGAGCCGTTAGCAGTCGGCGTTTAGAATAATATGACCGGGGGCGGCAAAGAGGTTCGTTAGCCATATACCTAAAAGTGAAACCACATACGAGGCGATAAATGGGTTTCAAAGAAAACCGCGAGATATTCATATAGGCTGCTATTTGCGACGCGAACGGTAGGCTGTTATTTCTGCTTATGACCGAAATTTTGAACACCAAGGATTGACAGTTGGCGCTGATGTGGCACTGTTAAATTTCAGCGCGCTCACAGAATCCCCGTCAAGGTATTGGTACCTTTCATTTATGTGCTTAGAAAAGTATTTTTCTCTCCTCGTTCAGTTTACATGATTGCCTCAACCCAGATAGATTTGTTCCTGCACTAGTTCCGGGTTAATTGCAATTTCCTTCGCACTTGGTCAATCAGTATTGGGCATGGGGAGCACCTGGAGAAGCGGTGAACTCCCGCAGTGAACAGAGGTTGATTACGGTGTTGAAGTCGCGATCCAGGTGCGGGAAGGCGAGTGTGATTAGAAAACGACGTGATAAGAGCAGTTTTCAACTTTGCGATTTGCACGTTCAGTAAATCGCCTCCCCGGCGGCCTTTCATTTCGTGATATCTGGTCTGAAGTTAGGTTTCCCAAGGGCTGCAGGCTACTTTTCCTCGAACGGCGAAGGTCGAGGCATGGGAAAAAGATGCAAAAAACGAGGCTGCTTTTCTCCGCGTGAAGCAATAGATTCAGAACCTTCGTTTTATATTCGGCTTTATTTATTACGATTGACACACGTTTGAACGCTTTCCGAACTTGTCAAAATCCTCACCAATATGAACGGTATTATCCGTTCTTTAAGATTTTGCTCGTTCGGCGGTGCCCATCAAATTGCACATGTTGGGTTTCTTTCCTGTAATGGTTTAATTACTAGACCGGTGACCGATCTGTCTAAAAGTGCCGATAGACAGACCAGTCGATCTGAGTTTGAATTTGCTTAACGCCCGAGCGATCACGTTTCTGCCACGCTTTTATCACGCTTTTCTCAATCCAAAAATATTCATAGCCTCACAATACAGACCCGAGGCTCAATGAAAAAAGCACATATTAGGCACAGACAGTCTCCAAAAGCCGTTGAGCCACTAAGTTATGCCCCATTTCCCCTGAAATGGCATACATGCTCTTCTTCAGCAACAAAATTGACAAAGTAAACTTAGTTCGTCTGAATATCACAGTATTAAGCTTTCTGGAAAATCAGCGACTTAGTTGAATGGTAGATGTATCTTTTGAAACAATTCCATGAATTTATCTCCTTCTTGAGTGCAGGATTGAATATTTTCGGGTCAGTCCCGTGAAACACACGTGATAAAAACCTGATCGCTCAGGCATTAGAGAGTTTGCGCAGAAGCCATATGAGCGACGTCATGGCTTTTGGGCCGTGCGCGTCATATGGCTCCGCACGCCAAAATTATGACGCAAATGCAGTGCAAATGGCTTTTGGAGCCATTTGCCTGCCAAATTTGCGCACGGTCCGAAAGCCATGACGTGGGTCATATGGCTAGTGCGCAAACAGGTTATTAGAGAGTTTGCGCAGAAGCCATATGAGCGACGTCATGGCTTTTGGGCCGTGCGCGTCATATGGCTCCGCACGCCAAAATTATGACGCAAATGCAGTGCAAATGGCTTTTGGAGCCATTTGCCTGCCAAATTTGCGCACGGTCCGAAAGCCATGACGTGGGTCATATGGCTAGTGCGCAAACAGGTTATTGAGCAAATTCAAACTCAGATCGACCGGTCTGTCTATTAACACCTTTCATAGACAGATCAGTCACCGGTCTACTTTATTGCACTGTTTTCCTCTTGCACAGTGCCCTCCTGGTGTACTACGGACTGCGCTTGTCAAAAAAATTGCTCTTTTTTGAGTTGCCCAAAGTGCCAGTGTGTCTTGGGTCGCGAGCCAGCTGCGATCTTCGCACTCAAACCAGTTTTACGTCCCCTCAAAAGAGCCTCCTGAATTGATACTCATTTCTTCCTTCATCCATCATCGCCGTAACCATCTGGGTCCATTCCTCGCTGCTGCTTTCAAGTCTCTCACTTTGTATCGGCCTCGGTTTTCGCTCAAACCATTAACCTGTTTGCGCACTAGCCATATGACCCACGTCATGGCTTTCGGACCATGCGCAAATTTGGCAGGCAAATGGCTCCAAAAGCCATTTGCACTGCATTTGCGTCATAATTTTGGCGTGCGGAGCCATATGACGCGCACGGCCCAAAAGCCATGACGTCGCTCATATGGCTTCTGCGCAAACTCTCTATTTCCCTCTGGCTTTCGATGGATAGCTCACCCCTGCCGCAAGATCCCAGCGGCCAGCGCCATCAAGAACATGTAAACTCAATCTGGTGTCGGAGCCAAAGTCTCAATTCCCCAAAGCTGCTAGTCTGAATCTGTTGGCGGGTGCGATCAAGGACCTGGGTTTTTGATGGAAAACGTGACCTGTTCCCACGTCCTAATTGGGACGATGCTCGGGATTTGGCCACTTGCAACGCCCTAGAATCCATTTCAACTACATAGAGCATCTATTAAGAGCTACCAGCAGACACTGAAACTTTCTCCGAAAATTTTGAGGTCTTTCTGGTGTATCATTGCCATTTCAGGTCAAATACACAAATAACGCTTCTCGAGTGCATTTCGGATCCAATTTATTTTGTTGAAAGACGAAAATCGATCTGGTATCCTGCCCAAATTCATTCAGCAATAATGCAGGTTCCCAAAGTTCTGGTGAGGCGAGATTGTCCGAATTTGGGCGTGGGGAAGTAATCACGTGTCGCTCTAAAACCCAGGTCCATGATCGGACATGCCAACAAAATCAGACTCCATATAAAAGATCTATCGACTGTCATAAATCTTGTGGAGTCTGACTACAAGTGAGACTACAAAGCTGCCAGTGTGTTAAATGTCAATTCCACGGTTCAATATGTTGCTCAAGCTCGAGGATCGTCCAGCTACTGCGAATGGCATTCACTTTGGAGGACCGCAAGTATGAAGCGAACCTATTCACCCTTACTTGCTGCTCGTCTCGTGGTTTTTTGCACTTCAATTGTCCGGTTGGAAAATCCTCCGTTCAAGTGGAGACCCATCCGCAAAGTTTTTTAAGACAACAACTGCACAAACATGACTCGAATTCAAGCCAGTGGAACCCCTCAGCGTATTCAGTATTCGTAATGCGTTCGGTTTTCGTGCGCACCAGCATTTTACTGAAATGCTCTCAATCTATGGCTTCACAGCCAATTTTTCCAGCTCCAACGCGTGTAACTCTTCAGCGTATTCAGTATTCGTAATGCATTCGGTTTTCGTGCGCACCAACATTTTATTGAAATGCTCTCAATCTATGGCTTTCACAGCCAATTTTACAACTCCAGCGCGTGTATCTCCGGTAGCCGATGAGTAGCTCCATTTCCTTGCTGTTCGGAACTTCCGCGACTCATCTGCATCATTTCCGTTCCAGCCCTGTTGATTTTAGTTATCGCACGTTGTATGAAATATTTTGCGTTCAGTATACTCACAAAGGTAAGCTGCTGAACCCCCATTGGCATCCCATAGCCCTTGAAGGTTTGACCCCGCGTAATCTGTTCACTTCTATCTCAAGTCAAAGTTCCATAAATGCAATCTACTGTCGGTTGATTCTCGAATCGGGTCGAGGCCAACCCCACTGTATGTTGTTTGTGTTCCTGCGGCGAACTCTCTCTTTTATATCTCAATGTAGTTTTCAACCACTTTCTGTTTATTGTAGAGTGAAGGGACGTCTTTAATCACGAGATGGAAGTTTATTGGCCATTCTGATCCTCAGCTTTCTTTGCCGGGGCCGAGTTCACCTGAATTTCGCTGTTCTGTGTGAGGCGTGCCATATTTGATCTGACTAGACGACTCTACTCCCTATTACGATTGACCTCGCCTCCGGTAGAAAAGTCTGAGGAGGCGGAATGTCTTAAGAATGTTTCAATGTCACCCTCAAATTTCTCCACAGCTTCAAGTTGAGCGAGTAAGGCTGAGGACGGTTGTGGTCCAAAAACACCCTGAGTTTGATGGGCCGGCAACGAATTCTCTAGGTCTTCCCCTCCTTTGACTCCCTAGTCAATTTACACGACGATAGAATACTACTACGGGAATCACTCCCGAAAAATTCCGAGGGCAAAGGAGAAGAGAGGAGGGAGAAAGAATTGAAATTCGGACCCATTGAGAAAATTCGGACCCGTTGGAGCCGATAGTGTCAGATTACGGAGGTCAGAGGTCATAGTATGATATATCAAATCCCCGTATACGCCTGACCCCGTCTTGTCAATGGGCCAACGGTCAACGGTTAACGGCCACTTCCAACACTCCCTTTTGGGTCGGCAGCTCCGGTTAAATGGATAAATCACGGTTAAATGGATAAACTACGTGTTCCCATAACGTTATGAGAGAAAGATTTGTCACTGGAACATCAGTAAAGATCGAATTCGGAACAACGTTTTGTCAATGGGCCCACGTCCTCAAGTGCGTTCAAGATAAAAAGGCGGATTCCTTGTGTGAACCTCAGTCAAGTCGTTCTTGCTGAAATGTCTTCCGCATTCGCAGCTACCCGCCCCGTTAACCCTCCTGACGCCCAACCCGTCCTCACCGAGAAACACCTGTGGCGAGGCCTCGAATATCGAGCGCGCAACCCCGCCGTGCGTCTCCCAGCATTCCTAAGGTCGTTTATTTACTTACCTATGGGCTGCAGCTGTTCTTACCGAATGTGCCTGCGAGCAAGATGATCACCGACGGCGGCAACAAGGTGTGTCCAGTCGTTCAAATGCAGCCTTGATGTGATTTACGCATACTTTTCAGATCGTGCAAGAGCTCACAGTGGAAAACGAGGACCGGACGGAGACCGAGGTTCTGACTGAGATCGTTCAGGCCCACCCTTCGACTATCGTACGTCCTGCGGTCCATGGTCACCGCTTGCGTCGTTGATCTTGCGGGGCGGCAGATGTACCACGAAGTGAGCAACGGGCTGCACATTGTGACTGTGATGTCCCGCGGAGCTGCCGGTGAGCTGCTGTTGACGTTCTCTTTTGCCAACCGCGGTGCGTCCCGTGGCATTTCATAGTTTTGAATTGCGTTAGGTCCTGATCTTTCTATCTGTCTGGTCACAGAGCTTCCTGCAAGCAAGCCTAAGCCGACCCCAGAAGAAGAGAATGCCAGGATTGGAAAACTATTGGAGAAGACGATTGCGATGTTTAGGGAGATGGTATCCGAGGGGAAGTTGTAGGATCATTCGCTCGCAGATAATTAGTGGAGATCAAACGAATGAGTAGAATTGAAGGCGACGTATTAACGACCGCATTGGCACGATCTTCGCGAATCGTATCCCTTGTGATTTTCTGAGACATTGGAACGATTGGGAGGGATAATTTTAAAAACTTCGTCTTCCTGCTTGCTACGGTATATAATTCACGAAAAGAAGAGAAAAGGAACACAGTATATCCTGAGGTTGTACATATCTGGTTGGCAGTCCGCAACGCGTCAGATCACGGGATACTAACGTTAACAAACAGACTGACAGATACGCCAGCATTCAACATTGTCACTTCCCTTTCACCACTTGCGGGATGGGGCCGTCACTAACTCCGGAAGTAGAACATCGGGGATCTGTTGCTCAGTCGGCGCCGGTTATATTCTTCTCGTCCAGGCCTCACTTGAATGCTACATTTTTCCGCTGAACCTACTCATCAAACTCTTTATAAAATCTTTCCGTTTTTTATTTCCTTTTTCGGAGGTGCGAACTTTATCTCCGGACGATTTCAAATTTCTAGGTCGGGAACAACAGGATCAAAACAAGTTCAAGTATCAGATCTTCCTTCCTCGCAGTGATATAATGACACTGGGTTAAGAATCTTTTCAAGTTCTTGGCACAATATGTATCGAAGAATACTTGCGCTAGAGCTACAGAGAAAGCAGATGATACTAGCAAGGTACTGGTGTTCGCATGACGCGCCCTCTACCCGTCTGACTTTCCATTCAGCCAATGGGTGCTGTTCGAGGCGGGATAGCGACGAATTGGCGGCGCGAATACTCCTCTGCTTAACCGGGCCGTATGATCTGGGACCTGATTCTGCGAAAGAAAAGTTGGACCGCTGTGCGTCGACGTAGGCGAAAAGAGCATTGGAGGAGCGAGTGTGGCATCACACCACGAAGTGGCGCGTAGGCGCCAGTGGATGGGCGGCTGTAATTCTTTGGAAAGAGAATGAGGAAAATGTCAGAGAAAGAGATCAATCGCACGTACCAGATGCAAGCGTAAAGTCTGCACGCCCGAGCCTGCTCCGCGTCGGGCTCAGTCTCGCGAGCCACGTCCGTCATCCCTACGAATGGTGCGTGCTCCTGAAAAAAATTGAATTCGTCAGAATGGGTCGCATATACCGCAAACAGGGCAACACTTGCAATTTCGCCGCTGGGGATGACTAGGGCGGTGGTTGAATCGGGGATGGGCGCGGCAGAGACGGCAATGACAACTGGCGATGTACTGGTTAGTCGCAAGACCTTTAACCTAAAAACGGCAACATACGGAAGGAGAGGACGAAGGTCAAGACGTTTTTGCACTGCATAACGATGGGTGTGCGGATGATGGAAAAATATTCGGGATTGGTAAACAATGAGTGTCGAGGGCAAATTTGACTGGAGACTCGACCCAGATCCTGCGCACTAATAAACCTCCCCTTCGAGATTCCGGAGGACAAGGGGTGTTCCGTTTTAGGGCGAGTGTTTGTCCTGGACATTGTACTTTGTACAGCACGGCCGCGCGGATGGGTCGAGGAGAAGGGCGGGACCGTAGCAAGACAATTTCCCGATTGGGCGGAGATTTCCAAATTGGGAAGAAGGTTACGAAAAAACATTGTACTTGGCAAACGAGAGTGCCCGTCGTGGGTCCAGATCATGGATGCATCAACGCCGGTGCCTTGTTCGCATTGTATTAACACCAAGATTTTGTATACCGAATCCGAGCCATGATATTTCAAGTTGTTCGCTGTTGCCCGCCAACAATTGTCAATGTTACCGTCGCCAAAGCTGCAGAGTAAGTCCGGCATACCAGGCGAGTTGGATAAACAAGGTCATGTATGCCTGATTTCCGGAGCAAATAAAAATCATTAGGGTAGATTCGGCTCGAGATCGCAGGAGATTCACCACCTGACTGCGGATGAGGTTTGGATCAGGTGGCCGTGTTACCGTCCTTCCGGACCTTGACCTAGCCCGCTTTCCACCGGAATCTGCGTCGCTGGGGAATTAGCTCCACAGATAGGTCTCACTCTGGAAATGCTGGAAGGCCTTCAACAGACTTGACTCTTGCTCGGAATGTCGACAATTTTCCCGATACTTATTCCCCACTGTGCTCGAACTGTGCAGCTTGAAGTAGCATCCTGTACGAGGGCCGGAATCGAAGGGGAGATACACCGATTCAAGGCGAGATCAATTTTTTCATGGCCGACTCGGCACCCTTGCGTTTTTCTAATTTTTTTTTAACCGTTCCTGTATCTGGGTTATTTCAGCCTTCTTTTCCGCCGGCACCTTCAAGGGTCTCAAACCCCCGGCCTCATCGTCGCTACTCGCCTTGTCTTCGTGTCATTTCCCTCTCAAACCCACGGGCTTGCGGTCGTATTCCAAATCGATCTCCGGCTGCTCGTATGCCTGAATATTGCACGGTGTCGTACATTTAGAACTTGCTATGCATACAAATCCCACGTTGACCCGCTTTGGCCTTCACGAGATCCGATTTCACGATAATTCCCATTGTGATTAGCCATTCAAAAGATTATAATCCTCACCCAATTATCATGCTAATTCGATTTGCGACCAGCGCTATAACGGGTCTTCCTTAGACTCCGCTTGTTTCACGCCTCTCCGCCTCGGCGGAACACCGACTCAATAGGCCGTTTCGAAACATCGCTCTTTGTGGTCTAGAGACGAAATCCATCCAACTATCAGTATACCGAAGTCTTCACAGTAGAGCACTCACGGCTCCAGTCTTCCTTCTGATGCCCTAAGAGGAAAGAAAAATTTATCACATTAAAAAAAAATTATAAGTACGCAAACAGAAAACACGGAACACACCTCTGCAGCAGTACGCGACCGTCTGACACCGTGCGCAATCGAGTCGTGTAAGCTTCTTGCCTTCGTTTTCGTGCTTCTCTGCGTAGCGGTCAAACGTCTCCCTTCGTGTGAGTGTGAGCTGCAACGCTTCGGACTTGAGGCGCCCTTCCATGATGTTTAGGACCCTGCGCCATGCATGAGTACCATCAATGCATGAGTGCGAGCAAGCAGGGCTTGGTGAGGTAAGACGTTGAACGGAAGGCATACGCACGAGATGATGGTGTTTAAGATTCGCTGGATGGAAATAAAGGAGGATTAATTAATTGAGCGTTGACTGATTTGCAGGCTTACCTGGTGATAGACGGAGTTGGGTGATGACGACTCGGACCGTACCCTGTTGCGCCGTGCGGATTTGGGTCGAATAACTTCGAGGGACTCTTCCGCCTTCTTCCGGAGCCAGTCCTTCAGTTGCGCTACCGTGTCATCAGAAAGGGGCCGGATGTGGGACCTATACTCGTGCGCGTCTGGGCATGAAATGATGAGATGAGACGATACGACGGGGGAATACGGGCGGACACACAGGTGGTAAAGATCAACAGGCCGACGACGGACGTGGAGTCGTGATTCTGGAAGGATTTTTTTTTTGCTGTGAGAGACTTGGATATAGAGATAGCAACGAAACAAACCCAGGTGAGAATCTGGTCCACGAAGAAAGCGTACAACTCAGCGCCGAGCGGGGTGCGCATATATTTGGCGAAGTAGTTGCTCTGGAGTACGGCCACAAGCATGCAATGATGGGGAACTTCCGCGCATGGTGCCGCCATGTATGCAGATACAAGGGAGGGGAGAAACTTTGCACAAAAAACGCACTGCAACACCATCAATGTCGTTTCGCACTAGCGCAAGGAACACCGCACTAGTATGGGATCCGATGGGTCTTCGTCCTCGCAAGGCATCAATGCGGTCCACAAGTCGCGCAACTGGGTAAGGTGAGACCTTCGTATCCAGAAGTCATTGTTCTGGCGTCAGACCTTCTCAGTGGCTTCTACGCAATTGGTGTGGCCCTCAAGTGTAAATCCAGCGGGAGTCAATCCGAGAAGAGCGGCGAGTCTGGAAGCGGCCTCGTCGGCTGTGAATAGTGCCGCGACCTGAGAGAAAGAGTTAGCATTGGTTGGACAGAAACGCGCTTTTGCACACAGTACTAGTGGAACCGTCGCTTTTATGCATGCCAGTGCAGATGTATAAGTTGGCGGGACGTTGACAGCAAGGGCATGTCTGATTTTCTTTTGGCGAGGTGCTTGCCACGCGAGAATTGTTTTCAGAATCGATGAATCGAGGCAACATTGTGGGTGTAAAAGAAAAGTGGCACTGAGCTGTGACATGACGTAAGTAACCTAAACCCATATTGTTTGCTTCCTTATTGGGAATTCGGAGTTTGCCGTGCCACGTCTCTTTTCTCTCGCCACCACCGACGCGTTTCGCAGGAAAATCTCACTCGCCTTACGGTGGCTTTTCTGGAAATCAGGGCCGATTTATCTACAATGCGCTTCCCAGCTTCAGAACTAGACTCCGTTGGCCAAATATGTCGCCTTGGCCGCCGTTCACTCGCTCACCGCCGGTGTTTGAACACATCTCATGTCGAATTTTGGAAACGACCCCTCCCCGCAAATACCTCTGCCCAGACGCTGGATGTGGTCATCCAGTGTGTCGGATTCCTTACTTCCTCATCTTCACTCTGCTAGGAGGCGCTTCGCATCCCTGTTAGATAATCTTCACTTTGGACTCTGGCGCTGAATTCGTTCCCCCTCCATTTCTCATTGCCTGTGTTCTCTGTGGAAGCCCCATCCCAATCGCCCATCGTTCCACGCATGTTATTTGCATCCCCACCATCATCACGATAGGCCCTGGGCGGACGTTCGCCGCTAGTTTCACTTCAATGCTCTCCATTTCGTCAATAACACCATGATCCATTGGCCTCCCTCACCCAATCCCGTGGCGTCGCAATTATTTAATCCAATATTTTATCCGTCAACTGTGGGACTCCGTCGGTTTCGTTCTTTTACGTCCCGACTGATGCCAGACACAAGGCCGTTTATTTGGATACTTCTCGCTGCAAACAGGTCCAGACAACCACAAATCGTGGCTTCTTTTTCCTTGTCTTTTCCCCCACTCTCGTGCTCTGCTATGTCGTCTCCCGAAACTGAAGTGCCGCCGCGCCCTCTGTCACCCGCCTCTCGAGCTGCGAGCGAGGCCGTCATCTTGTCCGTGCTCTATCATGTCCAACTGAAAAGGGCATGGTCATTCCGACCAGTAAGATCGGACTTCCTCTCAAGCAGTGTTATCCAGAGGACTGGAATTTCGTGTTTCAACGAGCTTATCGCCAGAAGTACGGCCCCAGTGCAGATCTGGAAGCTTGGAGAGACGAAAACTTCGACATCGGCATAGTTTCGTACACGGGGAATCTCCGTACCTGCAACATGGAGATCGCAATGACGAGCAAACGGTTGCTAGATAGGGAGGGATTCCTCGTTGGAATTGCGATCGAGGAGTTCACCTACAACGACTTTGAAGCGAAATGGGCGGCTATGGAGCTAGACGAGAAAAAGGGCCTCGTGCTGGATGGGCTCGTCCGTGGTGCGTTCAAGGCGCGCGAGGAAGCCGCTTCGATTGTCCGGAAATGTGCCTCTTCGGCCTCGCCGGCGATGGGGAATACAGTCTGATTAACCTTGTGAGTCGAGTAGTCGCCTTTACCTTCTGGGTCTTCGCTTAATTAAATCATATCAGCTCAAAGCCATCATCGCACACGACCCATCCACTACGCTCCGCCTCAAGTCGATCTACTTGTTCTCCCATCCTGCGGTCGAACGCGAGTACCAATGGATCACAAAAGAATCCGCGCCGGATGACCTCCGCGCATTCGCGCATCTTCGCATGCTCCAGCGCAACTATTTCATCGTGCAAGCCCTCATTGGGATTCTCGAGGCCTATGTACGCTCTCTACTACATTCCTTACATTCGCTCCCGTCGTGCTGACTTCATTTGACTTTGTAGGCCGGCAAACCTGCGCCGAAAATATCAGTTAAAGAAGAGCTATCCCTTGCCGGTCGCCTTCCCGTGGAGGGAGGCCAGCAACAAATCTGTTATTCATGCAGCGTCGAGTCATCAGAGAAGTTCCCAGTTACCCTGAAGAGGTGCAGCGGGTGCAAAATCGTGTGGTACTGCTCCAAGTGCGTCGTTCGTCTCCAGATCCCCTTTAACGATTCAACTCGCTCATATCGTTCGATTGTCAGGGCGTGTCAAAACCGCGATTGGGCCGAGCACAAGAAGCTTTGTGGCTCGAGCTCGACCAAATTCGACCCTGCGCTCGTGACCGCAACGCCCGATACCCTCACGCCCGCCGAGTTCATCGGCTGTCCTGCGCCTGAGGCAGGGTACGTGCGCAGCGTTGCGTTGTGTCGCCAGATATGGTATCTATCCAAGAAGGACTCATATGACCGCGATTATCACGTCAGTCTCTTTCTTTCTGTGCCGATGAACCGATGCTGACGGGAGGAAATAATGCCCCAATTCTTCATCTTCATCAATACGATTACATTCTTCATCATCCTTTCGATCCTTTGGCATTCTCATCTCCTTGGATTGGAATTAATATTTCAGTTCGATACAACCCTGAATTGCACGCGCTCATCTTGATCCCACATCCCATCCGTACGTCTCAACTAGTCTCTCGGCTCCCCTCAAGGATCACAGAACGCTCACTAACATCAACTTTACAGCGCGTCTGACGTTCTTTGTCGCGCGCCGTCGCGCCATGGCTTCGGGTGACTTGGTGCCGTCCGGAAGATGCACGACATCCTGCAGAGCTTCCAGCGCACGGGCTGCTTCGGGCTGACCGCCGACCAAATCCGGGCCAGCTCGAGCGCGAGTACCGCGTCACGCTTGCGCCCGGTGTGACGCACACGGTGCGTACGGGGCGCCGCCGACGCCGCGGGAGCTGATCGAGGAGGTGAGGTATGCTGCGCAGCGCGCCAAGCTTGCGGGTAGGCAGGCGGAGGAAGACGCGCAGTGGAATAAAGGCTCAATGGCGGATGTTGTGAGCGGGTGGGAGAAAGACGACGCGTCGGTCGTGGGGAGCGACTGCGGGTCGGATGAGGTGCGCGAATCAGATCTCGAGGACGATGAATCGGACACGGTGAGCGGCGGGGAGGAAAAGTGAAGGATTCGCAGCTCGCCGACGAAGACTCGCAATTGGGGAACACCTCAACGATCTGATTAACCCATCACGTGCACACACTGCGCGTATTTCAACATTTTCTTGTACGTCGCGAAACTCCCGAGCCGCGAAGCATCTTTACTCAAATGTACTGCTTATCCTAAATAATTCATTGACTCCGATGAAATCACACATTGGGGGCTCGTCGTTGGCGTTTTTTTTATATCTTCGGAACATTGAATCGCAGATTCGGAGTTTTGATCGGGTAGCTTGTTTCCAGCCGGTCTGAAATCTAATTTGCGCGTGCATTTGTCTCTGTGGGTGTTCTCTAACACTTAACGCTTGTTCGGCGTGCACCAGATTAGATGCGAATGGCATGTCTTCCCGAAATAAAAAGATACAAAGTGCTCCAGTTAAAATTACATTCCCGGTTCCTACTCATGGGCTTCCGTGCCGCGAATATCCTGGAGGAGCCTCGTCAGACAGCCCCTGTGCCCATTGTGACTCCATCTGCGCCTCCAAATCCCGTATCCGCGCCATCAGTTCGGAAATCACGTTAGAGTCCGGTGATTGAGGCCCCAAAGTCGACGTGCGGCGACTTGCAGTCGAGAAGACGCGCAAGAATCGACTTGTGGTCGCCTTGGGCCCTGGAGATGTGATACGATCCCCCGGATCCGACTTCTGAATATCGAGGATGCGCTCCTGGGCGGTTCGCACTTCATTTCGTAGATACCACCGCCGAACTGCGACTTCGCCCTTGCTTCTGACGTCTGGTGTATCAGTGGGCATGTAACTTGGATCTGTGTTGATGGTGATGGGCGAGAAGGTGTCGACGAAGGGAGCAGGCATCGAGGTTCCGGTAGAATAAGTTAACAAATCTTGGTGACGTCGGCGTCGGCGTCGCATGAGCCACAGAAGCCATGTTCCCAACATAAGGATAGCGAGGACTGCGATGACAATTCCAGCAATGGCTGCCGTTTGTAAGGTGTTCCTAGCGGGCCAAGAGGTTTCAGGGAGGGTTTCGACAACCGGCTGGGCACGTTCTCTCACCGGTGTGTGGACGATTGCAATTGGGTTGGGCCACTCGGGATGTCACTACTGGGGCTCGAAGCCAAAGATGGCGATGAGGCCGTGGTGCTCTGTGATCCTGTTGAACTAGGCGAACTGGGCGTGATAGACGTGGGGTTGGAACTTGAGCTGTTCAACGATCCGGCAGGTGGCGATGCGGATGGGCTCGGGTTGGCGGTGGCTGTTACGGAAGGCGAAGTTGTAAACGATCCAGTAGTTGACGATGAGGATGGGCTCGGGCTGAGGGTGGGCGGTACTGAGGCCACCAAGGTGTTCACCGATCCGCCAGTGGCGATAGCTGACGCCGCTGCCGCGTCAAAGTTGGCAGGCTACATTCCATTCAAAACACCCTTCACTGGACAACGTAAATGACCAACGTACGCTCGGAGTCTCTGCAGCCATGACGACAACCCAGGAGGGAATAACATGATTGGGGTCAGCTTGGGCTACCCAGGCAATGAGTCAAAAGAAACGTAAAAATCGCCAAACGCACTGGGAAACGGAGTGGGAACGCTGAAGGGAAATGAGTTCAGTGTGAGGCACATACGAAGGATAAACGAACGGTTCAGGAAGCGCAGCACAGTGCGATGAACTAGCATATTCGGCCCAGCTTAGACTTTTTAGCAGATGCGGGTATGGGAGAGAGGGAGGAATGTACCTTAGAGTTTCGTCATTGGCGCAAACCTTGCATGCGGCGGCGAGAAAATACGCAATCGCGGAGCAGGTACATTGCGTGGAACCTGCGGTCGAGGATAATCAGAATGAATGCAAGATGAACGCGGAAAAGCGACGGACCGCTGCAGATTGTACCTGAAAGGAGGTTGCATGGGCTGTTGCCAGTATCATTATCAAGCTTGTTTGGGGGCTCAGCTAGTGGATCTGGTGGATGAAATGCCACTCACTGTGGAGCACTGATCCCGCAGTACAACTCCCTCGAGGATCATTCCTGGTATAAATCCGCGCTGCGTTCACCAAAGAAAAAAGAAAAGAAGGAAGTTCGATTAAAATGGGGGAATGGAAAGCACTGAGGGTACGGCTTGCATGCACCGGCACGCAAAACCTTCTCCTGAACAACAGTCCCCGCAGAAACGCACTTGAGGCAAAAGCAAGGGAGGAGAAGAACAAGAGGGGCAAACGAGGCCATTGAGTTGCCCAAGAAACGAAAGATCTGCGATGGAGGTGCTGTATATCTGGGATCTGAGCGACGTTTAGATTAGATCTTGTTGCAGTGATCAATTCGTCAGAATCCGATCCCACCTGTTCAAGCAGATTGATGGTTTCGCACCCCTGTCGAGAGGGCTGGGTGGACTTATGGATTCCCTGCGCCGGCATGACAAGGATATAATTAATACAGGGAAATCGTTGGCCAACTGTGGTGAAATTTTCGCGTACCTGACGACCCCAGTCGCGGACTATCGTTGCAAGCAGCTCGCTGGTTTGGTCCATTGATGAGAGCCAAACCACCCGTCAGAACGCAATCGAAGAACCCAGCCGCGTTGATATCGGAAGTTTGAGCGACGTTTCCCATCATCATGGGAGCTGAGACCGCTAAACCGTGAGTTGAAATCGGACCAGCCGGGCTACTGCAAGTCTCCAACTGGAAACCAACATGCGTGAGAAGGAGCGGTAGCACCGTCATGTCGCACTTGGCAGGAGAATCATCAAACAACGGGTGGCCTTATTTCGATGGACGACATTGGGCCGATTGAAGATGAAAACTCAAGAGGCATAAAAGGCCTTTCGATTCAGCACGAGTCAGGAGAAATAGACGTTGGGAACAAGAGAAGATGTGCATCCGTCACACCTGGACGAATGTCAAGAGGCCATCGAACACAGTGTCATATCGAATGTGCTTGTTGGTATTGCTGACCATCCGTTGCGCACGACTCTACGGTGACGAACTCTGACTGATTTCGTGGAAGAAAGAGGGTGAAAAGCCGGAAAGGTTTGCGGTGGTTCAAGAGAGTCTGGGAATTTGAAGCCGAAGAGTACTTATACTCATTCAGATTTTAAAGGCGGTCATGATCCATCCTGAAATGCCCATGTTTCCTTTCGTATACGCAAGCAAGCACGCATTCAATTCTTTTGCTATTTTGTGGGGGGCAGGTTCAGATGTCGTTTTTGAAAAACTCACGTTGAAACAAGTCAGATTTCCGCAGGACAGCCCAGTGTAATCTATGCCCTTTATGTCCGGAATCAAACACCTTTCTTTGGTTGTGCTTGGCCGATCCAACGTGACGCGTTCATCACGTGGTCGGATCTTCTCTTTTCCGCCATGTCAACTGACACCCCAGTGCTTCTTGCAAGTGTATCCGACTGCTTGACTACTCCCACCGTCGTCGTCTAATGCAAGTACCCAATCTACCGACTCTCGACAGGCTTAATGCCACCATACCCTCGGACCTCGACGTTCCCAAGGTCGCGACAACCTGGCTGGCCTCATTTGCCTCCTTTATTGAAGCGGGGAATGTGGACGGCGTCGTAGGGCTTTTCATCCAGGAGTCTCACTGGAGAGACATGCTCGCGCTCACCTGGGATTTCCGCACCTTCCACGGCGTCTCCGACATCCACAAATTTCTCTCTGCTCGACTCAGCACCTCCAAGCCAACCAATTTCCGAGTGAAGGAAGGCTCCCCGGCTCTGTTATGCCCGTACCCGGATCTTGCGTGGATCAATATCATGTTTGACTTTGAGACTGACGTCGGCCTCGCATCGGGTGTGGTGCGTCTAGTCCGGACCCTAACGGTGGATGGAAGGCGCACTGCATGTTCACCAACCTGGAGGATCTCAAGGGCTTCCCCGAACAGATCGGCTCGCTGCGCAATTTCGCGCCCAACCACGGGAAATGGGCGCGGGAGCGCGAGCAGGCAATGTCGTTCCAAGACGAGAATCCCGTCGTAATCGTTATCGGTGGTGGACATAGCGGCCTTGACCTCGCAGCCAGGCTCAAATGTCTCGGTATACGCGCGCTTGTCATCGAGAAAAACCCGCGCATTGGAGTTTGTTTCATTTCATTCACCGACGTTTATCATTGTACTTACTATTGGCTAACATGTAGGATAATTGGCGTAACCGTTATGAGGCACTTTGTCTCCACGATCCCGTGTGGTACGACCACATGCCGTACCTCCCGTGCGTCTGAATAATGTCGTCATTACATAAATAACGACGCCATTATTCAGATTCCCTCCAACCTGGCCTGTCTATACCCCCGCTCTCAAGGTTCGTTTCCCTCTTTCCAAGTGGAGAAACTGACCTCTCCGCTTATAGCTCGGTAACTGGTTGGAACACTATGCCGAAGCCATGGAGCTGAACGTGTGGACGTCCTCTACCGTTACGAGCGCGCGCCCGAATGCGTCTGGGGCCTGGGAAGTTGTTGTCGCCCGCAATGGCGACGGCATAGAACGTCGGTTCACCGTTAAGCATGTGGTGTTCGCAACGGGTCTGGGCGCGGGCGAGGGGAAGCTGCCGACATATCCTGGATGGTGCGTTCGTTTTTTTCCCCTCTCCATCATGTCCGATAGTGAATGATAATAAATGGTTGATGCGTTTTCGTGTTTAGGACAAATTCAAGGGCCAGATCCTCCATTCCATGCAACACAAGCGTGCGACAGACCATGCAGGCAAAAAGGTCGTTATCGTGGGCGCTTGTACCTCTGGTACGTGGATATGCGTCTGCCTTGCTAATTGCTAACGAAAATTTTAATCAGCGCACGACATTGCCGTGGATTACTACGAGCAGGGTGTCGGTACGTCCCGCCTCTCTTTCTCCTATTGATCTTGCGAGGAAATTGGCTCACTATGCGGCCCTTGAATCCAGACGTAACGATGTACCAACGCTCCTCAACCTACGTCCTCACGACCAAGAACGGCTGGAACCGCATCATGAAGCCGGTCTACTGGGAGGGCGGCCCGCCCGTCGAGGTTGCGGACCGTCTGAACGCGTCGTTCCCGCATCTGATGGCGATACCGCTGAATCAGAGGCAGGCGAAGGTGATTGCAGAGGATGATAAGTGAGTGATTTCCTTTATATTTCCCTTTTGTAAATTCTTCGGCGGAGTCATTGTACGAGAATCTGACGTTCTTTTTTCGCGCACCAGGGACCTCCTCGAAGGTCTGCGCAAGTGCGGGTTCAAGCTCAACATGGGCACCATGGACGCAGGCTTTGCGCTCTCTGCATGGGACCGCGGTGGCGGTTATTACATCGGTGTGCACATCCCCTCTGTCTATCTGCTCCTCCTTTCGTTCACTCCCGATATCCACCAATCGACCGTCTTTTTATTCATTTATTCGCCTGAACTCACCTCCACCTCCGCAGACGTCGGCGCAAGCCAACTCATCATCGATGGGAAGATCAAACTCAAGAACGATAGCCAGATCGCAGAGTTCACCGAGAACGGGCTCAGGTTTGGGAACGGGAGCGAGATGGCAGTGGATGTGGTGGTGTTTGCGACTGGGTACGTGTTGCATGTATTCCGATGTCCCATCAGCCTCTTTCATCTCATTCCACCCATCCCATTCTCTCCATACTGTCACGTCCAACTCGTGCTTCGTAAATGCGATGGAAGTGGGAACTAACGAGAATACCTTCTTCTAGGTGGGCGACGCGCGCGACGGCGTGCGCAAGATCTGCGGCGACGCCGTTGGAGACAAGTGCAAGCCCATCTGGGGCCTCAACGCCGAGGGCGAGATCAACGGTGCTTGGCGCGACCTTGGTGTGCCGGGATTGTGGTATATGATAGGGCGTCTGGCGAAGTTCGACGCGTTATTTTTTCGCCAGGCTTTTGGGCAATGGACTGATCACAAGGCTTGCAATTCTGACAGGAAATCTCGCGCTCTGCCGCTTCCATTCAAGCATGTTGCGCTCCGTAAGTCTTTCTTTCCTGAGCTCTTCTCTTTGCCGTATGACAATTGATGCAAATTTCGCTATCTCATATCATAGAAATCAAGGCGATGGAAGAGGGCGTGTTCGGGGAGCGCTATGGTGCCGCAGAGTAGTAGAAGGAAAGTCTCAATGCACTCTAGTTTGAGTGTTCAAAGAAGGGATTGTATAATTGTACTGACTATAAATGTTAAATGTAAAGAACTGCTACGAGTTTGTTGTACCCTGACCCCTTGCGCTGCGTCCCTTTCGCGCAACATCTCCCATGCAAAGATCCGTGGGTTCGAGGTTACGCATCCAAAAGCTGTCAATAGAATCACCGAAAAATCAACAATCGAGATTCCACACTTTCTCATCATCCTCACTGGACTCCAAACTGGCCACGAAGGGTATTCTGTGGGGTTACAGAGCATGCGGTATAAGGCTGTTCGTTCCGCTCCTTGACCCTCCGTTTCCAACTCCCGTTCGATCTAACTCTTGTTCAGCGTTGCTATCAGCCAAAAATGAGTCGACCTCTCCGTGTGTTTGTGCTTGGCTATTGGAATCATAATTTCAAGTTCTTTGGCTTTGAAGTTCCACATGAAAAAAAAATTCAGCCAATCAGTCCGTGTTTGGCGCAGCGTCTTGATCCATCGAGCCGCGTTTCAACCCGTGACCATCTCTTCCTTTCTTCCCACCATCACTGTGATTCTGAATCTCACTCTGACACTCCGTGACGTTTGAACCTTGTCAATCCGTGTTTAAATCGCCCTCGTGCTTGCCTAGCGGTCTCCGAAGCTCTCAACAAACTAGCCTCTGGCGTCCCTGCAGAGGATCGGTTGCCAGTCTATGGATCATGTAATGACTACTCAGTTGAGGCCCTGGCGCGTCAGCCGGTCGTTTTGATCAGCCAAGTGTGAGCGATTCGTCCTTGACTGTTCCCACCGTCATCCAATGCAAATCCCCAATCCTCGACAGACTCAATACCACTGTAGCGACAGTAGCGTCAAATCTCGTTTCACCACGCCAAACCTGCTAATCAATTCTAGCTCGCCAGCTGGATCGAGGACTACGAAAAAGTCATTGAACTGAACATCTGAACGTCCTCCACTGTGACGCCCGCGCTGCCGAATTCGGCGTGTGGGTCTGGGACGACGTCGTCGTCGTCGGGAACTGCAACACCAATATTTAGTGACACGGAACGCAAGTTCACCGCGAAGTATACGGTTGCGCGGGGCAGGCGAAGCCGTGGTCGTAACTTGGGATGGTTCGTTCCACTTACACACAATTCTCCGCTCCGAGACATGGATGAAATTTGTTTTTCAGTGATGCAGGATAGTTTCAAAGGCAAGATCCTCCACTCGATGGAACACAAACGCGCGACGGACTGAAGAATGTCATTATCGTCAGCGCGTGTACCTCGGATTGGTACTCCCCCGTCACCCTGTTCTCTTTCCCGCTCACCTATTCACAAATGTGTTTCGCGTTATGACCCAGCTTACGACACAACGGTCGACTACTACGAGCAGGGCGTCGGTGAGTCCTATCCCTCTTTCTCCCTGCCTCTACCATCATCACTCGCGTCCATTAAACCACAACGCATTCCAGACCTAACGAGGTAACGGCGCTCCTCGACCTACGTCATCACGAGCTAGAACGGCGTCAATCGCATTCTGAAACCTGGCAGGGTGGACCACCCGTCGAGGTTGCGGACAGCTGGAGCGCGTCGTTCCCGCATCTAAAGGCGATCCCGTTGAATCAGAGGCCCGATTTTGGTCTCCTCTTCTCCTCGTTTCATTTTGGGCGTCTCCTTGGGGCTGGAGGCGGGGCTTGATGAAATCCTCATTTGGTTTAACTTGACCGCGGTCCGAGTTTACATTGCGCTCTTCGCCAGGGACCTCCTCGACGGCATGCGCAAGTGTAGGTTCAAGCTTAACATGGGCATCATGGACGCTGGCTTTGCGCTTTTGCCGTGAGACCCGGGGGAGGGCATCACATCGCCCCTCTGAGTCACCATTTATTTGCATCCCTCTGTATTTCTATTTATCTACTCTCCTTCCAATCATTTCCTTGAACTAGAGGTCGGCGCAAGCTAGCTCATCATCGACCGGAAGATCAAGCTGACGGACGACACCCAGATTGTGGCGTCGAGACTGGGCTCAAGTTTGAGAGCGGGAGCGAGATAGCGGTGGGTGTGTGCGACTAAGTACGTATTTTTACTACTGCGCCCGTTGACTCACGACAATTTCTTCTTTTTCTTTGGGCTATGCGACGCAAGCCGATCTGGGAGCTCAACATCGAGGGCGAGACCAACGGCGCGTGGCGCGACCTTGGGGTTCCGGGACTGTAGTACATGCTGGGTGTGTATCACTCAAGCTTCCTTTCGCTCTCGTAGTCGTCTTTTCTCCGATGTACTCATCTCACTTGAGCTCACGGGAAACCTCGCGCTCTGTCGCTTCCACTCCAAGCATGTTGTCCGTACGTACGTACGTACCTCTCCTCTTGACTCTTCCTTCCTTCCATACGACAACTGACACGATTTTCTCCCGTCATGGAAATCACGGTGATGGGGAAGGTGTGTTGGGGGAGCATTGTGGCGCGGCCGAGTAGAACCAGACCCAAGAAATTGCATTCTGCATTGAATGTTCAAGATATTGTTACAATCTTTTTATCTGAGGCTCACAGCTCTCGTGTACACGTCCGCAGGACTCATTGCCAGACACCCTTTTAGTTCCTACTTTGTTCATTGGCCGACCTTCAATTAAATGGGTCCCCGTCGCTCGGTGTCTTGGTACGGGTTTGAATCAGAACGACGAAGCGAGTTTGGAGGTCCGCGATCCGGTCGAAGAAGGAGCTCCGACACAGAAATAGATGTGCCTTCGGACGGCCGTTTACCATTATAGAGCACGGTACAAATTTCGCTGTGGGATAAATCAAAGGCAATCTCTCTCCCCATTCAGGTCCACTAGGAAAGAATATAGAAATGACGCGCGCATGTGGCCCCGGCAGAGCCAACGGTAACTGGGACGCCGGGTTCAATATATCGCAGCCCTGGCACGAGCGTCGGCCTGTGGGAAACCGACCGGATAGTGAGAGTACGGTCGGACCGACTGGAAAGCTAGAACACGCGGTTCAAAAGGCAAGTTTCTTGAAAAGAAATCAGTCAAGGTTATCTCACAAGATGAGACCAGAGCCCTCATCCCCACGGTCAATATATAACAAAATTGCAGAGGGACGCGAATGTCGTAGACCACCACCCGAAAATAGAACCGGAAGCCGGCTAGTCAGTAATATGGTTCTTCGATGCGAAATATTTTGAACCTCATCTCAGCCGAGAAGACGGACGTTTTTCCAAGTATCAGGGCCGCGGACAGGTATCGAGGCGGTACATTAATGTACCCCGGCACGGAACACTACAGGCTCGGAACCCGTGTAAGAAGGAAGTGGTGCGAAGAAATCAACCCCAAACCAGCAACAAAGGGCAAATATAAAGTCACGGAGGACAGAATTAGTTGGCTAATTCCAGCCGTCTATCGGTTGTGGGAACTTCTGCCAAGAATGGTCAAGTCCAAGTTGTATTTGAATCAGAGGTACGGTCCGGCAACGACATGCAGAGGCGCTCTAGTTAGCAGTTGAATCACTTGACCTACACATGTCAGTTGTTCGGGTGAGCCCGCATTGCACCCAAATTTCTGTGAGCTTTCTTGCCCAAGCCCAAACCCCTTTCCAATACGATATTTTGATTCGCTTCCAAACACCGTTATGAAATTCTGAAATAGCTAATCTGGGCAGACTAAAGATAAGGCCTTAAAATCGACCTGCCGATTTGACCCGCGTTGCGCTCGAGCTTGTCAGTATCGGCGTACGGGCTCGGCATCCAGTGCGGCCCCGACAGGCATTCCGCCTCACCCGAGCAAAACCGGATCATCCCCATTCGTACAATATATCCTCTGAGTCGTGAGGCCAATCAACCTTTCTGGATGTAAACGTCCCTCGAACTCAATTCTCCGAGGTTGAATGAAAAATCGCTCTCACGTACGGGTATCGAGTCGGCCGTACCTATCTCTAATTCCTTCTCCAGCTGAATTAGTAGTCACATAGGATAACCGGAGAGTATATATGACGACCTAGTTGCGCGTTTCTGCTCCAGAGTCCCATTACTTTCGTCTGGCGTGTCGAATATCGTGCGCCTCTTATGCTTGCTGAGTTGTCTCTATACTGATGTTTCGAAACAGCTTTGGTTCCTCATGTTCAACGCCTTCATCGTTGCCGCTGCCCTTGCTTCTGTCCTCTCCGTGTCCGTGCGGGGAGTACCCACTGTGGCTCAACCTCCCCCCGTTCCGATCATCACGAATGGACCAGCTATTGCCTCGGGTCTCAGGACGGAGTCAAGCTCGATTGACCGATTCGAAAAACTGTTGACAGACGGCAGTGGAAATCGCCTCTCTGGGGAGTCGCTCCGGCAGCTCACAGTGTTCGACTTCAACAACCAGGCCCCAGTGGCCGGGGCACCCGGAGGCTCGATTCTTTTGGGTATGCTTGACATATCCGCGTTGCCTAGACGTCTGAAAAACGCCCAATTGTAGCCACCGTGGATAACTTCCCTATCCTCCAAAGCCTCGGCATTTCAGGGGCCGTTTCGATGGTCGAGCCTGTGGGCTCAACATCCCACACTTTCATCTCCGAGCGAGCGAGATGCTCACCGTCGTCGATGGAATTTTGGACACCGGGTTCATTCAGGAAAATGGATTCAACACCCAGATTGAGACACAGTTGGGGAAATTCCAAGCGACTGTGTTTCCGATGGGCAGCATCCACTACCAACAGAATCCTACCTGCTCGCCGGCCGTCTTTGTAGCCTCGCTGAACAATGAAGATCCTGGTCGGAGCGATATCGCTACCTCATTTTGGATGCTTCCGTCGGACGTGGTGAACGCAGCATTGGGTTTTCCGGAGACAATTGGCGGAAGCACTATTGACGCTTGGAGAGCACATCTTCCAGCCAATTTGGCGGCGGGAGTGGACAGTTGCTTGCAAGCTTGTGGATTGAAGATGTAATTGACCTGACGTTATTCATATTGGTTTGCTATGTAACATGTACATGTATTCTTTTATACTGGTTCAATGAATTTTCCAACTGACGTCCTTGTCTCTTGATGCAAGGGCCGACTTGAATTGTGGTTCTGGTCAGAAACAGGAGTCGGGCATCTAGAACTTCAACTTTAGTAGAAGAAAAAATGAATCACAAATTCATCGATGCCTAGGCTGATGCCAAGTGTATTTTTAATGTCCATATACAACTTCACCGTGAACTAAGCTGAACTGAATAGTATTGCAGGATATGTACATGTAGAAAGCGTCGGATGCGGTGCTGCTAAGGCGTTAGCAAATGTAGTAGTTCAACTCATCGATGTCCGTATCCGTCCCCAGAAAACGAAGAGGAAAAATTCCTGCACAACTAAAGGGAAAATTGGAGATGGAAATACACGATATTCGGCATCTACCCTTCAAAGTCTCTGCAATGGCCAAATCTTGTCAGCACGGATCGCGGCCAGAATGGCTATGGTCGTACCAATACGGAATCTTATCCCAGAACATCGTAGTCATTGCATCCGTCGCCGACGGCTCGTGTTCCCGCAGTTGAGTATACTCTCTGGGTCGGCTGTGCTCCCTGAATTGGGCGCGCTCCGGAGTCTGAGTATGTTCTTCTGGTCTGGATTGCTCTCTCAATGGAGGGGACTCCCTCGGCCGCGCGTGCTCCACTGAGCGGCCGCGCTGCCCCGGACGCGTCTGCTCTATTTCGTGCTCATGCTGTCTTGAGCGGGTATGCGGCATAGGGCGAGCATGCTGCACAGGGTGGTGGAGTTGCTGCGCGGAATAAGGATGCTGCATGTAATGAGGTTGGGGATGTTCCAATGGGCGGGTATAGTACCCAGCATGGTAGGTAGGTCCAGCAGGGTAGGTAGGCCCCCAAGATTCAATATCTTCCAGCAGGATTATTTCTTCCGCCTCCCGGGTATCCAACGGAGCAACGACTTCGACGGTGCCTCCACGCCCCCCTGATGTATAGTCAGATTTATTGAACGGTGAAAATGACGAGAGACAAATCCCACAAGACGAAAAAGACCACGAATTCCACCACGAATCTTTTATTATAGAGATGAGACGACACATCGGCAGAATATTTGGACACCCACCATAACAGCAGTTCCAGCTTGTTTGAGGATCACAGCAATCCAAGTTGGAATCGGGGCCCCAGCAACAATCCAAGTTGCAGTCGGATGCACAACAGCAATCCATACCAGAATTCTGATCACAACAACAGAAACAAAGCTGTAGACATTCTGGGTCAATGTCGCAGTCACCATCGCACATTTGAGTTCTGCGGTTGAAACCACGAAGGCGGAAAATGAGTAGAACAGGAGGGCAGAGACGACGGCGAGGAGGGAGGAAGAGGAAACGAAGAAAGAGGCACGCCACGGCTTTAAGGAGAAAGCAGTGCCCCGCCGCCTGTCGTCGCGGATCAGCGGCATTCACCGCCCCGGCCCCCAGGACAAATGCGCAACAGCGACGAGGCTGTGGACGTTGCTATACCGAGTGCTATGAAAGATGAAATTATGACCATAGGCAACGTACGCAGGTAAAACACGTCCTGAGCACGTGATGTTGGAAATTGAATTTCGAGTCACCGGCGCCGTTGGAATTTCGTGCTAGTCTATTCAGAACTTGAAAGCAACAGGCACACCGCGGATCACCGGCTCCAGATGTTCGGGCGGAGATCAGGCAGAAAATGATGGGAAAACAGTCGCGGGATCACCGACCAGACGTTATAAGTATGGCTGTCCCATGTTTTTCTCATCAAAATCTGCCTCGAACATTTCACTATTATTAACTCCATACAGAGTTATCGCCGCTCGGCCTGAGCACGTCCTATAAAGTCTGGATACGAGACTATGGACATTGCTATACCGAGTGCTGTGGAAGATGAAATTATGACCGAAGGCAGCGTACGCGTCCTGAGCACGTGGTGTTGGAATTTCGAGTACCGGCGCCGTTGAAATTTCTAGGTGCTATTCACAAAGCAACAGGGACCGTACCCTACCCCCTGATTCCTTGCATTGAAGTACTGTACATTCACCGTTCATGGCCTCATATTTTCTCTATCTTCTCCACTTAGATATATTGCTATTGTATAAGTGCTCACTACTTAGTTAGCTCACCGGAATATTTTCTATCTATAGAAGAAGACATCAACGCCAAGAAGAAAGCATGATTGTCCACCTTGTAACCACGCTGAGAGCGCATGTAGGGATTTATGAAAATGCCGCATCCAAGCAACGGAAGTTCTCCGTAGGAATTAGCTTCAAGTAATGGTGGCAGGAATCACAGTCATAGATCCGGAGCCTGGATGAAAATTACCAGGAGTTCGTCTAGTCTCAAAATTAGCTTGTACCTCGATCTGTTGAAAGTTCGTCCGAGGTTCGGAGAAGGTCGAGCTTGGGAAACCAAAGGGATAGGATGTCGCTGCGCATTGAGGGACATCCAAAGACCATCACGATCCCTGCGCTTTCGAAGGAGGCTCGTCGTGAAATACACGTTGGGAAGGCGCGACTTGAGTGCGAATGGGACATGAAGGCAGTGGACAAGGTGAACTGAAGTTATCAGTGATGGGATCAATTGACACACGCCATCGTTATGTAAGTTTGTCCCCTCTTCCTTTCCGTTCATCATCGAATCTCAGGCCACGACACTGAAGACCAGAAGGCGAAGCTTTCCACCGCGTATAAAGGCCGCCTGATGCAGGGAAACTATTGCGTTCGCAACGTGAGAACAGCGGGGAATACCGAGACTCCGATCACTTGAAAGTCACCGGTGACTTGATAATTATCGGTGAGGTGGGTTTCCGCAAGTTGTACTTGAATCCACTGTCCAGCGGTACTCATCCAGATATGTCGAGCGCGTTTTTCGGAGATCCTCGTGGGCGCTGCTTAAGCCCTGGCTACTTCGCAATCAGAAGTTTCCTCAAATCCTCCCATCTAGCACCTATGTCATGATCTTCGACCTGTCCCTTCACCATTGCGCCTGCAGCTCGCTGTTTTTGAACTAACTTTCTTTTCGCTCTCGGTGCTGCGACCTAACGGCTTCTCCTCCATTGGCTCCAGTATTCTCCTTGACATATCAAAATCTCGTATCCTCTGATTCCTCTGGCTATAAAAACATTCAGACAACGGCGCCGCGGCTCGTAAACCGACTATTATCCGACCCAAACGAATCCCACCTGGATTCCAAGACCGCACCTAGGTGTTGCGGCAAGCTATCCGACGCTCACCAGCGTAATGCCCGATCTTCAAGGATTTTATTTTGGACCATGGGCGAGATTTGCCCATCGCGCATCGTCCACACAGGGTGGATTCTCACTGACGCCGCGTCATACCCAGTCTTCACGGACCAAGTCTCTTCAAGTTACAAACAGGAAGCGCCTCGTCCCGCTTCATTGTCACAGTCTATTCGGCCAATAAAAATCCCGTTCCGCGATTTCCGCAGATAAGATCGTTTATCATGGGTGCCGGCCAGGCCTTCTTTCGAAAACGGCAGTCGCTGCTATATCCATGGCTTCGCAGCGGCGCGGCACGTCTCAGCTGAATTTTGTGTTGAGTCCGGTGCCTACGCTCTCGAATCCTTGTCAACCCATTGCACTCTCGAGTGACGCAGAGCAAGTTTTTTTTCCCTTCGACGGCCGCAAAACTACGATCACGTCGATCATGATCGCCATATTATTAGACCCGGCTCATCGATATGCATTCAATTTAAATATATCCTCCTCCTCCTTCAAATTCCCGCTCGAATCGGAGTGCCGGTGCGTGGAGGCTGGCGTTTGGCTCAGCCCACACCTAGGTCTCGTCAATGCGGCTTCGTCGAAGCTGTTCAAACCCCGGATGAAGGTATGTTGCGGCCTCCACTGTGGCTACCCTCTTCCGGTGAACTCATGATATGCATTAGTACCAGTGAAACAATCACATCTGTCAATTTAGCAGCGACGGTCATTTTAGCCCGCTGACGAGGACCACTTTAAATGGCTTGCACAGGCGCGCTTGCAAAATGAGTCATCTGTGTTCTCTACCCTCCCTTCCCCCATCCTCAGTCCGTCATGTCGATGCATCTGATACTGGCCACCAGTCTCTTGGCCGCTTCAGTTGTTCAGGGCCGTTCTGCCTTGGTGAGTTCCCTTCATAACTAGCTCTGTCTCGCGTGACCCTAAAGCTCCCTAGGAATACCGAGCGACTCCGCAAACTTATAGCTCGTGTGTCAACGCGAACGACATTGCTCTGACTTTTGTGAGTACTCGTTCTCAATACCATGATTTAGACTAATATTTCCTAGGATGACGGTATTTCCAGCCCATTCGGATCTAACTACCCTCATTCTAACACGACACATAGGCCCCTATATTTACCTCCGCAACATCTCTGACCAATTCATCGCTGCTGGCGCAAAGGCGACCTTTTTCATGAACGGCAACAACTGGGACTGCATCTACAACGCCGACCGCATTTCGGACGTCAAGTATGCGTACGCCGCTGGCACATGATCGGCAGCCACACCTGGTCGCATGGGAACCTCGAAACGTTCTCGGATGCGCAGATCGAGGACGGCATGTACCGCATGGAGGAGGCTTTCTCGCGCATCCTCGGCATCAAGCCCGCCTTCATGCGGCCGCCGTATGGTGACACCAACACCAACGTCCAGTCGATCGCAGGTGGACGAGGACAAAGTCTCGCGATGTGGGACACGGATACTGGTGATGCAGATGGCAACACTGTGGCCCAATCTGAGGCGGTGTACAATGGTGTCGCATCGGCGAAACCCAAAAATGCGTTAATTCTGCAGCATGAAACCGAGGGTGTGTATTTCGACTTGTCTTCTACGTCCATTTTCTGAGCACGTGATTCGATAATCAGAGACCACGGCCACAACGCTCGTTCCGTATGCTATCAAGCTTTTCCAGGGCCTGGGTTACAACGTGGGCTTCTCTTTTGTCGAGCGTCTGTTTCTTTGTCTCACAAACCTTCCAGCTTGTGACATTGGCAGAATGCCTCGGCGTCGACCCGTATCAAGCCATTGGAGTTCCCAAACGCAAAGCGTGAGCATATCTTATTTCTCGCCCACCGCCCTTCAATCTTTCTAATCGATTGACCTAGGACGCATGGACGTGCGACGGTACACCTGCCCCCGGGGATGGCTGTGGCGGCGCTGTGACATGCGAAACTGGAACACCCCTCTTCTCCTCCGCGTCGGGGTCTGCCCCCACGGGGACCCCAACTTCCCCCAGTCCAGCGGCTCAGGCTCCTCCACCACCGCCGCGACTGTTTCCCAGGCACAAGCGCGGTTAACCCCTCGAACTCCGCTAGCGCCCACCTGCTTCCTCCACCCACGGAGCATCAAGCCCCGGCGTTTCGGCGCCCCCTTCGTCGAACTCGAACACGGTAAGTGGGTCGCAAACATCCACAAGCCCAAGCTCAACTGCAAGTGGGAAGACGGGCGGCGCGCGCGCACTGGCTGTACCTTGGGGGCCCTATTGGGGTTGTGGGTTTGATTATACTTCTGTGATCTTGAGACCGAACGAACTATCACGCATGAGACGATGGACTCTCATTTTTACGGTACTGATGTCTTACGAACGAGATGGATGGACTCTTGGTACTTGCTTAGACCCTGCGTAATTACTTAATATACATGGATTTGCCTACAAACGTTCTGAGCGTAGATATACTAACAGTGGACTGAAGGAGGTCATCATGTCGACCTTCCCCTCGCCCTCATCTTACCTCTGAAAATTGAGATTGTTAACTGCGCGAATTCGGAGCGCTTACAGTGGCGTAATAATTGCACTCAATCATTGGTGGGTGGAGAGATTTTATTTCACATTTGGTACGCGGATCCGGCTCTGTTGGCAAATTTAACTATATATACGGGGGTTGCGAGGCGCCTCGCACACCCCACTACTATTTGGCAGATTTGCCCTCGCCCGTAAATTAACGCCGCCCGAGTTTGGCGCTCGATGAACTCGTGGCTGTATTCACGGTAATGAGAAGGGGAACGTGTGCGTTTGGAGGGTCGCGGTCGCTCTTTTGTGGGGACTGTTTAAGAGATTTAGGGGAGTGGTTGGATGGTCGTCGGAGTTGAGATCGAGTAATGATTGGATCAACCGCCACGTGGGTTCCGAGTCATGAAGCTCGTCTCCAGCCCTGCACCAGCCCTTCCACCTCGGCGTCGCCGCATGCAAATCGCAAGGCCTGCTCCATGCTGAGTTCTACGGTAAACCAGCAGACGCCTCATTCTCATGGGTCATCCATCCTCGTTCCTCCTCTCATGACCCCGTATTTCGAGACGGCGAAAGTACGCTCGTAGCGCTTATGACCAACGAAATACTGAAAGCACGCTAGTCTTTCGCGGACGTCCAGGTCACAGATGCGGGTGTCAATACTGAGGAGTTTTTGCTTGCATCCGACGGCTTGGTGGCCTTGTTCGGTGGGATGCCCAGAAACGCGTAAAATTCAGCGTTAAAGTCTTCTTGCAGACCTCCTAGGCTCTGGGGTCTTTGGATTCGTCCAGGCAGATATCAAGAGCAACGTTGCCGTACGTTCCGCGAGTTCTTTATATTGAATGTTGTCTTAGTGCCACCTAGGGTCTTCGCGAACGTTATAATGCTGCGCAAGCTCAATCCGTCAATCTCGAGGATCTGGTTCGGCATGAACACGCACAGGGTTCCAAGGTCGGGACACAGTGCCTTGTTAGACTTGTTCGGTTAGTTTGGTCATTTCCCCCGTGTTCTGCCTTACAAAATTAAATAGCGGCTTAGCCTTTACCTGCCTTGCGCTTCAGACCACACAGAGTGACCCAAATTTGGCACTCCATGTCTGTTTCCGCCGTGCGTACGATGTCGTACTGCGCCATCACCACACCTTTGTCGTGCGCTCCGTTGTTACCGTGGGCGAATTTTTCTGTTGCATTCAATTCCTTCTCACACTGATTCCCGTGCCCTTCAGCTCGCTATTCGTGCTGTACCACGGCGAGACCATTTCTACGCTCAGATCTCGCAAGGTGGGAACATGGACAAGTTCGAGACTGAACTGCGGCGGTGGCTTGTCGGATTGGATGCAATCGTGCAGCGTATGAAGGTGTTCTTGGCTGAGGGAGGGTATGGGCGAGTGTGAATTGGTCTCCAAGTTTTATTCTCCTCACATACTTAGGTGCTTGAGATATTTTCTATGGTTTCAGCACCTACAATGCGAGATCATTCGATTCTGAAATCGCGGGTGCTACCAATACTGGGTGAGGAAGCACATGTCTGGCCTTTTTTATCCCAGTCCGCCAGAGGCATTCTGTTGTTTTCAAGAGGGATCTCCTATCAAGAATATGTTAAAAGGGCGGTAAATTCTACGCGAGCCGGAGGCCGACAGGTTCGCATTGTAGGGTTCAAATTAGGGACGGTTCAGTCTATTCTGCGACATTTCGACACGTGATATACCCTGGGCGAGGGTGAACATTCCGCAGTGGCACCACACGGATTCATGCAAGTAGTGCTCAGTTAGTTAAACAAGCTCGATGACAACATACAAGGAAGGGGATCACGGTCTTCGATTGTCTCCCTATACCCATTCCCACTGGCTAATCGAATTTGTAGGTATGCGTTGCCAACGTCTTGAAATCCGGCCGGTGGTGGCGGGAGAAAGCTTGGTTGAATAAATATTAATCCCTGCTGGTTGGCACCCCTTATCTCGCCTACGCATTGTGACTTTTCCATCTTCACGTAAAAAAGAAACCGGTTTCTGCATGGATATCAATTCCGGGGCCGGCGGAATCCTGCTTTGCACTTTTATTTCGGGACCTTTTATTTTTACAGTCGTAGCATTCGACCATTCGATCCAACGGGCGCCGTTCACGATCCGGTCGTTTCTGTTCCCTTTTTTCTTCTCCTCGGACTCCAGAATATCCAAATTCCGTGCACATACTAAATATGTCTTATCTTGAAGAAGTTGCGTCACCCACTGACTTCTTTCATTTCGTTTGACGTTGCGCTGTTCAGGTACCCCACCCCGAAGGCCGCCTCCGTTGACGTACACGATCGGAATTCTTCAGAATTCAGTCAACCCTGGAACCGTAAACATTGCTCCTTATCTGAACCCTCGCTGATTTCATTTCATTTCGCGAAAAGGAGATGCCGAAGGCGAAGGAACCAATCGTATGCGATCCGCAGCTTCGACAGGCGGCTCTGGACTTCATTTCCGCTATTTGCTGACTGATAATTGATGCAGGTCTGAGTCTGTTCTCTTGGTGACAAATTCTCTGCCATATGTTTTCTTTCTGACTCGACAGTCCTTGTCAATGTGTGTAGTCTCCATCTCCATCTCTATCTGTCATATGAACGGCTACTGTCGCAGAAATTTGAATCCACTGGGAAAACACGGCAGCGGATATTTCGACTGTCGGTATCGAACGCCGACCATTCAGTTAAGCGTACCGTGATTCAATGGATCACGAACCTATTTCATTCAATTGTTGAATATATCTTGACGCTCTACGCAACCTCTCAAACAGGACTGGAGCCATCGGCTCCCACGGCTCAGTGCCTCGTGAGCGCGGAGCACTTCTCTGACCTTTTCCCCGCATTAACGGCGCCCTATCTCTCACGCAACCTGCCCCAAAATTACTCTGAAGAATAATTTTGGTGCGCAGCTACGTTGTATGGGCCGAGCCCCGAGGTTGCGCGTCGGCGATGCGGACACGGGCGATAACGCTTTGGCCGTGGCCGAAAGCGCCGCAGCAGATATAGTGTTGGATGCGAACCGAGAACCCAGTGGCAAGCGAACGACGTGCGGCGTACACGGCATCCGTCAAACAGAAGCGACGCTTCTCAGAAGGACGAAGAAACCATATGGCGCACGCGAAGAACTTCCCAGAAAGCTACGTGCCGACTGTTGAACGAAACAATGGCCCCTGTCGACTGCCCACAGTCGAGTTCTTGATCTCGACGTAGTTTGGAAAATCGATCGCGAACCGCGTGGATGGAACGAATGACGGTTCGTGCATTCATCCAACCTTCTAGCGTACAAATTTACCTACCGCGGCGTTCTTCATTTCAGACCAATCCGAAGGCCCGAGCGAATTATTGAACATGATTGTCCACGAATATTTTCCTGGAAAAGTCTGGCCTCGGGGAGCCTCGTGCTATTAAGTACGGAATTGGGATGATCAAATCGAGATGCCGCAATGCCAATCTTATGGACATCTTCACCCACTCCGAATTCGCCCGGCATTTTCCAGATTCCGAACTCCGAACGTCCAAACGGAATGTCGGACCGTGCTCGTGTCGGCTATTTATTTATTTCTGCGAGCGAATTCACACGTCATCGGGGTTCCTCGTTCGCCCACCATCGCACTCAACCATGGTTTAATTATCTGGCTCTTCCCTAGCCAGGATTCACGACGGTTCTGTCAGGTACTGCTAGTAGAGGGTCGTTTAGGCCGTCATAGAATCCGAGTAGGGATCTCCTAGCTGCTCCTTCTATGCCGATTTTACCCTAATGTTCTCTGCTTTGTAATGTTCCGCGGAGGAGTCGGGATTCTGGACGCTTCTGCGCCTTTTAACCGGACCTATTACTCTCATATCTCATATTACTTTCACACCTTTCGACGTCCAGTGCATATGGCAGGTCGAGTCGGGCGTTGAATTTTGATTCATAATCACATAACCCCATGCCCATGGTGTATACGGGAAGTCCGTCGCGCGTATGCCACGCGGTTTCCTCCCTTACAAAGAAGCCGCCTCTTTCCCTTCAATGCCGTTTACCCTTCCAGTACACCTTTCCTTTACACATCGTCTGCACCCGTTGCAGGGTGTGGCGCTCGTAAGTACTTGCCTATCTCTGCACACCGCTGCGCAACCTTGGCATATCGAGTACACATTCAGCCTACCGTTCCTAACTTCTCTGGTACTGTGAAATCGAACATTTAGTTAAATTTATATTACGTGGGCGACCTCATGTTCGCCGTGCCTGTTCCATTGGCACGTCATGACGCGCCGCCGGCATAAACACGCGTATACTTCCTGGCCAGTCTTTTCTGCAGCTCCATCAATGGGTGAGCATCGGAGGAACGGCTCGGCGTGCAAAAAAAATGAACCCGGATCCTCCCCTTATCATCAAGTGATGGCTGAGCCCCCGAAGGAATTTCTAGTTCAGCATCGACTTGGCTAAAATGGGCAATGATTCCCTCATAATGATGCTTGAGTGTGTGCTGTTTGATCCACGGACCCATTTTCATTCCCGCCACGTTCGTTGATAGGAACTTCGCTGAAGACATCCTAATACGGGACGGCTATGCCGTATCAGTTCCTAATTGAATCTACAATCGGATCTGCGGTCTCTGAGCCGATAAGCGCTTAATCGTCTTTTATGGCAATACAAATTTCCAAGTGGGTACAATGGCATAGCAGAACAAACGGGTATATATATGTCTAGGATATCAGTGCGCCACTGCAGGGCCTCGGGGGAGATTAAATATTTACGCCGCGTGCAGCGCGATCTTGCGCCGAACGGCATGCCTATGAGGTACGAGTTAGTATGTAGAGCGGCTGCCGACGAGAGACTAGAACATGCCCAGCAAAAATCATCCACCCTGTCGACATCCTGCTGGATCTCCGCTCCAAAATTCTTCGGCAAACAAGGAACGATATTAGGGGGGCACGCGTGAACCAAAACACGGCGGCGCACCTTTGCGCATGTGGGGAGACGACATCCCCGAGGGTGGTATACCGAACGTTCGCAGCGGGGCCGATTGCAGTCCACAATTGCAATGACGAGGTGGCGTTGGAAGTGCTGGCGAAAACAAGCAATGCACACTCAGTGCCCGCCACGGCGAAACGGACGAACGAAACAGACCCCGCAGCGCGTCCATCGCGTTCCTTGACTGTGAAGGAGAACGCTGTTAATGGGTGGCAGCCGATAAAAATCGGGACGCACGCCATCTGTTGGCACATGATTAATGGGTGACGGATTGTTGAGGCAGGTGTTGGATATTGGGAAGAAAATGCTGAGTTGAAGAACGAAACGGCGCGGTATTTAAAGGGATGGGTGTGGGTCCAGTCAGGGAATCAAGCTCAAGATTTCGATCGCGGCATGCACTGATTACGGTCTTGTTTTCCGAGTCACCGAATGTGTGTCCAATAATAAGACCTCGGCTAGTCTTTGCCACATGCCCTCGCATGCCCATGTCGTCATTTATAATACTTGAAATTTTTTACTGCCTCCGTTGGATCACTCCGTTCCGGTTACCATGTGACTCGAATTAATTTGGATTTCTCTTCATCTCCTCTGCGACGGCGGAAAAAATCCCAATCGGCCAAAAGCTTCATTGAGATATCGGATAATCTGTTGATTAATGCTCCATATCCATCGATACCGCGTAAGGTTGAAGTCCATTAGAAAAGCTGTTTATCGTACCGCTTTCCGCTTCGCCCTTATCAGCAAAAAACAAGTTCCGAATTGGAACTCCGTCAGATTCGGATAGTGTGCCGTAAGGTGCCGTACTGCGCTTCCATCGCGAAGTCGCCAAGATGTCGAAGGGGCGGCAGATCAGGGGCAGATCTACCACTCCCTTTGTGGCAAATATAATATACGACCGCACCATGATTTATTCGTCAGTAGAATAGACGACCAGAAAAAACCTCGCAAAGGAAGGCGTCAACCACACCGACTCAAAGCTGGAAATCGTACGGATAATCAGGCTACATTATATGCGTTTGGTCAACGACATATCGCTGTTTAAAAACTAGGTTGGTGTATTTCTTGGAGAAAGGGGGTTGAAGGAGCCGTTTTATGTAAGAGGGCTTCGAGTCAGGAAAGTGAACAACGAGGCACATGTCCCTATAAGTCTCTTGTCCACAAGGAAATACAAGGGGATACAAAAGTCCCGTGCTTGTCCTTGGCGAGACCTGGAATGATGACACAGAAGTCAGGAACGAGGCGGGCAAAGTCGCGCTCTATGAGTCGCATGGATAAAGTAGTACGTGCCGGCCCGTTTGCGAAAATACAGTAGCGACCAAATTTTGGTGGGTGTTTAATTTTAAATCCCACTCGGCCTACGCACGAGCGGGACAACTGGGAATCATACGGGCATTCGCCGCGGATAGACTCAGGAAAATTCTCGCTAAAAATACAACACCGTGGCAATAATGGTCACTATCATCTGTGACGTATAATGATGGCGGAGTTTCGAACGTGACGAGTTGACCCTTTGCCACCACCTTGGCACCTTGCCACTCTCGCTCTCGCTGCAGTGATTTCCCCTGGTTTGGCTTTTGGCTACAGATACTGGGTGTATCTTTCTGACTCCATGTTCATCGTTGAGCTCTCAAGGTATCCATCCTCCCCACAGCATGTGGCACTTTTCACAGCGTTTGACACTGCGACACATGCTTCCACCCTTTCGGTGGTCTCACCGTACCTGGCCTTGAATCCTCCCCCAAATCACACGTCTCATCACGCGCTCATACTCCTCGCTCGGCCATCCGTTGGCGCGGTACCGGTTCTGAAACCGAATCTGATTTTGTGGCAGAAGTTCGGCTAATAGTGCGTTCGTGGCGCGCGGTGGCCAGCCGTCCCAGTCGGACTGCTCAAAAATATCACGAGGTCCTAGGTAGAAATCTACGCTACGTATCTTATCTTCGCCTCCCCCTCCCTTTCATCTTGCTCACGGATGGATCCTGTGCAATCCAGCTTGCAAATATTCATTGTCATTATCGAGCAACGAGTGCGATATCTGACACCTTTTTCTGCTCACGAGTCGTATTTGGGATTTTCTTCATTGCTCCTTCCACAGTCCTTCTTCGGATAAGCTTTCTCTCTGGTGTCTGTCTATTCCTTCGTTTTTTGTGGCGTGTTCTCCCTCGGGCTCTGTCCTAGACCACGATAAGCTTTGGCCGTCAATCTTCTGGGATTCCTGTGCACCTTAACGGTCCCTCCGACTCCTCATCCAATGCCATGTGCCCCATCGCACGTCTCTGTGGACATCCACGTCAGCTGGCTACAGATTTCCCATCCTGCTTCACACCGGCATCTCATTCCTGCCGTCCAAATGTACGCATCTCGTTCGACATCTGCATACCAGGCATCACATTACGCCTCGTGCGTCCCCCAAAATCTCTTTCATACTCACTATGATACCTCTAGTGCCGCACGTTCCTCCCAGGCAGGGATGACCTGTTTGCGGATAGGCAGCTCGTTCTGCATCAAATGTGCCCTTGCTTCGTAATTGAGTTCATCTCAACCTCACACATCTTCCTGCGCACGCTCGTTGTCCATTACTTCTTATAATGTCACATCCACATAGCTGGACAGAACTCATTCTATATCACACCACAGGTCAATATTGCACAATCGCGAAAGCGCAGTCGAGATTTCAGTGCAGGCTTACCCATTCTCGGGGCGGTTCACAATCTCGCCGGATCATATTCGGGATTGAAGATAGACATTTCGGCCACCGCTGGACGTTTGGGTAAGGTGACTTTTCTTTTCGGCGGCTTCGGGGAAGTAACTATTGACTCGGTCAGAGAAGGCAGCAACCGTCCCGCCCTTGTCGGACAGAGATAGCACCATGAGGGAGCGTTCAAACACCGATGGCGGAGTAGTCCAGCGACTCGATAGGTTGCTGACCAATTCGAGCAGTGCGTGGTCCTATTCTCATTTTTCGTGATGCACTGCGGGCGCCGGACACCACGGAGGTGTGCGTACTCGCTATTCCTGGTACAGCGCGCGACTCGGGCGTGGCTTTCCACCCACGCTTGACTTCTCGCCGAGTCGGCGATTTAACGGAGACCCTACAATCGCCGTTATAATTCAAAATGGGGGCGGAAAATGGTAAGTTCACACTAGAAAAGGACCCCGACAAGTATGAACAACCAGTAAGTGAGCTCACAGTGAGGTTTTTTTTTGTTCATTTGTTTGGGCTCGATATTGATGCGTTAGAGGATTTGATTATCACGAGATCGCTGATGGGTCTCGCTGGGCTTGCCGACAATACTTGTCCGTTGCACAGCCCGTGGTGAATTTTTACCCTCTCCGAGTATCGTCTGGGGAATTCAGTTTTGATTTCTTACGGACGCACCTCAATTTACTTGGAATTCCGCGGGTATCTCAACTTCCCAGCAGTATGCGTGATAGAGCTGTGCGTAGGCAAGTGGCACACTATATGAATTCATTTTTAAATAATAATTTAATTCCAATAAATTAGGACCACAGCGTCAGGCGACCGGAACAAATAACTGGCTCGCTTCGACCTACATATTGGCCTATCGGTCCCGGGGGTCCCCGCTGCTAAAAAAATCACTCAATAAACCATACGATGAATGATCATTGAGAAAAGGCGCACTTCGCACTTGAGTCCTCTGACTCGAGCCAGCCAAACATGTCATCCTCATCAGGCATAGGCATTCTCGTGCCTGCAAAGAAGGCACTGGCATGGGCACATAGGCGAATTGTTGAGGATTCGACGGGTGCCACGGGCTCATTTGCTGAGACGGATACTGGGACCCCCAACCAGGCTGAGATGAATACGGCGGATATGATGGGTACGAGCTGGTGTTGAGGTGAGAATTGGCAGTGGGGGTGTAGTATGGGTTTGCATGAGCATAGGCTGCAGAGCCATCGGTGCCGATTGCGGCGAGAGCGATAGGTCTGGATATTGCATTCCCGCGAAGCGTGGGCGGTACCCAGCGGGAGGCGGGAAGGTGTGGGGCAGGGGCAGCGCACTGCCTCGGCTTCGGTTCGCGCCAGGGCTGCGGTACGGAGACGGATGCCGTGACGGCGGCAACGAGGAAGACGAGGATGTGGCGGGGAGCTCAGACTGGGGAAATTCGGGTGTCTGGGGGAGCCGAGTGGCTGAATAGTGCTCGTCTTGCTCAGTGCGGGGACGTATTCACACAGGAGGTGCTTTTTTGTACACCTCGCACATGGGTTCTTTGGAGGTTGTTCGGTGGTTATACACTGTGAATATTGTAAGGCTTCATAGCAGAATATGAAGCCTCATGCTCACCCTGATCTTTCTCTTACGACAAGATAAACAAGCCTGCACGAATTGTGTGAGTAAACATCTGTTGCCATCGAAGCTGAATTACCATCAGTGTACGTCTGCGCTTCAGGGCACGTGGGGCGGAAGGTGCGGACGGTAGCTCTGAAGTTGACATGCTGTTCGATATTTTCTCAGTGTAAATCGTGGCCTCCTATATACTCTGCCCAAGAATACGCGCATTTTCTGCAGAACGACAACGGGGCGATGACAAGAGTGAGCACGCTGGCCTGGCTGACAACCTGATATGGCACAGCTGATCGCCGATCGGGATAATCGTAATCCATTAACTGTACAATGAACGGCCACCCAACGCGTACATTGCGCAAGAGCGGTTGGTTCAGCGCTGGTGTGGGTATAACATCTCAACAACTCGTCAGTCTACCATCAGTGATGGGAACTTGGAAGCGTACTGCTTTCATCCTTTGCTACCACAAGTGGCCCACAGGTTTGTCCGCCTTTTCATTAAGCAATGTATCTTGCGGCCTGTGTGGTTGCCGAAGACGAAGGTACACACCATTTGCGATGCATTTTGGCACAGGTTCGCTCACATCAAAGCAGTGTACGGAATGAGGGGCGATGCCGCAATTTGGAAATACGGCCCTAGTTGAGCTCCGTCCAAAATAGGGTCGTCAAGTTGACGCAAAGAATGGCCTTGTGGGTGCAAACTATGGAGTCGGTTGCTTTGGGGATAGAGGGTGATTCAACAATGTACGGAACTGGGCGCGGTTGGGCGCAGCTTAAAATTGCGAGACAAACTGTCCTGGGTCTGGTTCATAAAGAAATGTTGCGCTGAAGGTTGGCTGAATGCCCACTGAGAATTGCGTGGCACCAAATTTACCTGGGCCGACAACAATTTAATTCAGACCCCATCAAATAGGTGAATTACACCCCACTTTCACGGAGTGAATGAAATCTTGCCGGGGAAAAAAACTGAATTGAACCAAGCGCATGCCGGGGCAGAAGATGTACACAGAGCCATCTGTATTACCATCAGAGAAAGATAGCCCTGAGATCTGAAATTATCGCCGTCTTCATTGACAGCGTGGATCCCGCCCATCATCTCGCGTAAATCAATCACTGCTTTATGCCAAAAACTGCCAACAACGAGTCATAAATGATTCCCCTCGGGGACACATCTGAGCATGACGACAAAATATTTAAATAGAGGATTTGACGCGGAAGGATGTAAAGAACTGTAGAGGCCAGGGTATTAATCAGAAAGTTGAACACCCGTGAGTCGGCTTAAGCGAGCACCGCGGCTGCTCCTACAAGCAGACTCACGAACACCACGGGAAAGGCCGGTGAATGATGTAGTGCGATTACTGAGAGCCGACGCCGTTCCGGTTGCGCTGCTGGCCGGGTCGCCTCCAGAAGCGGTCGAGTTGCCGCTCTGAAGCCCAACGCATGGACTCTCTGTGACAATGTAAAACTCGTCGGACAGGGACGCGAAGTTCCACGCGTGGTTCTTGTCGGTGAAGTTGGCGCGCAGCTGAGGACCACGTGAATAGGCAAATGAATTCTACGTGCAAGATCTTGGACTACCTTGAAAGCGCCGGCCGCTAGCTTGAAGTTGTCCATAGGTAGCGATACCAAGCCATTGGCGGTCGAGTTCTGGCGCAGATTTGACGTGAGTATGACACGTGAGCTGGGTTGAAACGTACCAATATGGCGGAGCCTAAGCTCTCCAACGTGTCCGACTTCACCATCTCTATGGTCTGGACAACCGACGACGCGAACTGATAAAAAAAGCACATATCAGAGACAAAACGGCCTCGGAACCGGAAACCTCACTTACGTTGAACTAATCGTCAATCCAATCCATACTGACGTCGATTTCGCCGATGGTGCTGATGTTGGTGAGGTAGTACACCGTGCCGCCCGTGGGTTCGCCGATCTGCAAGGGATTTTTTTTTTTTTTTTTTTTTTTTTTGTATCCTTGTTTTATTTCCTTTGTGCCCAAGGCATATGGTAGAAATAAAGGCTATCTAGTTGGTGTCCTATCTTTAGGTGCATTGTTAATCATGATTGTTGTGTTCAAGCTACTCGACGGCTTGCAACTCGTGACGGGACGAGTGCGACGCGGAAATCGCGCCGGGTATGATGGCCACAGCCTATGTGTAAGTGTTCGGGTTGAGTCGGGGGGGAAGTGGGAAGAGGGGTGAACTGTAAAGTGATCTACTTGTCTGCAGGTCGTCCTAGCTGCTGGAAGTCTCCGAAGACGGAGTGGAATCGTCGTGTGCGCTGGATATAGAGGAAAAGGTCGGGTAGGAGTTCGGGATCGCTGAGCAGGTACTTCGTGCGGGCGGCGAGGCGGATGGTGGCGTGTAGTCGGCGACGAGCGGCGTCATGCGCGGGGCAGAAACGTAGGTAATGCTCTACCGTCTCCTCGTGGAGTCCGCAGCACGGGCAGTAGACTAAAGTTGGGATCTGCGACACTTGGAATGGGCGTGAATGTCGGAATGGTGCAGAGGAATGGAACCGGTTGGGAAAGGATCCAGGACTTTGAATTGGCGGTGATAGCGCCGAGAGGAGTTCCTGTATCACTGTTCATGGTATCGTACACGGTCCCATTTATTCGGATAATGTAGTTTCCGGGCGGAGTCCATTGAACACGGATTAGGAGCGAGTGATGTAGCAACAGTCTGTACCGGCGACATACAGCAGCATGGGACGCATAAGCTAGGTCGTCGCCGTCGCCGCCATTGACAACTGCATACACTGCGTTGGTGGGGATTGGGGGTAATATTCAGCGGCATTTACGCATGACATCGGTCACGTTGGTTTCGTTAACTACGACAAAGAAATCAGGGCTGTAATGTTCAATGGGATCAATGGGAGCCTCGGACCTAACATCAATTCGGCCGTTACATTCATGAGCTGAGCCTGTGTGGTCACCATATGCGCTGACTGTGGCCAGTTGCGCTTACCACTTGAATAATCAAAGCTGTATGTGATGACGTCCCCTGCGCGATAGGTTTCTCCAGCGACGAGGAGCACCGCTATACTGCCTAGTGTTGTTGTGTTCTGTCCAGAAACGAGCGTCGAAAGAAAAAGTATGCCAAGAAGAAGGTGAGGGAGAGCCATTTTGGAGTCGAGTGTGGGCGGAGGGAAGAAGTGGACTAAAGAGCTGTGGTAGGAACCCGAAATAAAGCCAGTTCCAATCTATCATAGGAGATCTTTATCACTAGCCGTTGAAGCTTGCTTGACTCTCGCCGCTTGTGTGGTTTGTCGAGTCTCTCATAGACTTTCGCGGGTCCATGTTTTATAGCATTCAACGTGGTCTGATTCAGACTGCATAAATTCGCCTTTTGGTGCCAAAGCGCTGTCCTCCGAACACACGAAAAGTGGGGGAAGGTCATATATCGGGCAGAACATAAGCTTTTCCTGGCAGTGTTCCTGCACATCATTTGGGAATGACATGTAAACCGTTGCCGTCAAAAATCGAAGACCACCGCTCAGTCTCTACAAGGTCAAAAACTCTGCATAACGGGCGCTCAGATTCGTATCACAAATCACTTGTCATCCGCCACTGCTTTTGCATGAGTTAGACCACAGACAAGTGGGCTTGGCAATCTGCCAATTGCCTGTAGTGATAATTGCAATGTCCCCCAATAGCACCACGCACCGCAAAAGTGGCAGGATAAGGATCCCGAGTATCTCGGAGATGTTCAACCGGGCGATTACTCAGAATATTCCTGGGTTGAGACTTTTTCAACTTACCATCAGTGGGACATTCGTTCTCGAAGAGGACTCGAAGGAAGAGGCCGAGAAAGAACCACAAATTGACTCCTCACCATTACATGCATACGATGATAGTGAGATCGCACAAGCGATGGCCTTGACGCTGAGGAGATATAGTCATGTTGTGACGACAGGAGATAGAAAGCACACGGTGATTCTTCGGAAGAGAGTACAGAACCCAGAGGTGGATCAACCAGCTATATGATGGTGGAGGCCCACGAGAACACAAGCTGCCGGTGCTTCAGTCTGCTTGTCAGGGAAAATATGCGTCGCCCTGGTCTCTTAGAGAACGTTGAACATGCGTCGCACATTTTTCTCCAAGACCTGAAGCTAATGTGACAGGGTTGCGTCCTTTCGCCCATTTCGGAGATATGTAACTAGGCATCCAACATCGCGATATGAGTACTCCAATCTCAAATCGAGAGATACCAAGACTTATATTCTGCGTACCAGGAGTTCTGATTGGTATCTCTGTTCCCAAATACGGTCATTCGTGCGCGCTTCAAGCACAGAAGACAAATGTCCCACTTCTTGGCTCATGCGTCTTGTTTGAATCAGGGATTTCCTATCACCGTAATTAATGACAATGTGAAAAATAACTTTGACACGCCGACTCGCGGATTCCACAGATCATCGGACAATTGCTTTGAACATCGTCGGGCTCTTATGTAAAAAATCACAGGTGCCTGAGGAGGAGTCTGACGGTGTGGAGACATATCTTATTTAGCACACGTACGATGTCTTGTCTTGCAGATACAAGTATTAGGGGAAGTCAAAGCGTTCGACGGAGGTCGATTCACGAGTCGATTCAAAAGCAACTTGAACTTCGTATTATCCTGTGACATTTATTTGAATAACAAGGTGGCCGACGGTCTGCGCGGCCGTCTCCCTCCTTGCGTCTCCCTCTGTTCCCGATCTTGAAATTTGAAGTCGTCCAGAGATAAAGTTCGCACCTCCGAAAAAGGAAATAAAAAACTGAAAGATTTTATAAAGAGTTTGATTTATCGACTCTGATTTGAAATTTTCTCCTCTACCATACAGCACGGCTCTCCTATAAGCTCAAAACCAAGCCTACAGCTGTCGCGTGCGCGCTCAATCCCCCGCCCGCTCTGTGCAGAGCCGAATCGGATTATTGATGGTTTTATTTTCGTGATTCTAAATGTGAATCACCGGTGAATCCTCGACTTCGACCGCTTTGACTTCCCCTATTGTTAAATTGCGGGACGGAATGCCTTGAAGATAGGCACCGCTTCTCAGTCTGAAGCATTTGAATTTTGATTCCGTTGTTGGAGAGCATCTGGGAATTGAGAATGGCGGGGTGATCGGCGGCGGCAATGGCGGCGGCAACGGCGGCGGAACTTTCCGGTCCTGATGGCAGAGCATGTCGATCAAATTTAGAAAGGGGACTTTCCGAATGTTTTTTGACCATACCATAGAGCCCACACCCGGGGTTAAAGGCTCATTTATATAGTAATGACATCTAGCAGCATTTGTGTATCACGACATATGTACCTCGCCTAGCCTCGCCTGGTATTCGCGCAGTCGAGATCAATAGACCCGACGGCATGCTTCGGCAATGAGGCAAAAGTGTCTGTACAATGATGTTATGTGTACACTCTATGACTGCTCTATGGGCAGTGCAATTGTCGTGCTAGATTGCTCCACCACTTTGAAGATTGAGGTCACCCAAAAGAGCGCAGGATGTGCCGCAGCGGGTCGGGCCTCAAACAAATAGGGGGGTATTTTGGGCCAAAAAATTACAGTGTCGGGGTCACCCCAGTAGCCGAATGGGAGAGGGGAAGAGGGAAAGACATGTGCACGGTGGCAGGAGAAAAGCCACTCCTGACTTTCCGCCTCAAACATAAGCACCGAATTGGGAAGGTTTTGTCGGCACTTCGGCATCCCGGTTCTTCTGCCGACACATTGCCGGAGTCGCCTGTTTGCGTAAACCGCATGCCGCAAACAACTGCTGATGCGCCTTCCTCCCACCATCTTGCCCACTCTCTCGTTTCGCCTGCTCGCTCCCCTGCTCTTCTCATTGACCCTTTCTCGTCATGTATGTCACCTTGCTATGCGACCCATGGATTGTCTCCCCTGTGTCAATGCTCGCACTATATGATGGCCCAAGCCTGATTGCACGCGACGTCCACAGCGGAGAACTTCTCAGACTGGCATAAATTGAGGTCCTGATTATCGCAAGGTGTGTTTCAGTGTCTCGCCCAGTATGGAACATCTGTCAATGATTATTTTCAGTACCATAATCCCGCCCTTCACAAGCGTGTCAAGCTCGCGCCCACCCAGCGTCAGTGTTTACTCCGTATGCCCTGCCTCATGTGTCTGTCTTTCAACCCCATTGTCTTCGCCGCCCTCGTTTGGTATCCGGGGAGGGCTCGACCTGATCGTCGTCATTGTGCTCATGTCTATATCGCTCAAGAGATGTCGCGCCGATGGAGGACCTCAAGATCCGGATCGCGGAGCGCCAATTTGAGTGGACCCAGATCGAGTTCATCGAGGTTTGCTCGTTCACTTACCGTCCCCTTCCACACATTAAACAAAACTCTGCAGTCCTCGATTTCATAAATTGCCTCCTTGAGTACGACCCGCCCCAGTGACGCGTACAACCCACTCATGGCTAGAGGGCTATGTCTCTGCGCACCCGATCGACTACGCGTCAACGCTGCGGGGAACCGCAGCTCGCTCTCTGAGGACGTTCGATGCGCACCGCGGAACAGCTGAGTCTTGTGCCCAGCGAGCTGAGCTCCACCTCCCCTGAACAAGTGCATGCACTCGGAGCTGACACCGCTGCCGGAGGAGATGGAGGGTGGTGTGGACGCGAGTATTGCGCAGGCGAGCAGCCCGCTGAACAACCTTGCGAGCGCGACAGGAGGGAAGTGCGGCGCGGCGGTGAGGGCGAGGACGACGGCGACGGCGGCCGGGTGAAGGAGAGGCGAGCTCCGATGTGACACAGACGCCGGCGGGTCATGGCGGTCGTCGCACGCGAAGGGCGGGAAGCGGTAGGCGGTACGCTCGCTGCGACCCCCTCTGCGTCCTCGGACTGATCCATCTCCTCACATCTGTCTTGGGCCTTGGCTCGCTGACCAGCATCTGTATTTTACTTCTAATTGTTGTATTTAGAATATATATTGTTATGCAGTAGTAAGCTGTGGCAACCACACAACAATGCCATTGATAGCTCAAGAAAGTTGCTGGTTTGCGCGGATAAGTGAGGACTTGGTGGCCATGGAAGGTCGACTTCGGCAAAGCCGGCAAAAATGAAGAGCATGCCGATGTGCCGAAAATACTTTCCTAATTCGGAGCTTACGTTTGAGGCGGAAAGTAAGCAAGTGAGAAAAGCCGCAGAGTAATTGATGGCAGATCAAAGCCCGATCACTTGCCGCCGTTGCCGCCGTTGCCGCCGCCAACTGGTGCCGCCATTCTCAAATGCCAAACTTTCACCGTTGTTGAAAGTCTTCGCGGTCAAACATCCAGCAGCCGGAAAGATGAGAATTTGCTGACAATATGTGCGGCCCCGCGTTCGCTGGCTTCGTCATGTCGGCAGCCTCGAATGAGATGACTTGTCAGCATGTACGAGTCATGATTGGCATGAGCGGGCCACCCTTTGGTTCAAGCTCGAAGGCTGAAGCACAGGACCACCAAAGCGAGGGATTTGCCAAGCCAAAATTGTTGTTTCCTTCCGAGCCTTTTTGACGGGGGATCCAAAGTCCTAACTCACGTACCAATTTTCCAACAATTTGCTGAGATTTGTTACTGAGGCCGATGATCGGACTTCCGGCTGTGCTTCCGACTTTGTCCGATCTGTACTGTCACACGGATAGGGTCCGCAAATTTAAATAACGGTCTTTTGCCGTTTACCGCGCCGCCCCCCCTGCACGCCCACAGTCGAGAGTCTTCAGGGTTTCCTGCCCATTACGACGACAACACCGCAATGTCTTCACAAGTGAACTCGGCCGATCACACTGTGGCCGCACCCAGCATTGATGAAAAAGGCGCTGTGCCGCCAGCCGTGGATTCAGATATGATCCTGACCGGCGCGAAACTCGCCCTTGTTTTTGTTGCCATGTTCGTTTCTTGCCGCTTAAAAAGCAAATATTTTCTGAATTCCAGCCAGACTGCTGTCCGTTTTGCTCATTGCCCTAGACCAAACAATTCTGTCCACTGCTTTGCCTAGAATCGCGTCTGTGAGTTTTCGCTCATCCTTGCTGCGACCCGCTTTCTTTATTTCTTCGTAGGATTTTGATTCGTTCTCCCTCCAAGGATGGGTAAGTAGCCACTGGCCTCGCTTGGCAGTAGTATATCGCGGTACCGACGCGTACGCATAGGTGGCCACGTCGTTCGTGCTCTCCCAGACAGTTTTCGTCTTATTCTACGGCCAAATTATGCGCATATATCCCGCTAAATGGGTGCTCGTCTCTTCAATAATCATTTTCGAGGCTGGCAGTCTGCTCTGTGGTGTTTCCCAGAACGTAGACGAGCTCATTGCCGGACGGACAGTCTCAGGTCTCGGCGCCGCAGGGATGTGTGCGTATTCCTTCAATCTGTCCGTTTTACTTGATCCGCCTGACCAGGCCTAGTTGTGGCCATGTTGCAGGTGATCGGGCAGGCCACCCGCCTCGAGGACCGCCCACGCCTCTTTGGCTTATTTGGTGCAGTTTTCGGCTTCAGTTCAATCATTGGACCTCTTGTCGGCGGCGCGCTCACTGACCACGTTAGCTGGGTGCGTTCAATGCCCCCAGTGCGTCCTTTGGCTGATATTGATTTCTCCCTTATAAGCGATGGTGCTTTTTCATCAACCTCCCTCTCGGGGGCATATCCGTATGCGGTGTCTTGTTCCTCCTGAAGGCCGCTCCGCCGCTCGGCGCGGACCTCACCAAGCGATCGTACCGCGACATCCTCCAACAAACCCTGCGGCTCGACTTCGTTGGCGCGACCCTCGTTGCCGCAACCATGACGTGCTTGGTGCTGGCGTTGCAGTGGGGCGGAAATACTAAGCCGTGGGGCGACAAAGCCGTTATTATTGTGAGTTCATTTATCTCGACACCGTAACAAAAATAATTGACGCGTTCGCAGTGCTTCGTGTTCGCGGCCGTGCTCACCGGTGTATACGTCGGGTGGGAGATTTACATGGGTGAGCGCGCTATGACGCCCACCGCGATCTTCAAGTCCCGTTCCGTGTACGTACTCCTTCCTTTCAGTGTCCTATTTTGCTTTTGGTGCACATGCTAATAACACGACTCTATTCAGCTGGGCGATCCTGGCCTACTGCCTGCTCACGCGGTTCTCGCTGCTTATGTTCTCTTATTACATCCCTATCTTCTACCAAGCCGTCCGCGGACACTCGGCAACCAAGTCGGGCATCGACCTCCTGCCGTTCATGCTTGGATCGGTTACAACGGTCATCACGGCCGGGCAGATCGTTGGAAAGTTCGGATACTAGTGCGTATTCATTCTTTTCCCCACCTTTCACTACCCTGCTAATTACTCGATCTGCTCACCAGTTGGCCCTTCCTCGTTGGCGCTCCTGTCTTCCTTGCTGTCGGCTCTGGCCTCCTCTACACTCTCAGCCCTTCATCCCCTCCGGCACACATTATCGGCTTCCAAATCCTCGCCGGCATCGGCACCGGCATGGGCATGCAGAACTCGCTATTGGCCATGCAGGTGGAGTTCCGCGCGCTCCCGCGCCTGCTTGGGCAAGCCACCTCCATGGCGTCCTTCGCGCAATTCCTGGGGGGCACCGCGGGCCTCGGCATCGCCGAAGCGGTCTTCTCGTCCACCCTCGCGCAGGAGCTGAGGAAATACGCGCCCGATGCGCCGGCGTCGATCGTGAAGGAGAGCCCAACGGAGATACATAGCGAGCTCCCAGCAGCGATGGTGCCAGGTGTGGTGAAGAGCTATGCCGACGCGCTGAGGATTGTGTTTTTGTTGGGGGTGCCGGTGGCCGGGTGTGCGCTTGTAGCGGCGATGTTTATTCAGAATATCCGCATTGTGAAGAGTGCGCCGCCGCCTGCAGCGGGCAAGGGAAAGAGCGAGGACGCAGAGGTAATTGAGCAGGGCGGAGATGTAGAGGCGAGCGAGGCCTAGGGTGCGGCGGATGGAGAAGCACAAGTATAGGAACGACCGCGCACTGTCCACCACGACCACTACTACACCAGCACGCTAAAAATAATGTGTATCCTCTGAACTAGACTTTAGGGCTATTACTAAAATCGCATAGTCGGTATATAGTTGAATATAATGAATATAATGGCAGGGATATCGATGTCAAGGTCAGGCTGGGAGGCACTCGAATGCGGATAATCTGCACGACTGGAAGATACTCGAGGATCCGCTGAAGAGTTTTGTGCGTCGCATTTGTTAGTGGAAGCTCCGGGCCCATTTGTATGCCCTGAGTGTCGAGTCATTTTTCAGAGCTTACGACCAGTTACACACGCGCTGGCACAAGGGATTCCTCCTCACCACCTGTGGCCGTGGTGCCCTCGGCACATTTCCCTTCTCCCTCGGTGCCCGTCGGCGTATTTCCATTCTCCTTTGGTGTTCGTCTACTGCGCTCCGACTTCTCTGCACATTGGCACTCCACAAATTCCGCACGTGCGAGTGAGTCGGACTCTGGGTAGATCAACAACAAACGGGCATTGCATGACCGGCTCCGAGTCCGAGGCTAATCTCGTCTGGTTTTGACGCGGTCCACCGCTGTTCATTGCAATCGACACGACGATTGGTTCATGTTATTCAAGTTCAAGCTCCAATTTCAAATGGTCGCATTAATAGCCTCTAATTACTAACTCTGCAACGAGGACCCACCGAGCACCATATATTGGTCCCATGCACTTGCAGTGCACGGCGAAATCACCCCGCAATATGGTCATGGTTTGATACTCTGGTTTGATTCTGCCGAAATCCGCAGCATTTTTTGTGGAGCATGACACCAACCATGCGTTCAATGTGGTGCAGCACACGTGATGTGTTCCTATATAAAAAGCGTTCGTCTGTGGCCGTGAAACCATTCCGTTTCTTTCCAAGGCCCATTCCCTCAAAGCAAAATCACATCCCCCGCATTATCTTTAACGAATCAACACTACCACCTTTATTATGAAGTCCTTCGCACCGATCTTCTCTCTTGCCTGCTTCACTGGAGCAATGGCTGCGGCTGTTTCGGTGCGTGCCTCTCCAATCCCATATGTTGGTCAATTGCCCATCCCGAGTATAGGAGGATCCCATCATTACGACCACTCCCATAGCAAGCGCATCAGGTACTAGCATTGCGAGCGCGCCGTTGTCATCGGTAGCCACTATCATCCCGCCCCCGATCATTCCGCCGCCAGTTTCGACCGGCGGCTTCGTTGTGACGGGGATATACACGACCTGTCTTACGGTAACGTTTGCGGCTCCTTCACCGACGGTCAGTGTCCCCCGGTCTGCTATTACAGCAACCCTGTAAACTTACGTTTGGAGTTCTAGGGCGCATGCAACAGCACGGAGTCCGGTGCACCTTCCGGAACGGTCTCAGCATCCTCCGCTCCGGTACATTTCTAAAGTTCAATACTGAAAGCGCAGAATTAATGAGTCACCACTTGGCAGGGCGTGACCTCGTTCACTGGGACTGTGTTCAGCGAACCGATCCCCACCGGTTCCCTGTCGGCGTCGGAGACGGTCATCGCTTCGTCGCCTGTGGTCTCGGGAATAACCAGCATCGTGCGTTCAAATTTCAATTCTCGTAACAAAGTGTGTATTAACCAGGTTTTGAATTTCATGCAGCCGCTGCCGAATGAAGCAGTCTTCACAACCTGCCTCGCGTTCCTCGCGACCCCGACCGACACCCCGACAATAACGCCGACGAATCCCGTTACGGCCACAAATGTCGCGTCTGGTAGTGCCAGTCCAATTGTTAGCGCGTCTGCGCCTGCTTAGTGAAGTTGAATTCAAGAAGAAGCATCAAACCGAACTTTGCAGTAGAACGTTATAATATTAAACAAACAGCATCATGAACCTTATCCACTGCCTGAGCGAGTAACTGCGGTGAGCCGCTGGATCACGCGAAAGAAAGCCCAATGCCTTGAATTTTAATTTGGCCCTGCTTGGTCCCCTGAGCGCCTCGCGAAGGTCACGCGACCTAATCATTCCGCTGCTAATCTCCGCCGCCAGAAAAGGAAGTTCCCATCAAATTCAACCTTTTTCCCGTGGCTCGACGCGTCTGCCAATAAGTCGTACGTATCTTGCTTGGGATGCATAGCAAACATCTCATAGCCTCCCTCTGAAGCCATTTTGGTCCCATAACATTGTCTCACGCATGTGCTTTGGAAATGAAGTCTTCTTTGATATTTTGGGCCCACAAAACATGCTCAAAAATAAGTGGAAACTTCTATGTTTCGTGGGCCTAAAATATCAAAGAAGACTTCATTTCCGAGGTATCGAAGAGGTATATTGGGCGGCAGGCTGACTGTGGCAAGCTGAGGGGCTGCAAGGTGCGTGTTGGAATCGCGAACGTAGGAGCCGATGTGGAGGCTTTTGGAAAGGACGTCAGATCATGATGTGAGAGATCAGTGATTATGATAAGCGAATCCATGTCGTTGTCGATGATCAAGTCCATGAGCTCATGTAGATGGAACATCGTCTGGTGGATGGTGGTGTAGGTGGAAGATGAAGACGATGCACTGTGGGAAGAAATCCTTGATTTGGCCAACATTCCCTTGAGAAAATTCGGCGCGGAATTTGAATTTGAGCGAAACGTCCTGAGTCCAAGAATGTGGCGCTTCTATGTTGCGTCCATGTTTGAATTCTGTATCGG
>WIQG01000298.1:0-186281 GCA_014925785.1 Mycena galopus ATCC 62051
TCGCCGCGGACGCGGACGGATTTTGTTCCCCCGCGCTACGCCCTATTCGATTCGCTTTTCATTTCATTTCTTACCTCGCTTCGTCTTCGTCTTCGGATCGACATCGTCTGTCTCGGTGTGGATTTCGTGCGGGCCCCGCATCCGCGTCCGCGCGCAGACTATTCGCTCCCTCGCATCGGGAGGGATCGTGTCGTGAATGCTATCCTATTCGGGATTGGGCTCGGGCTTGCCTCCCGCGCATCGCGATCCGACGTGATTCGGGCTCCCTCCCCTTCCCTCCGCCTACCATCTTCTCTTTCCTTCTCCTCCCCATTCTTATCATTATCATCATCACCACCAAACACCGCATACTAACCTCGCCTTCTCCCCCACAGCAAACGCCTACCCCCCCACCGCCTTCTCCACCCTCCTCGCCTCCCTCCCCGCGCAGCTCCCGCCCCTCCTCGCGCCGCTCTTCGCCCTCTGCACCAAGCTCGTCGCGCACTCGGGCGCGAGCGGGCACACGCCGCCGAGCCTCGCGAGCGTGCTGGGCCCGCTTTTGTTTGGGCTGACGGGGGCGCGGGGGTGGGTGGGATGGGGTTGTATGGAGGGCCGGTATGTCGTTTTTTTTCTTTCCCTTACCCTTCCCCTCCCTCCCCGTCCTTTCCCTTTCCCTCCCCGTCCCCGTCCCCTCCCTTTCCCTCCCCGTCCCCGTCCCCTCCCTTTCCCTCCCCGTCTTCTTCCTCACCCCTCACCCTTCCCTTCCCTCCCTCATATTCTCATTCTTATCTATCCACACAAAACGCTAACACGCGCACGCACGCACAGGTGAGCCCGGGCGGGACCGGGAGCGGGAAGAAGAGCAAGGGCGAGCGGGAGAGGGACGACGCGGAGGAGGTGCTGTTCCCGACGGTGGAGGACTTTGGGGCGTTTGCGGGGGTGTATGAGGTGTGTGAGAGTTTTTTTTTTTGTGGTTTGTTTTCTTGTCCTTGTTCTCATTTTCTTGGTGGGTTTGGGGAGTGGGGGTTTGGGGCAGTTTGGAGAGCGGAGTGTTTTTTTTGGGGGGGAGTGGGGTTTTTTGTTTTTTTTTTTGGAGGGGAGGGGGGCGCGGCGGTGGGGAGGCGAGCGGTGTGGTATGGTGTGTGCGAGAGTGCGGAGCGGCACGAGACGGGCACGATGTCCGTGTCCGTGTCGCCGTCCGGAGGGAGGGAGGGAGCGAGGCGACCGAGGCCTGATGGGGCGGGGGAGGGAAGGAGAGGAGGGGAGAGGCGGGGAGAGGGGGACCAGGTGCGGGTGCAGTAACCACCGCAGACGCCGTGCGCCGTCTCTGCACGAGTGCGGATGTGGACGGGAGCGAGCGAGACGATTCATGTCATGTCACGGCATGGCGCATGGCGCATGGAGTTGGGTCATGCATTGTGCCGCGGCGCGGCACCGCACGGACGTCCACGCGCTGAAAGCTATCGTCTCTCTGAACTGCTCATTTCCATATCGCCCTTCTGTCTTGGGAGGCATGCGATACATCCTCTCCACATTCTCTCAGCCTCCACATCCTCTCAACCGCATACTAATTCTCCTTCCCGCAGGAATAGCTCCGCGGCGCACGCGCGGCGGAACACCTCCTCCTTGCGTCTATCCGCGAGGGCATCGTCAGCGCGGAGGGGAGGGGGCTGGGCGCGCCTACGAGGTGAGCGGGCGTTTGTTTGGATTCGGTTTCTCTTTGTGTTTTGGAGAGGAGGGCAGGGGAGGGGAGGGAGGAAGGGCGCGAGGGCTCTTTCGGCGCGCGTTATCCTTATCCGAGGCGGAGGAGGGAGAGGAGAATGCGCGAGGATGGGGGTGGGAGATACGGCGCTCCTCTCCGGATTGAAGAGGAGCTGGAGATGATGGGGGTGGGAGCGGAGGATGGAGGAGAACCATGGCGCTCCTCTCCGGGAGGATGTGTGGAAGCGAGGAGAGAATGGAAGGGCGGGCGTGAAAGTCGCTGCGGTCTTATGAGGTGCCAGCGAGAGGATGGAGCACGACGATGGAGCCGCACGCAGCTTCTCTCGGGGGAAGTACGTCCCTCTGACGACGTGTTTCTGTTGGATGTGGATTGGACAGACGATTCCATCCGTCCATCCATCCATCCATCTTCCTTGCCATCGTACCGTAACTACGGACGGCCTCTCCTCTCTCCCTCCTTTCCCGTCCTCCCTCCTCCTCATCTCTCGTTCGCCCCCGACACAAGGGCCTTATTTTTATTTTTATTTCGCTTCCTCTCATTCTTCGCACTCCGCGACACAAGCACACATACTGACGATTCGTTCTATTCTAGGCTCCGAGAATGGGTGGGGATGTATCCTGCGAGTTTGGACGGCGGTGAGTGTCTTGCTCGTTTTTGGCTCTCGTGTGTGTGTGTGTGGATGCGGGGAAGAGTCGTGGAAGGTTTTCTTTGTGGAGTGGGGAAGCGAGATGGGATATGGTGGGGGTGGGGGTGGGGGTGAGGCGACGCTGTGCGTCTCGTCTCCTCTCGTCTCCAGGGGACGAGTGGATGGAGGGAGGGCGGGGAGCGGGAGCGGGAGAGGGGGAGCGCACGAACTTTGGCGTGGGGACTACGGGGACGGAGCGGGAGTGGGAGGTGCTTTACCTTTACGACCGCGTCGTCGCCCGGTCCGCTAGAGCGCTTTTCTTTCTGCGTCAGGGCAGCGTCGGGCGTCTACACTTTCGCTTCAGGCCCTACCCCTATTTCGTTTCTCGGAGAGGGAGGCGAGGTAGGGGTTGGGGACGTGACACGACGCGACAAGGGCGAGGCGAGGCGAGGCGGGGACGTGAATGATCCCTTCCTAGTCTAGTCTCAGCAGTCGTGGACGGCGGGGGGTGATGGAAATAACGTGGACGGAGAGTGGATTCTGCGTCCGATGGCTATACCGAGGAGCAGTGGCACGAGACGGATGGTGTTGTCGAGACTCGATGATGGTAACACAAGGGGCACGGGGCCTGCGCCCATAAATTTAGGTGTCTTTGAGGCACCTGCCATGCACCTAAAAGCCTTCGTGCGTCTTGAACACGCCTTTGCTGCGTAGTGACAGCGATCAGATACGATCATGTGTTCAAATGCATGACGTGTCTTGTAACTGGCCGAGCCATCCTACATGTACTATTCTATAAAGACAAGCCAGATGTGCAACCTAGTCCAATGCATGAAGTCCTATGAAATGCAAGCATAGATTTTTGATGCTCCTTGGTTCCCTACCAACCAACCTTAAACCAACTGTTGCATAAATTAAGTCCATAAATAAAAACAAGATAAGCTGGAGCTCCACTCCAGCTTCAGAAATTCAATTCTTCACAGAAAGACCCTTTCATATAGTCACATCAAACTCATTCCAGTTTGATACTACTAAAGCTTAGGTGCTGAATGAACTTGAATAAGACTGTGGCAAGACTGTGATAGTCTCCGGCACTTGCTAACTGCAAGATATCCAGGGACAGTTGGCGAACCAATGCAAGCAAGCATACATGCCATCACCCACAGTCAATAACTTGTTGTAATCAATAGACCAGAATCCAGTATTAGCAGTGAACCCGTTGCAAACGCGCGAGGAATCCATTCAAAACAACACTACATGTAAACTACTGAATCTTCGTGATCTCTCCGCCCCGCAACTACGAATTTCCCTATGGTTGGTAAATCTCATGTTATATGTGTCTGGTTTATTACTGTGCTCACATACGGCCGTACGCCAACACCGTAGAATACTGACCTATGTTTATACGGCACCCCATTGGTTGACCGCGACCATCAATGTCGATCCATTACAGCTGGTGAAGTCAATAAATTTGCTTTGAGGCAGTATTCGTTGAATATGAGCCCATGAAAAGCACCTAGAGTTGCCGGCCGTATGAAAGCAGTCGGTGTTGGAGGCTGTACAGCATTTGGAAAATAGGTGTTTGCAATTGAGAAATAGGTGTTCAGATGGGAATAGGTGTTCAGGCCATCAATAGGCATTCGTGAACGCCTAATCACACCGGAAAGTGTTAGGAGGTTGAAATGTACGCTATGGGAGGCCCCCGGGTTGATCCGGGCGTGGTTACTTAAGTGTGCTCTTCCTATAAATCCGCGTACTTATTTACTGTTATTTACTTTACACTTAACCTCTTACCACAATCATCTACCAGAATCTACCTTGTGCTAGTTCTCTGATTGAGTGATCTAAGAGGTGTGAAGCAACCTTTACAGAAAGTGAAAAAAATCACCTAAAGTGAATTTGTATATTAATTTTTAAGATTTCCACCTAAGGACAGTGAAACTGGATGACTTTCCATAAGGATTATCATTTCTTTTTGCTTGTTTGAGCTGTGCCAATGATGCTGCCATCCAGTTATTTTGATCATCTCAGGTTCCCACAAGCAATAAAATATCTGCAACGATTATTTGGTTGCGAGTGGCAACTGAATATCATGGGTCATATCAACAACGCGTTCGACACGTCCCAACATGTCCCAACGCGTCCCAATATGTATCAAACAATGGCCAAGACATGCAGGGATCTCAATAGAGGATAGAGGATGTGTCCGTTAATTTTTGGGAGCGCAACACTGGGTTCTTGCAAACAGTAACCTCTAGAGGTTGGCTGGAGGATGTGTTTTGTCTTGGTTGTTTCGGAGATTAAACTGAACAAGTCACTGTATGTAACTTGAAGCTAAGGATGCTGTTCTCGTCGTTGTCTACGCATTGAGGATCAGAGCGGAGGCCAACTGCATTGGTGCCGAGACGGCAAGGTGACGTGGGAAGAGGAGCTTGCCGTACACATTCACCCAAAACGGTCTATTCAACGTGAGAATAATCTGTAGAGGGGGTAGGGACCCCTCTTCCAGATTATAATAAATAAGAGGGTCAACAATATTCTAACCAAGATCTGAGGCCGATGGGGTCCTAGCAGCTGTCTTGTCATTGCGGTGATTCAACGGTTATAGAGCTCAAAATATTTGAAAACATCTGTTTATTGCTTATGGAAAGTCATCCACTGTTAGTGAAATTTTAGCTTTCATATACAATGTCACGTGATCTGAATCCGCTACTGAAATTCAAAGTTTCAGACACAGTTTCAAACTATATGAATGCTAAAATTTCAGTTACAATTTTTGGTGCAAGAGTGAATCTTAAAAAATTAATATACAAGTGAATTTTCCCATTTCTGCACAGGAAACCTCCACTACAGTCAAACCACACCAGAACAAGACATACTTGGGGAGAGAAATAATTTCCCCCATAGTGAATTTGTATGTTAATTTTTAAGATTCACTCTTGCACTGAAATTGTAACTGAAATTTTAACATTCATATAGTTTGAAACTGTGTTTGAAACTTTGAATTTCAGTAACAGATTCAGGTCACATGGCATTGTATATGAAAGTTAAAAATTTCACTAACAGTTTCACTGTGGGACTTAAAAAATAATGTACAAGTTCACTTCAGGTGATTTTTTCACTTTCTGGTGTGAATGATACTAAAGTTGTTGTGCCTCGGCCCGGGTCTTACAATAAGTACAAGATGTTAACGGAATTTGAGCCAAGAAACACGCCATGATTGGTAACAGAGTTGGCGATAAGTCATCTGATATCCGTATGTCGCCGGCCTTGTCCCACAGCACGAGTCGACGTGTTGGCCTTTCAAAAGATTGGGGCATGAACTACAAGATGCGAGGTACGAGCACCATGATTGCTGTAGCATCTGTTTATAAGAGACTAGGTGTGGGCCATTGAGCACAACTTGAACAATACTTGGACCACTCGTTGACATGAGACTTGGTGTTGTACACTGCCGTGCATTAAGCACCGGCGGCCACCAATGGGCGCGCTGAGAGGAAAGGGAGCTAATTATTATCATTACTTCTCGATCAGATGCCTTGAATCCCTAGCCCGAAGGACCGACGGCCGAAGACCCGAACACTTGGTAATCCACGATCGGGGCGGTGATCGAATTTCTGTATTTCCGGAAGGGAGACCTGGAACCTAAAACGGTACCAGGAATAGAATTTCCCCACACAGCCCACTTTGCACAGCCCACTTTGCACAGCCCTCAATAGCTTCCCTCTTGCCACTCCCCACCACCCTCTTGCGCCTAGGCCATGTCGTTCTTTACAAACAGTCATGACGTGCAGATCAATGGAGGAAACTTTTATGCCGTCGCTGGTAGCATAAATATCGATCGACAACTGCCCTTGGCTATCTCAGGCAATCAGCAGCATTTGCCACGGGACCCAGACGATCCATACCCCGCGGGGACATCTAGAGCTGATGATTTGAGTGGGACCTCATATCCACGCGCATCTGGAGCGCAAAGGAGCCTTCGGAACGTAGGAGGCACTCGGCACCACCCATATGGTGCGCTAGCAGTTTAATTGTGTCCTTCGGAGACTCATTAGACTTCCAGGTGCTTCCGGTCAGCAACAGATTGCTTCGCAGGCTCCCCAACTTCAATCCTTTCCGCAGGCAAGCACGTCTCGTCAGATAGCGGAGGCTTCGCCGTCAGAGAACAGTACACTTGAAATTTAATCACGTTATCGGCACACTGACGAAATTTTTGCAGACTCGATTCGCTCTTATAAACGTGAAACTCACGGAGAGACCTCATCGGAGTCTGGTGCCTTGATCTTGACCCACAACACCACGGACGCTGAAAGATTTGACTCAGCTTTATTTCCCCAACGTTTGCCAGAATCCCATTCTACGAAATTCCTCGCCAGGTTGAACCTATCGGAACAGGATACATTTCAAACCACTGCGAAGCTTCGCCCCCGAATCACCCCTTCCTGGATGCCGCCTCTTACCTGTCAGATGACAGTATACCATATCATTCCGCTGAGCATCCTCAAAACATTCCCGAAGCCAATGCTTTACCCATGACTCAGGGTACGGAGGAGCGCTCAGATGAATATCTGGCCGCTTTCGAGCCATGCATTCCCTTATGGGAGCCTGCGCAGTACGAACCGACGACCACCATTAACGGTGGTACATTTTTCAACAATAATATTAGCGGCCAAGGCCACAGAGGCACGTTAAACACCCAAATTAGATATCCCCCAATTGAAAAACAATTACAGGAATTGATATACTGCACGGCGCCGTAGCGCTGGCAGCCCTTCACGACTCAGCAGAGAGCTTCCCGCAACCTAAATGTCATCCTGAAACGCGCACAAAAATGCTTGAAGATCTGCGCAAATGGTCACAGGAAACGGATCCAGCCAGCAGCATTCTTTGGCTGTATGGTCCCGCAGGCGCGGGGAAATCCGCTATCATGCAAACTCTCTCTCGCGAACTCCAGGTTACTGGGTGACTCGGTGGTTGCTTCTTCTTCAAACGAGGCCATGCTACGCGCGGCAACGGAAAATCCCTATTCGCGACAATTGCTTACCAGCTCGCGCTCGGCGTTCCAAGGCTGAGAGCTCCGATTTCTCAAATCGTGGAAGAGAATCCATCCATTGTTGTGCGATCCATCGAAACCCAACTGCAGAAGCTGATTTCTGAGCCTTTCTACCGCAATACTGTCCACGGAAATCGAGACCCTGTAACGATCGTCATCGATGGCCTTGACGAGTGCGAGGGGCAGGACGTTCACGAGGAGATACTGCGGGTAATCAGGAAAACCTCCGAATACTTCCTCCCCCTTCGGTTTATCGTCGCCAGCCGGCGGGAACCCCATATCTGCGAGGTGTTTGAATCACCATTCTACCACGGTGGCTACCGCTCATTGAATGTGGAGCAATCGTTTGATGATGTCCGAAAATATCTGCGCGATGAATTTTCGCGAATTCATCGTGAGCACCACCGGACCATGGCAACTATCCCATCACCATGGCCCTTGCCCGACATCCTGGAGAAGCTTGTGTCGAACTCTTCCGGTCACTTCATTTATGCATCCACTGTCATAAAATTTATCGACGATAAGAACTATCGGCCAACGGAGCGGCTGGCGGTGGTCCAAGATGCGAATAGGACAGGATCCGACTTAGCGTTTGATGCACTCGACCAGCTTTACATGAGCATCCTCTCTTCTGCTCCAAGGAAGTCCCAGCTCATTCCGATGCTGTGTGCTATTGCGAACTTTAACTTGCACCCTGATGCTCTTGATCAACTCCTCGGGTTGGATCATGGCGACGCACGATTATTGCTTCGTGGTCTCCATTCTGTGCTTAAAGTGCCCTCAGATGAACCCTTTCACATAGACATAATTTCTTCCTACCATGCGTCATTTTTTGATTTCCTGGAGAATCCACGGCGCTCCCAGAATTTTTATGTCGGTGATCTGCACCATCGAATGGATCTGGCTCGATCCTTCCTCAAATTATTTGCGGCTGGGTTCAAGGAGCAATGCCTTGGTGGTCCATGGGAACAGTATGTCCGTTTCATTCCAAGAAGAACTCATGTCTTAAGTATCCTCAAAGATCCCCCCGATGGGGCTTGATACACTTTATCACTTCATTGCCTCCCTCCGCGGACCTGCTCTCTCTGATTGAACTCATGAATCCGGACTACGTTTTAGAAATATGCGAAAATGCCGGGTGCATGCTATCTTGGCTCAAAGTCAGTTTCAGACCTTTTTACCCATGACAATTCTGACACGCATTCAGGAAATACCTTCGGCTCCCGCGGATTTGATGAAACTCTGGGAGGACTATGAATATACGTCCTTCATCACGGAAGTACTGAGAAATCTGGAGAATAGCTCACTGCCGAACAAGTTGTCCTTGTCTTCCGCCCAGCAATTTTTTCGCAGGTTCCTGGACTTCTTCATCTTCTTCGGGCAATATTGTTAACGTTCAAACTCGCGCTATCCCTCCGTGAAATCCGTTTGGTATTGGATGTAACCTGGAACGAGCTTAGAACAACAATTTGTAGCCTTCGCCTGATTATGGACAGTGATGACAAAACACTACACAAATTGGCCGCTTGCTTGCTAGATGGATCATTCCCTGGGGAGGTTTACCCCTGGCCATCACTATCCCGGGACCTAGCACGTCGATACATCCACGCAGTGAGGGATGTTTACACTGGTGACCTCCCACAGAAGACGCAAATGTTGGTGGCAATCATGAAAATAGACAATTTTGTTCACCATTCTCCAGATCCCCCTTTCCATTCTACCTGGATTTTCTGGTCAGATCGTCCCTTCCTTGCCCTGAACTTCTTTGTGATCTTTGGAGCATCCTCCCCCTCCAATTATGGGATGATCTTGAGAGAGCGGAAATTGGTATCTACCATGTTTCCAAGTGGCTTGAGGTGAGAGACGAGAATATTCACGCATCGGAACTGTTTATTAATAATAGTTTTGCTACCTAGTCCTTTCCCAATCCTCCCGTGGAACTGCTCGCATTCTGGAGGCAATCTCTCTACGGTAGCAAGCCACCCACAGAGATTCTATCTGCCGAGCATGCCTTGACATGTCACCAGCACTGGGAGGATGATTGGAGGAAGTATATGAAACCTGGGGCTGATGAAATCTGGATATATTCCTTGTACCCACCTTACCGGAGACGACCGATCGAATTCAGTAAGCAGCCCTACAGGTGCCATCATTTGGAAATTTAGATATTGGGGAATCATTTGGACACATTTTGTAGGCCAGTGCAACTATGAAAATGTAGATACTGACCAACATGCTTAGAAATTTTGAGTTTGGATGTCTGAGCTGCAGGACAATTCCACTGCTATTTACTTTGCAACTTTTTATGTATTTCTTTTGCTTGGTCAATGTCATGATTCAACCCTTTGTTTTATCATCCATCTAAGCGCCCAGAGATAATATCACAATCTTAAGTGCTCACATGTCATATGGATTTGTCAGGAAGTCACAAGACAGGGATGAGTCATCCACTAGATTAGACCGTCAGGAGGGGAACAGCACGTATGACATCATGCCTCATGGAACATTTGCACATCAGGAAGGCATGCTATTATAGAACACTTTCCATGCTGTTACAGACTGGTTCACACACCCATTATACACGCATTTCATTTCATGTATATACTTAGCTATAGTTCACACGGTTTGTTATACAGTATAAAGTAGAGTATCATTCATCTGTAGTAGTTAGCCTTTTATCACATCATTTTACGAGCTAATACCACACCACCTGTAATCATGCTGCTTACATCTATCTTTACTTACGGCCTCACGGCCAAACACGGACAATTCTCTTCTTTTCTTGTACCACTATCATCTCCAAAACTGTATGCTAGCTACGACTTCAACGACGCCTCCCTGAGAAGGGTCTGATTTCTGTCTTGTGTGATCTTCCTTCTTTTTCCTTTCCCTCTCTGGTATCCGCTCAGGTGAGCCGGATTCCATTTTTTTTTTGAAATCTCCGCCCTCTTCCCCCACTCTTCCTGCATACAGTCCAGTGCCTACGCTGGGCTGAACATTGGAGAAGTAACCTACCGCTACCTACTCGCCAAGGCAGCCTGAGCTCGCTCAGTGCCACCAGCCTTCGCACCACCATACACCCTGCACCAGGACAAGCGTAACGCCACCTTCCTGGTACCAGCGGCAGTCACACAACACACACACACATCTCTTTTCACTTTTACCATGAGTTACGAGACCATACTCAACGGGCCCGACCACAGGGACCCGTTACAGATGCGCCACGTCACCAATGGGTGCCACGTCACACACACCCTGGCGGCAAGACTACCGTCCGTGCCCCACTCCCTCCTCACCTGCACGCAGAAGGCTGCTGGTGCCGACCAACCTGTAGCTGCCTCGTCGCCAGACTCGCTCTTGACGTCGCTGGCCTCGAGCTCGAGCACGACGACGCCACCAGGAACCCCGCCCCACACCGCAACTCCCGCATACGAATCCGACACGACCTCCTCCTCCCCTGAACTCCCGAGCCGCCACGTCATGTTGACCAATGGCACTGCCTCGCTCGACCTCCCCCCCACCAAGCTGCCTCTCCTACACGAAGGTGAGACCAACCAGAGTCAGCTGCGCCAGCTTGAAGTCCACTGCCAGAACTACTTCTCGCTCAAGAGCATCCCGAGCGACAAACAAGTAGCGAATGTCACGGGCTGCTTCAGAGACTACCGCATCACCACTTGGCTGGACGACGACGCCGAACGCGCAGCCGCCATCGCTATGGACTTCAAGGCCTTCATGGCTGCGGTCCGGGAGCGTCTCCTGCCTACCGATTGGGAACGCACTATCAAACAGGAGATGCATGGTCGGAAGCAAGGAAAGAACGAAACCTTCCTCGTCTTCCTCACCACTGTTGGCCGCTTAAATTCCCTCCTCATCAATACCCCCTCCTTCCTTGACGAGAGCCACCTGCGCACCTTACTCGAGTCCAACATGCTCACCGATCTCTCGGACGGCCTCGCCGAGGACGGTAAAGCTGCAGACGAGAATGATTACAAGAAATGGTGCGACATTGCCGTACCATTCGCCCATTTGCTAGCCTGTCACCGAACTTTGAGTTGTCTTTGATACCGCTGCTATAGATGAGTGCGTGTAGTCCTTATTCTTTGGGTTTGATTCGGTTCTGATGTTGTTGTTGCTCTCGGCCTGACTGCCATATCTATAGGCCATGGGTGTCAGGCAGTCTGTACGCATGTGACACCCATTTCAAGGTCAATTTGACTGACCTCGGCATCCAGCTATTTTTCCCTGGACGCGCCATCCTCGCTACTGCCCCTCGGCGAATTTGGATGCACGCAGACACCGAGCCCGTGGATCGTCGGTCAGCCCATCCCTGAATTTTCTTTGATCTGTAGACTAATAATGCCGCAGCACTGCACGATGTGTTCCGGTTCTATGGTGTTATTTGCCCCTTGGTGATGCTTTGCCGGTGCGCTGCTGCCGTCGGCGTCACACAGTGCTGTCGTTCGCCCGAAAGTGCGCCCGCAAGAACACTCCGATTTAACGGTAAGCAAAATAAAATAAAAAAATAAAAAAAAAAGGCCAGCTTACCCCATTGAATGACTCACAGTTTTTTGCTCTCGGTATATCTGCCTGTACATTCTCATGGAGGGACGACGACTCGGTACGCAGCACTCGGCCACTACTTACGCCGCTACGCTGTCGGCGTCGGCATCACTGCACCCAATTGTCCACCGCTACCTCTACCTCCATTGCGTTCCGTGCTCTGACTTTGCCGACAGGCAAGCAAGTGGGTCGGGGCAGTGATCTGAGGCTCATGTACGTACAGGTGCGCAATTCCGCGCTTTTCCCCCTCGCCTGCATCCCCTCACACTTTGCCTGTTAGCGCCGATGCCACACCACGATCTGCGGGACAACAGAGGTGCGCACCCAGTGCACATTCAATGACGCACTACGTGTCCTGGACACTCGCACTAGTTTGTTGTCGCGATGTGGACAGCCGTGCGTCGAGTCCGCAGCGTGCCGCACATTTCGAAACCGCGGAACATGCACAAGTGGGCTTGGGTGGCCACGGCCGACAAGGTGCACTGCCGTGTTCTGATGCTGCTGGCGCACCGTGCTGAATCCAGTCCCCTGTCCGCTTCCCCCTCCATGCCGTGTCTCCACCACGCCGAGCTCACTCGCTTGTTTGCTCGGTGTGCTAGACCACTTGGTCGACAGGGTCTCCATTTTCTACTACATACATAGGTCTTGATTATACATAGATCGCTGTATTATATTGTATTCTGCATCCCAATAAAACTGTAGTTTCCACCGTTTCTTTCTGGTCAAATGTCAAGGAAATATCAAAAATCAGGGACGGTTATCCAGTAAGGTTCAGGTAAGAGCGAGAAGTGATGGTACAAGGGGCCTAAGCTGGACTCAAATTAGTGGTAATTTAATTGGGGGGGTTGCTAGAACCCTAATGGAGGAAACCGACCATATCCATCCATATTCGGTTGGATTACCGTCAAGTTCAGTCCAATCCAGGGATATTACCATTGGATGGTTTTCCTGATGATTGTACTGGTGCCCGACATGGTCCGGGATTCAAACCCGTGCCTCAATGATGCTCTTCCCCTATTCTGTGCAACAGAGAAGGGTTCTGTGAGGCTGAAATGTGTTTCCCTCTGCCAAAGTAATGCTATCAATTATGCTACATGACCTAACTTGTTCCATGGATTGCATTGTATCACGTAAGCTTGCTCCACACTCCAACACATAACATAAATGCTCCACTCTAAATCTGCTCGCTTGTTTATTGATGATTATTTGTATATCTCTTCTCTCCCTCCACCATGCCCCACAAAACTCATTAACACTGCCTATGAGTGATAAGCACTCACTGAATATCATGGCAGTTGCTAATAACATACTGCTTCTGCTGACCCATTTGGCATCTGCCACAAATAAACAGCACCTGCTGAACAATTTGGCACCTGCCACAGACAAGCAGTGCCTGCTGAACATTTTGGCATCTGCCGCCTCCTTAGAAAATGAGAGTAGAATTGTGTGTCCCGTATGGCTCAGATTCTCTCATAATCATAGGCATGAATCTGTGACATTATTATCTGTGGATGTTCTATGCCAAGCTGCATGTAAAACAGTTGGTCGCCATCAGTGTCGCAAGAAGCCTAAAGAATTTCAAATAAGAACAATCCTCGCTCATTTTGATAAACTTTGTAATGAATACTTTACTAGTGATGATTCAACTTCGGAGAATTTGGCACTTGCTGCATTTTTTTTTTTTTTTTTTTTTTTTTTTTCAAGTTCTTTGTCAGACTCCATTGTAAAATGTTTAATGATCCCCCCCTGTTCTCTGTGTGTCAATGAAAGTCCCCTTGAGAGTGAAATTGTTGTGTGCTGATAGAGCTTGGTTGGGAAAAGGCTAATCACCATTGCCAAAACATTTTTTTTGTATAAAGAGTACTCCAACCTACCTGTTCTCTCATCGACAAAGTTCCCCATATTTGGTCTTCACCGCACACCAAAATTGTAAATTTAAATCATACCGCCAAAATGTTTCCCATTGAATCTCGGCCAATGCTGGCACTTTTGCCATCACTTTTTTTTGTACAAGGACTACTCCAGCCTACCTGTCCTCTCACTGACACCAAAGCTCCCCATATCCGGTCTTCATCGCATGCCAGGTTTAAATAGGGGTGCTCAATTCATTGTTCGGTTTCTGCGGTTCGTAAATTTAATAAAATTATATTTGTTGTTTATTCGTGTAAATGAAGTCAGATCAAAACCCATATTCACTCTTTATCACACACCAAAATTCCAAAGTTTAATTGTACCACCAAAATGTTTCCCGAGATATCTCGGCTGATGCTCGCACTTTTGCTGTCTCTTTTTTTCTTTTTTTTTTTTTTTTTTTTTTTTTTTTTTTTTTTTTTGTATGAGCACTAATCCAGCCTATCCTTTCTCTTATTGACACCAAAGTTCCTCATATTCACTCTTCATCACACCAAAATTCCAAATTTTAATTGCACCACCAAAATGTTGCCCGAAATATCTCGACCGATGCTGGCACTTTTGCCGTCGCTTTTTTTTGTACAAGCACTACTCCAGCCTACCTTTCCTCTCATCGACACCAAGGTTCCCTATATTCACTTTTCATTGCACACCAAAATTCCAAATTTTAATTGTACTGCCAAAATGATTCCCAAGAAATCTCGACCGCTGGCACTTTGGCCCTCATTTTTTTTTTGTAAGAACGGTACTCATGCCCACCTTTCCTCTCATTGACACCAAAGTTCCCCATATTTGGTCTTCATCACACACCAAAATTCCAAATTTAAATTGTCAAAGCTTGAACGTGAAGGTGGGTAGGAGACTGCAGAGATATCTGTGTTGTTAATTTATACCGGGAACCTGAGATTTGATGAGGCCTTCCTTTTCTTGTTACCTTCACTTGCCTCAATCTGGTTGTGGGAAGAGCGGCAGGATGAAGGCACTCGGCTGTATGGGTACAACCAGCGGCGAGGCAAATCCATTGTCCAAATAGCACACCAGTGGATTCAGTCGTATATGGGAAAAGATTGCCGTAAGATGGATAAGCAGGGAGATATTACTCTAGCGAGCAGGAACCCGACAATAGGCTGAATTCCGCGACAGAGGGGACAATTTTCAGGGTCAAGAACATCTAGAGCTTGGTTCAGTTCTGGCATTTGGAACCTGACTATAGGTCCCTTGCTCTCCCTCCCTGGCCGCCTTTTGAATCAAGTTTTAACCTTCTCCCAGTCGAAACCGTGCTTACATGATATATATGAGACCGAGTGAAATCAATGTACTTATTCCACACTCACCTGAGCAGGCAGGACGCAGCTTGAGCAACGTTCAGCGCTGGGTTGAGATCAAGCTTGAACCGACTGCTGGGTTTGGGACCTAAACGTGTTTATTGCTCGATCAGTCACGGTGGAGGCTGGGTCACCAATGAAGTTATTACCTGAGGCAAATGCAAAAGACGTGACAGTGTTTGGGCGGGAGACGGGAGGGCTTTTCCGGATGTCAGGGCTGAAAACTGAAAGTTTACTGGCACCGCACAAGTTCCGTTCCGTTCAATCATCAATGACAGCCTGGTATATAAGTAAGTATAGTGGCTGCTACGTATTGGGTCAAGGTCAGCTCCATGATATGTCGGGAGCCTGATGGAGAAGTGTTTTGAAACTTGGAGGGTGTGAAGGCAGCTTGTGAAGATTTAAAAACGAACGGAGCTGTGCTGATCTGAAGTTAGACGCAGACGCAAGTTCAACGAGGGGCGGCCTCAAGACCTCTGCAGCGACTACGTAGCATGTACGGAAATGCTGCGTGGACGACGTGCGACGGCAGCTGGAAGAGTTAGACATGGTGTCTCGGTTGAATCGCCTTGCGTATTGCGTATTGCGAGAGCGCCGAAGTGGTGCTGGATCTGATCTAATCTAATCTTATCTTATCTTACCGTACCTGTCTTATCTTATCTGCTGCGACTTGGTCGCGGTGGGATGGAATGGAGGAAGGAAGGATGGAAGGAAGGAAGGGAAGGAGTGGAAGCCAGCGGGCGCTGGTGGAGCACCACTCGCCCCACTCGCACGATATGATGGGCGTGAACTCGGTGCTCGGCGGTCGTGGGTGCGACTTCAGGGCACCTGGGTTCTACCGTTCCTGTGGCTGGTGCCAGTGTGAATCGAAATGAACTTACCAGGTGCGTGGGCTGACCCTGACACAGAGTCAAACACACACACAATGCATGCACGGTGACGGTGACGGCAACAAAGAAAGCGCTAGTGTAAATGTAAATGGCGTCGGACGATCGGACGATCGTCATCGGTCATTGGAACTTGGCGTCGCAGTGACATGCATACATAGATAGCCGATAGGCCTTGCTTGTCGCGGGCTGGCAGAATGGGATCGGGATGATCGGGGACTAAGCCAAGTAGACTATACTATACTATCCGGATAGTATTGGCTGTCTGTGATAGCGAGTAAGAGCGGTGCGTGCCGTTGCGCGAAGAGGGCAGAGGACAGAGAGATGTAAGTAGATGAGCGGGGTAAGGCCGCTAGCGGCAGGTGCCGAACCTGTTTTTTTTTCCCTTTTTTTGTTTGCTCCAAACTAAAGTTACAGTCCTCGCAATGGTATGAACTCGTTCCTACAATGCTACTAAAGGACCATGCACCTCCACTGCGGCACCTCGCGCCATGGACATGGATGAACACGCTCTGACTGCTTCCCCAATGCCCGTCAGGCCATTGGCGAACACCATGCTCAAGGCGCGACAGTGCATGCTGCGAAGCCCCTCAGACGCCTGTGGGCCTTCAGGGAGCTCGCTCGCATCTGCATGGCCTCTTCTACCTCCGCGCCCGCATACTCATGTTCATTACCAATCCATATTATTGCAGTTGTTACAAGCTTTCTTCCCTGTTATAGTAAGGTAGGGGACATACAAATCCCGCCAACCCCACGTGATCTTTCCAAATATGGGCAGTTTCGTGGACATCGCTCCACTGTAGTCCTTGTAGACAGCATATAGCTTATTCCTCCCATGAATCTGTAAGAATACACCCTGATAATGTACCACCCACGCTGCTAAGGTACCAGGTCAAAAATGAGTGACGAGATGCGCTCGCAAGTTGCAGCCATCACTCTTTGATGCCAAAAGTGATCAGGAAAGTGCGCGTCATTTGCAAGCACAACTCCTCCCTCAGTTTTCATCCTCTCACTTAGTGGTGTTGTGAGAACCTTCTAGGGATGTATTCCTACAGATTCATGGAAGGAATAAGGTCTATATTATCTACAGGGTCTACAGTAGAGCGATGTCCACGAAACTGCCCATATTTGGAAAGATCACGTGGGGTTGGCGAGATTTGTATGTCCCCTACCTTAATTGCCAATGATTTCTTTTTCTCTCTCTGAGTGCTTTGGCTTGCCTTCGAGCATGAGAGGGGGGATCTACATCCACGGGATGGTACTTATTGTGAGTGGATGGGATACGGATGGGATTGGATTGGGCAGCGGAAAGAGCAGAGGATTATTGGGTTAACTTCATGCACGAATCCGGGACGGTGGGCAGGTAGGAGACACGACACGACACGATACCGTTTAGCGTTAGGGGAGGAGGAGGCAGGGGCACGAACGTCGTCGGGTGTGTTGTCTGGCCATCGTGTCCGAGTCGAAGTCGTAGGGGCGGGTGCAGGTGGGGATGTACCCGGCGTCGACGTCAGGGAGGGATGACAGCAGACAGATATAATGTATATTGTAAAATTTACAACAGACTCAGGTGGGCGAGTTTATGTATGTGATTGCGTCAAGGGGGATACGGTGTCGTCGTCCGGCGCCATATTGACGAGCCTCCACTTGAAAAATGTCGTACATTGCGAGAGTAGAGAACACGGCGGCGAAAGGAATAATATAATATTATAGCCCTTGCGAGACTTTTGTCAGTTTGCCATTAGGGGATCATAAGGCCGCAGGGAAGTATGCTATGAGCCCTATGTGATACAACCGTGCATCGACACGCCGCTCATATGGTGAGGGGCGCAAGTAAACACATAGATCCTTCTTCCTGGGTGAGCAGTTTGTCTGTCAGTATGCAGCATTCCACAAGTGCGCAAGTCGGAGGGAGGGCGTTGGATGTCCAAGACCATACAAGTCTCGTCTGAGTATGCCGTACCGGGGTTGCCGTGGCATCTCACAGTGCAGTCGACCAGGTTTTGTTAATATTATGTGCAATGCCAGTCGCGTTTGCGAGCAAGAGCTTGGAGTGTTTCATTGCTACTCTTGGTAGAAAATTCAAGGAAATTTTTGTGAGAATTTCTGGTGGCTGCAGCTACATTTAGCAGCCGGTTCGCTGCCACCGGTACACAGTGGGCGTTATGTGGGAAATTTCATGTCCGTTTTTGGAATGGATTCTGTCCCATTTCGCTCGTTGGAATTGAACTTGAGACTAGATGGTGGTGGTAGACTGCAACGGCCAGTATTTACACTTTTTACAGCTGAAAGGTGTTTCCTTGATCTCTCCCTCCGCGAGTCTCCACCACAATTCCCGCTGCTAAACATCCAACTAAGGCTCCAACCATTTCCGTTTAGTTTGCTAGGGAGCCCAAACAGTTTACAAACCGTTTGAAAATGGTTTTAAATGGTTGGAAAAATCAATTACTTGCCAGGAGACATACCAGTGAGAATACTGGAGATTTTTGAAGTTCATGGCATTACTGAAGGGTGTGGAAGTCCTTTCAATCGACCAGTATACTCGTACTAACCCGTGGTGCTCAAACTGAGGTATTGTCTTCCAGTGATGTCCCACGTGACTAATTGTTCAAAGTCGGAATTGATCTGTCGCGTTTTCCCCTTAAATGCACTGTGTCGTCATCGGCACACTCCAAGACTCTTTTATGTACTGGTTTCAATTCCAGTGTGCCCTTGTAGTTTGACTAGACACACTCAGCCTCCAGTTCTCCAGAAACAAACTGCTATTTGAGCGAACTCCAGTGACCATTACCACCACACTCTGCCCCGAGTTCATTATTTTGGTGTGCAATAATGACATGAAGTTGTTCTCAATCCAGTACTGCCCTGCATGTCCATTTCTGCAAGTTCAAGGGATCCTTGGTTTGGGGGAAAATGTCTCCAAAAAATACTATTTCAAACGGTTTTCAAACGGTTTAAAACGGTTTTATTACCGTTTCCATTTGATTTGACCTGATCTTCAAACGGAAACTAAATGGTTGGAGCCTTACATCCAACGACGGCGGTAGCACCATCTCCTGGGAGAAAGACAACAGTTTATTTTTGACTAGTGGAGAAGCACAAGAGGCATGCGCAAGACCGAGAAGACGCGAAGCGAAAGAGAGAAGCAAGACGTCGGCCAGCGCTGAGGCGAGTCCATGCGGCTTAGTAGAAGGGGGTGCCAAACAAAGACAAAGAACAAGAGCAACGAACATGCTTTGGAGCATGAATGTGGCGTACAAGAAGGATCAACCAAACACACACAAAGGAAAAGAGGAAGCACAACACGGGATATAAGGAGCCAAACCTAAAGGTTCGGCAATAACATAGGACAGCAAGGAGACGCAGAGTCGGCGCGAGTGTACACTGTAGATCAGATGCAACTAGGCAGGAAGGAAAGGGATCGCGGGCAACGCGGCCGCACCCGCACCCGCATGCGCATGGAACGTCGTCGATGATGATGGCAACGGCGGCGTTTGTCAAAAGATCAAAGACCCCCGAAGGCCCGCGGTTCGGTAGAAGGACGCTAGATAGACAGACCGCTTGTATGCTGGCTGGGCTGGGGCCATTCCATGCGAATATGAGGTGTTCGTGGCATGACTTTGCACAGGCGTCTTGGATGGAATGCGTCAAGGCTGCAATCAAAATAGGGTCGTGTATATAATGCTGGTTTGTAAACCAGTTTATAAACCGGTGTTTATAAACCCGGTTTTTAAATGGTTGGGCAGAATCATCTGTTTTTAAATATTACGGCAACCCGGCCCGCCGGCAGTCAGCTGGCAAGAACATTCTTCGTGTCGTCCAAGGTGTCGTCCGAACACCATCTTTTCGTCGTCTGGACTCGTTCCGCCATTAGCTTCGGGGAGAATATGTGTCTGGCACTAGGGTTACCTACTACCAAGGGGGGATCGGGATTAAAATTCCGTACATGGGGAGGGGAGGGGGGTCCAGGATGGGCTGAAAAAAACAATTCAAATCTTGTGGCCAAGATCTATCAGCATCTCCAACGTGGAGCACGTGCAGCTGATAAATTGGTATGTGCAATGTTTTATCCATATTCCTGCTGTCGTTAACATTGTGCAGACTAAATGCACCTCCAAACCCCGCAATTCACACCTGAGTGCGAGGCTGGATTAACAGTACAGTTTTTCACCGGTCAATGATACAAACATTTTCCTATGCAGATTTTCGGACCACCTTTTACCTAAACAGAAAACCTGAATGGGCAGAAATGTGTGTATATACATCAATTTTGTTGTCTCAAAATACCAGAATTTCATCCAGGGAGCTGAGGATGCTCTGGGTCAAAACCTTCAAAAGTTGCATTCCCGTATCAATGAGACAGCGTGATGCGTGCTTCAGGCCGATCAAAATGTCACGTCATCCGACATTTTCTTCTGCTATCCGCGAAAGCTAGCGTGTGGGGGTCACCTGGACATGCCTTATGTTGAATTTGGTCTTGAATATAAGTCCAACGAAGGTCCAAGAGTCAAGGCAATGGATTTATATTAATATTTATTTTTTGATGCTATCACTAAATCCCAACAATCTTTGCTACCGCCGTCGATTTCAGTGGGCACAGCAAGGGCACAGTTGGATTCTCGACATATTTCAGTTTAATACGAGCCAATGGGATGGTATTAGAGTGCTCCTGAAAGAACCAGAATTTTAATCCCCCATTTCAGAGTCTTGTGAACATTTCAAATTTGATGTTTGTGCTTGTCAGTTGAAAATGAATTTCTACGGGATGCAAACAGGATTCATTTGGCTCAGGGACTAATACAACATGAATGAGTGTGAAATGAATGTCTGGGTAAAATATCTAAGCCTTGTGACTTCAGCTCATGCGATCCGAGCTGTTTGTATCAGTGACCGGTCTGTATCAGTGACCGGTCTGTCTCAGTGACCGGTGATAAACTGTACTCAATGCTGCTGATTCGAATCACTCTGGGGAGGTGGATTCCATCTCCTTTGCAGCAGAAACCATTGCAACCTCTCGTGACGGAGTTGATATAATGGCACCATTTTTCAAGGATTTGTTGGCAGACAGCCGGTTGAAGGTGCCGATGCGATCCGGAGCCTTGCAGAGTGGTCAGGGGGAGATGTGGGAAGCAGTGGGAACGCGAACACAGCCACTGGGAGCACGGCCTGGAACGGGGAGGCTGCAAAATTGGTATTTTAGATACCTCTGTTTGTAAACCGGTTTATAAACGGCTTGTTTACAAATAAAAATAAAAAACCGGTTTGTAATTCGCTGGGAATTATATACACGGCCCTAAATCAAAAGGCGAGGAAGGGGGACTTGATGGATTACGTAAGAGTCTGCCCTGCTTCCCACTTGCATTTCGGCGACGCACCCAGCCATTCACATTCGTTCACTGCTAGCGAGAGAAGGACATAGGGTATAGGAGGACATAGCGAGCAGGGAGGACAAGGGCCAGCAAGTAGGACGAAAGAAGAAGAAGACGACGACGAAAGAGGAGGAAGGGAAAACTTGAAGCAGGACTCGCACTTTGCACGATGCCCTCGCTCTTTTCTCGCGCGCGCACAGCGTCCACCCCGTCCAAGTCGAAACACAAAGCCAACGCCCAGTCCCCTCCCTCGCCGTCCCCTTACAGCAACGGAAGCGGCCGCCCCGAGCTCAGCATCTCCATGCCCGTCAACGAATTCGGCGTCGCCTTCGCGGGACAGGGCGGACAGTTCCAGGCCGGGTTCTCTACGCCCACCCGCCCGCAAACCATCGCGCGGTCGTCGTCGCTGCCGCCTGTGAGCGGCGAGGGCGGGTACGGCGCGGTCGGGTTTTTGCCGACGACGCTGCCGGTCGACGCACATATCCCCTGGGCCGGTGTCCTCTCTGCATCCACGGCGTCCATGCCCCCCAATAACAACACCACCACATCCCTCTTCGGCGCCCCCGCCCCGCCGCGGCCCGCCTATGGGCTTCTGTCGCCCGCACGAGACGCGGTGCTCGGCCTCCCCGACCTCGCGCGCCTCGTCGCCGTGCTGTGTGCCGAGCTCGAGCGCACAGGCGTGTCGACGCCGTTCATATTCAGCTCGTTGGCGCTGGACGTGCGCCGCTCGGGCGTCGTGAGGCTCGTCAATGCGTTTTTGGCGACGTGTACGGACGGGAACGGGAACGGAATGGGGCGGACGGGCGGACACGACAAGTTCGTCGAGGAGACGCGGTTCGCGGGCGCACACGAGCTGGGGGCTGTCCCGCGTCGTCCGCGTCGAGGGCGGCCGCGAGGTCCGCGGGCTGCTGAGCTGGGCGTGGTATGAAAGGTGGAGGGCAGAGGAGAGCGGTGAGTCTTTCTCTTTCTGTGTCCTCTTTTGCTTTGCGTTTGGTGCGGCCCTTTTTCTTGGCGGGGATTTGCCGTGCGCAGAGATTGGGCTCTGCCAAGTGATTTTTCATCTCATCTGGGCGCGGGGTTTTATCTTATCTTGATCACTTCGCCCGCCCCCTCCCACCGTCGGTGCGGAGCTCGCTTTATCTTCGTGTCTGCTTTCTTGCCTTTGCGTCTCTGCATCGTTGCGTCTTTCGCCCCTCGTCTTTCTACCCTTTGTTTCGTGCCGAGTCCTGCCGCTGCTACTATTTTTGTTTCGGCGTTTTTGGACTCGGACGCATATGCGTGTGCATATTTGATTTGGTGCGCAGATTTTGCGCTTGCTTGTTTGCCGATTGCGGGGAGGTTTGTTTGCGCTAGAGATGTTCCTTCCTTCGTTTTTTTGATCTGCGTCTTGGGCAACTTTGGCGTTTGTTTTCTGAATCCCGCGTCGGCGTCTTTGATGCTGCGTCTTTTGCCGCTCCATTTCGGCAGGGTGATATGCGCTGCCTGCGCCGAGATTTCTCTGTTTCCTTTTCGCTTTCTCTTTACCCCATGGCCATTTCATTTCATTCGGTGGCTTGAGGTCCCTCTCCTCGATCCTAATATCCATATTCGTTCTGCATTCCTCGTTTTCACTCCGCTGCACGGGCGAGGTGTCGCGGTGGGCCTTGAAGCGGACGAGGCGAGTAGCGAGCGAGGGCGAGTATGGGTATGGCCGCGTGGGTGTGGGTGTGGGTGTGGGTGTGGACGCGGAGGCGCGTGTGTGTGGATGCGATGCGGGGTGAGGATGTGGATCATCGTCCTCGTCCTCGTCATCACACGTCCCTCGTTTCACATTTCCTATTCCCATTCTTATTCGGAACCCGGGGGTCCGTGATGCTTCTTGGCATGCGAGACGTCCTGGTATCGTTTCACCTGCCTTTTCCCTTTGCTTTCCCCCACTTGCTTGCGCGGGGATTTTGTGGATCTCTCGGGTATTAAATTAAATCCCACTGGCTGGTGGACGGCGAGCTCGCGATGTCACCCTTCCCCGGTCTTGAATCGTATTCTGGAACCGCGGGTGACTGATCTCGGATAAGTATTGTCATATATCGTCCCAATTTGTATCAGATACTGTGTTAATCTCTGTCACAGCGCCGGTTCCGAAATTCAAGGGGAAATTAAATTAGCTGCGCTTCTCTAAGTTTTGTAAACCAAATGATGCGGCCCAAAAGCAAATTTAATATATCTGATTTAGGACTTAGCAAAATCTAATCCCTAATCTAATGTATCAAAACCCAAATATAGGTCTGTGAAACTTTAAGTATCTCCGCGCCTTTTGCCAACAATAAAATGCAATATGAAAAATAATGGATATATGGTTGTGAAATGGATTTCACAACTTAAGATATCAAGTTTGTAGATATCCTAGTAGATACTTTAGATTTTGAACTACATTTAGAGGATGCTGAAATAATAAAATGGATTATCATTTAAAGGTGCTTGAAACTAGTTACAAAACTTCACATTTCAGACACCATTAAACTCATCTGCAGATGGTCTGCAGATCATCTGCGGATCATCGTTGCTCATCTTCCTTGTGATGAACTTCAGTGTTGGAAGATATATACATACACAATATATTTTGTAGTACCTATGAGAAGTGCGCTGCAAGATACTGTGCAGCAAGCTCATTGTTCTTCACATTCACCTTGCGGGGGTCTTCACAATCTGTAGATGATGATCTGCAGATGATCTGCAGACGATCTGCAGATGGGTTTAAATGCGTCCGAAACGTGAAGTTTCATTACCAGTTTCGAGCACCTTTCAACGAGAATTCATTTCATTTGTTTCAGTGTTCTCTAAATGTAATTCAAAATCTAAAGTATTGACTAGGATATCTACAAACTACAGACTTGATATCTTAAGTTTTGGAATCCATTTCATGACCATCGATCCATTATTTGTCATATTGCATTTTATTGCTGACAAAAAGCGCGGAGATGCTTGGAGTTTCACAGACCTTTATTTGGGTTTTGATACATTAGATTAGAGATTAGATTTTGCCAAGTCCTAAATCAGATATATTAAATTTGCTTTTGGGCCGCATCATTTGCTTTACAAAACTTAGAGAAGCGCAGTTAATTTAATTTCCCTTTGAATTTAGGAACCGGCACCGTGTGTCTCGGTAACCCAGACGTTCTAGTGTGATCTTTATCTTATCTGCACATCGGATTGATCCGGCGAAGTTTCAATAAATGATACAAGGGATCGGCGGCCTTTGGCCGCCTCCTCCCTTTTCGGGAATATACACTGTTGCATCGGAGAAAGCGGGAGCGGAAGAAATCGGAGCAAGACAATACAGAGCCAAACAGGCTCCCAAAAACGAAATGCCAAGACCATGGCGTAATTTTATAAAGAGTTTGAAGAAAAGATGGGGCCAAGCCAGGCTCCTACTCAGCCGCGGTTTCGAGGATAACAATCCCTGTTGGAAGGTTTTCAATCAAATTCGGTGCTCCGGGAAATTTCAGACCGTGCGTGATTGATGTGACATCTGTGACTTCAAAGTTGGGGGTTATACGGCGGCTGTGCGATAGGGGCTGTACCGCCACATCGCGGCCCAAATTGGGACGCCACACTCAAAACTTCGCTCTCCTGCTCACTAGCAGAGCGGAACGGCTCGGTTAAACATTGAATATCAGTTTTCCAGCATGCCTATCCCTCCGTAGACTGTCAAAAGTGTGAAATATGTATTTATTCACCGCAAATACAAGTTGGAATCAATTGATAGAGAATTGAAAAATACCCATGTTCAATAGAGCATATCAGCAGTTTCAAATTTCAAATTTCTACGCGCTCTGATTGGCTGCTCCACAATTTTCAGCCAATCAGAACACATAAAAAGTAAATTTTTGAAAGTGCTAATATGCTCTAATTAGGACACTTTGAGACGGATTTTGGCACTTTTCGATGTTTTGTTTCTAAGTCCGCACCTTTCATTTGGCGGGATCACCAAAACACGCGACGAGGGGGCCCAGCCGGTAAATCAATTCTCTTGTCTGCATGATTGTTGTGTTGTTTGATTGTTGATTTACCGGATCGGGACGAGCCTATTAAAAACCTTCCAATAGGGATTGTTATCCTCGGAACCGCGGCTGGGTAGGAGCCTGGGGCCAAGCATTATACTGCATTATAGCGTGATCCGGGCCACAACTTTTCTTATCATTTATTCAAACTCCGCCGCATCATTCCAAAGCCGATAAGATAAGAATCACGAGGCACGGTAACGCTATAACGTCTGGGTTACCGAGACAGTGTTCATCTCTGTAAGCCTTCAGTGCTGACATTTGGTCTGAAATTAATATTTTTATCAAATCTCTAAAATGAATGCGGGTTTGCGGAAATATTTGTCATGCCTACGGAGGTTCATTTCGGTCGTTGTAATAGCCCAGTTGGATTGCTGGAGGCGCTTCCAGGCGCTTCCTACGGAAAAACTACACGACTGCGTGATGCAGTGTTGAGTTGATGGGTAGAACTCCTATCACAATCTTAACGCATTTAGACTTATCTCCGGCTTGTTCGGTTCCTTGCTGCCTTGGTGGGGTAGAGACCCTAGAAACCTCTGGAAGTTGTTCAAGAGCCTCGGAAACATCGAAAGGCATGCCCAAACATTCAACAGTGTGCTCATGTTTTTGGAGACTTTTAAAGATTCGGAAATCTAAGAAAATAGGAAAAGATACAAGAGATTCACTATTTGGGGCAATTTACTGACAGAAATGGAGTGAAGTAAGGTCAAATGAAGCAGTGGGGAAAAGCACAATAATTTACAACAACGAATAAATGAGGACGCGATCCGGCCGTTACATAACTACACTTGTGGTGATTCGCATCTGGCAAACGCGCGGAGCGGAAGGTAGGTGTCAAATCAAAATCCACCTCATTAGTACTGTGCATGTAGGCCCAATTTGCTACCATAACAGTATTTCTTGACCTTGATTTTGATCACCGCAGAGTCAAACATCGTCCCCATCATTTCCTTCGGCTGTTTCCAAATATGGTTCAATTGATGTTCCCCAACCGATGTGGTATCACAAATTGGAAAGAATCTTCTGAGATTTAGACCACGATCCGGGCAAATTTCCAAGACAATGGCTGAGCTCATGAGTTGATTTTATTTCAATCTCTGATCTGGCCATCATCAGCACGTTATTATTGGGAGTTCAATTTCAAGTCAGCCAAGAGCTTGAGGAGTGAGTTAACACTGTTGATTGTTTCCTCGACGTCGCGTGAACCGGACCCTCAGAGAGCGGAATACATGTTGAAAATTCAAACATCGAGAAAGGAGTCTGGAAGAAAAAAATGAACTGAAACGGCACCTCGGCTGCTTTGTGCAAGCCACTGCGGCCAAAGAAGATCGCGGTCCCGAAGGTCTTGAGCATGTCTGGTGGCTGTTGTGCGCCGCCTGTCATCTGGTCACCGTATCAGGTATTCCGAGATCAGCGGAGTTCTACCAATCGACTACGGACTCCGCGTGATGACAGGTGTCGAAAAGTTGATTCCTGCACAGCTTTAGTCTCTCGCAGACAGACGCTTCAACAAAGTGATCTCGTACCTCGATTTGTTGAAGTCTGTTATTAAGCGCGGGGGTCCGATCAGGGTAGGATCTTGTTATATAATCTGCACAGCCACATGTGTTATATCTCATTCCTCCGCCATGTACTGCATGTTTTGGGGTGATTTTTAAGTTCGGATAGACTCTAGACACCTGTTTACACCACAGTGCTGACTCAAAATTTCCGTTAACACACCAGAATCCACTCGATAAAATCCCCAATTATCTCATTGATTCTCACATGACGTTCAGCCTCCAAGCTCAAATGGCACGGAAAAAGCTCAAATAAATTTGAGGAACTTGAGAGGAGTTGGATAAAGAATATTAGATGCTAAAACGCGTGAATTCCATCTATAGTGCTGCCCTCGTCGCGGTTTAAGGAGGAAGTGGCTGTGTAGATTATGTAACAAGCTTCTACCCTGATCGGACCCCCGCGCTTAAAAACGGACTAGCACAGCTTCAGAGTACTTGGCTTTCGAGCACGACTTTAGTAAGAATCGAGTGAAAACTTGGTCTTTGGAATAGCAACAGCCGGAAAACATCTGCATTGACACTTGATTTGGGTCAAAACCTTGGAGCCGATGAGTCCTCAAAGAAGAGGAACGCCAAAAAAAGGAAGCGCCATTCATATCGGAGCGCCGCTGTCCGCCACACGAAAAGCTCCCGCGGGCCTCGCACTTGCCATGCCGTCTGTCGTTCACATGCCACATCACGAGCGAAACGTCTCTTGACCACCCACATCGACAATGCCCCAGAGCTATAAGCTTCACAGTCAGTCCAGCCGCTCCGGTTCAACGCAGCACGCACTCACGAATATGTTGCAGTCATAAGCGTCAGCGGAATCCAGTGGAAGCCCCAGTTGCTAAGTTTTCATCGAGAAAAGCCGAATCTCAGCGTCGAAATCAGTGTCGACGGCAAAAAGGTTTATCACACTTCCGCAAAGAGGGATTGGTCGGGGATGTGGAATGATATTTCAAGTCTGTGAGTCGAAGTGTGCATTCTACCCGCGTTCCATGTATTGACTTTCTGGAAGGTCGGTGGATACCGAGTCTGCCAAAATCGGTTTCCAGGTGTTTCATAAGTCCGCTCTGAAGCCACGTCAATGCTTGGCTAAGATAGAACGGGAGATTGGTGTGCTGCTCAAAGAATGCAGTGTGAAGGGCGGCAAGACATTCTCATTTTGCCTTCGCTGATGTCTGACACCGGATTTGTAGATTTCCAGCTTAAGCTAGATCATGCAGACGAGAACTTGACACAGGCTTCTAAGCCCGAGCTTGTTGTGTGCATGTCCCCTGCCAAGGGATTGGCGGATGCTGCAGGTCCACTTGCCAAAGCCACAGAGAACAGTGCGACTCTGCACACTGGCAGCGCTGGCACCATGGTTGTCGACCTGGTGAACCAAGGAGCGCAGCACGATGATCTGCTATCCGCCTTGGGAACCCTGGTTGCGAGGCTCGGCAACGTTGTTGACATAGGGGTTAAAATAGGCGGTGAGATCGCCAAGGTGGGAAAATATCATTCCCCGTTTGTCTACCCTGGCTTGATATATCCCAACAGATCCATCCTTATTCCGATGCTGCGTGGAAAATTTTGACTTCAGTACATGAGGTAGTCACTGCTGTTTGGTCCGTCACATTGGCTCACAACAAGTTATTAGGCTGTCAAGAAACAAAAAGAAGCAGACGAAAAAACTGTTCAACTCGTCCAGGCTATGACAGATGTTTTTTTATTCGCAGAAGATGTTGAAAAGCTATCGGAAACGCTCAAGTGTCCGAGGCTCGAAGCTAGTATTTCCGCATTGGTCAAACTGACGGAGGAATGTGCAAAATTCATCGAGGGCTACTGCAAAACAACGTTCTGGAGTAAGTATGCTCTTCCCATTGTTTCTTGATCTTACTAACCCGGGGTGAATAGCTCGAGTGACGACTGAGATCTGGAAGCAGCGGAGTCAGAAAATCGATGATTTCTGCACCGCTTTTTCAAAATTTCACCAGGATCTCGACAAGGGTGTCCAGCTACACACTGCATTTGTGACAACTGACTTAAGTGTGTGATTATCTTACCAGCCATATCTTCTTGAGGTGCTGATTATGATGACTCAGAACAAAGTGACCTACTCAAAACCCTCAATCACATTGACATGGATGCGACTGATCGCAAACTCTGCTTATGGGGAACACGCAAGGACTTGCTGAGCCTGATTACCAACTGGGTGGCTACACCATCCAATTCAAAGAATTCTGGGAATATTCTCTGGTTGCAGGGCGTTGCTGGTGCTGGAAAGAGCACAATAGCCACCTCTGTGTCGGAATACTTCCAAAAGCAGAAGTGTCTTGGTGCATTTCTATTCTTCAGCAGGACTGATTCTGAGCGGAGCCAGCCAAAGGATGTTCTCCGCACCATTGCTTATAAGCTAGCTGAATCAAACAGTGATCTTGCAGATGTCATCTGTGCTGCAATTTCTGCTGATCGTGCATTGGTAAATGCCCCAATGCCGACCCAGTTCAGAGAACTCTTGTTGGAACCTCTCAAGAAAGCAGAGACAAAGATTCCGGGCCAAATCATTGTCATTCTAGATGCCCTCGATGAATGTGGGGATGCCACCTCCCGGAGAGATCTAGTTACCCTTATTTCAAAGGAATTCCCTAACCTTCCTTCTAAATTTCGCTTCTTCATCACCAGCCGCCCAGATTCGGATATTGCTACCAAATTTGAGGGCCAATCAAAGATCTTCAAGCATCTTCTTGATATTACACTTCCATCGAGCATTGAAGATATCCGCCTGTATGTCGACCATCAATTGGAGGACATCCGCTTGGTTCACTCCCTCTCAAATGTGGATCCTCCGTGGCCCGGAGAGCGAAAAACTACAGATCTGGTTGCATGTTCCTCAGGTCTCTTCATTTGGGCTTCAACAGCCATGAACTTGCTTAGCAATGCCCGTGATCCAGATACAATGGTTGACACCTTACTGAACAAGGGGCTAACGGGTATTGATGCCCTATATGCTAAAGCCCTGCAAATTACAAGGCTCTGGGATAATACATTACCGGAAGAAGATACTCAGTCCTTCATAAGGGATGTTCAGGCTGCCCTATCTGCAGTAGTACTTGGGAAGGTCCCCATGTCTGATGCAAATATCGACATGCTCCTAGGTCTAAAATCTGGACGCTCACAATATATATTCAGCAAACTTGGATCTGTATTGCATAGGGCACCTGACCAGACAGCTCGAGTCCTGCACACCTCTTTTGCTGATTATCTGAAAGATCCTACTCGGTCAGGCACCAAACCATGGCATATCCAGCCCATCTACCTAGCTCGTGGATGTTTACGGGTTCTCAATGGACCAGGACTCAGATTCAATATCTGTCAGCTGAAAGACTCTCATAGCTGCAATTTGGATGTCCCAAACATCTCTGAACTCATTACCACTTGGATCCCTCCCACTTTGTCATATGCCAGCCTCTTCTGGGCTAGCCACCTTGAGCGCACCAATTCTGACAATGACATACTTGAGGACATCCAAAATTTCTTGTACAAGAAATTCCCATTTTGGCTTGAAGTCCTCAGCCTTCTTCAAAAAACTGGGATTGCAATTGATGCACTCACAGCTGTAGGGAAGTTTGCAAAGGTGAGCTCTACAGTGTGTAATTGTTGGTGTTTCAAGTGCTTACAGATTCATCTCACAGAACTGGGATCAGGCCCTGGCAGATTTTTCAATTGACGCAGTCAAGTTTGTGATCGCATTTGCACCAGCTATCGTGCACAGTGTGCCCCACATTTATCTTTCAGCTCTCCCCCTCGCACCCAGCAAATCCAGAGTGCGGAAACAATTTTCAAAGTGGTTTGCTCATACAGTGGCCATAGTCAGCTCTTTAGGAGATCAATGGCCAACACTTCAACTAACACTTGAAGGACACAGCCGGACCGTCTCGTCCATTGCTTTTTCGTCTGACGGGGAACGGGTTGTGTCAGGCTCCCGTGACAGCACAATCCGGGTGTGGGATGCACGCACAGGCACTCTCGTTGCTGGACCATTTATGGGACACCACAGCGAAATCTACTGTGTTGCTTTCTCACCGAATGAGGACCATATTGTGTATGGATCCAATGATGCAACATTGCATGTTTTGGATGCCCAAACAGGTATCTCTGTCACTGGCCCATTCGAAGGACATGAAGATCTAATTATGTCTGTGTCCTTCTCCCTTGATGGTCGGTACTTTGTTTCTGGGTCCCTAGATGGCACAGTTCGGATTTGGGATACACAAGCAGCCCTACACACTCCGATGGCCATCGCAGAGCATTATCACTCTGTATACTCCGTTGCCTTTTCCCCTCAGGGGGACCGGATTGTCTCTGGGTCCTCCGACCGTACTGTACGGGTTTGGGATGCGTGCTCAGGTGCACCTAAAACTGAGCCGTTTGAGGGGCATGAGGGGCAAGTCAGATCTGTTGCCTTCTCGCCGAATGGAGCACACATTGTCTCGGGCTCTGACGATAAAACAATCCGGGTATGGGATGCAAGTACGGGGAACATCATTGCAGGGCCATTCATGGGACACAGCGGTCGGGTGCATTCTGTGGTCTTCTCACCCAATGGAGAACACATTATTTCTGCCTCCCAAGACCTAACAGTGCGAATTTGGGATGCCCAAACTGGCAACCCTATTGCCAGCCCATTTGAAGGACATAGTGCTGCTGTGAGCTCGGTCGCTATTTCTCCGGATGGGGCGCGAATTGTGTCTGGGTCCCTCGATCACACGGTGCGCATTTGGGATGCTCATCCAGAAGCCCAACACAAGGGTGAATGCACAGCCGATGCGAGCCATATAGGACACAGTGGCATAATCCTGTGTGTCATGTTCTCTCTGAACGGAGAACGTATTGTGTCGGGGTCCAAGGACAAAACGGTCCGGATATGGGATTCACGCACCGGCGCCCTCATTGCCGGGCCATTCATCGGGCACACCGATTCCGTGTGTACTGTGGCTTTTTCTCTCGCAGGCGAGCACATTATTTCTGGTTCCCATGACAGTACAGTGGTGTGTGGGATGCGCTGACGGGCGATCTCATTGCTGGCCCGTTCGAGTACGAAAATATTGTGGATTCCATTTCCTTCTCACTCGATGGAAAACACATTGTGGCATGCTCCCGCACGGGGATAATCCAAGTTCGTAATGCACAGACGGGTGAGCTTTGTGGTGGTCCATTTGTTGAGAGGGGAATCATGCTGAACAAGGACATTGACAAAGAAGATGAGGAATATGCTTATTCCGACTCAGAAGAGAAACTTGCTTTCATCTCCGCATCCAGTCCAGAACATATCCTCACGTCCGAGGACGACACTATCAGTTTGTGGAATGCCCAAACAGGTGCACTGGTTGGTGGACCATTGGAGGGGCCTGCTGAGGGCTTGAATTCTGTCACTGCTTCGCCCAACGGTGACCGAATTGCGGCAGGGATATCCAGCAAGTCGGACTCGATGGTGGACGTGTGGGTGTGGGGTACACAAACGGTGACCCAATCCCCTCGTCTGCTTCAGGGGCACAGTAGGGAGGTTTACTCCGTCACTTTCTCTTGGGATGGGAGATGGATTGCATCAGGGTCCCATGACAAAACAGTGCGCGTGTGGGATGCCCAGACCGGGATTTGTATCGCTGGACCATTTGAGGGACACAGTGCACCAGTTCTGTCAGTGGCCTTCTCCCCTGATGGTGAAAGGGTCGTGTCTGGATCTGCTGATAACACAATTCGTGTGTTTGAGGTGAGCATGAATCATTTCATCATTATAATTTTGCCGTACTGAGCCTTGAAATGGAACAGATCAATCGTGACCGTACTCCTGATCGCGCATTCGGAGATGGTTCGAAGCTCAACAACGGATGGATAGTGAACTCATTGAACTCGGTGTCGAAGCTCATTCTTTGGATCCCTCCTTGGCTTCGCAAAAGTCTCTACTTCCCGCAAAACTCACTCATAATCTCTCGGGAAGGTGCAACAAAGTTGGATTTTAGTCAGTTTGTTCATGGAACAGGATGGGAAGAGTGTGTTGATCGGAAATTCCGCGGATGAGTTTTTCATGTTTTTTTTTTAATATTTATTTCAAGAATCCTGGCTTTCCTTCAGATTGAATGTTTTGCTCCCAAGAAACAAAGACAGGATGAATATTCCATGTTTTGTTGTTGACAAAATGTTTGGCAGTCCCTCGGCTATGATTCCTGTGAGGCCAGGCGCATTTGTAAGTATAAGACGTGAGGGGATGTTGGAATCACTTCCCGTCAGTGCATCACTTTTAGTTGATGCAGCAAATTTAATTGGGTCTCTGGCTACTCGCATGCACAATATATATCAATTGTGAGGACAACTTTACCCCACCCCCCGTTCCTTTGTTCCCTTCACGTGCGGTTGAGTCATCCATATAAAATACCACTGCTGTGCCCAAACTTTGACTTCCCATCAATCTATTATTTTTAGTTTTGATGTGTCGAAGTGCAATAATTTGTGTGGCCTGCACAAGTATGATTATGATGTTCCAAACGTCACATTATTCCAACCTTGAAAAAAAAATTCTTCAAGGTTCAGATTAAGGCTGTACTGCACTAGGGTAACTTATCTACCCTAATACACCATTTCTGAGGCCAATCCGACACCGGTAGCAAGCTGTATCATGCAAACACTACCGGCATCAGTGTTTGATGGCTGGCGGGAGATGCCAAAACAAGCTGTACCGTTCAAATCATGCATACACCATGTGAAGGACAGTGTGTCGTGTATCTTAATGTCATTATGGCCTTAAGATCAACCATAAAACCAGATTCACCCTCTAGATCCCGAAAAAAAATTGGCTGACTTTTCGACAACCAATTGAGCAAAAAAATAAAAATCTTGGACACTCAACACAAATTTCCCTTTTGACCCCTCAGCGAGTTCACTTAGTATGAATAAAGGTTCTGAATGCCCCCCTCTCACTGCTCTTGCTGTTGCCGGCCCGGAAATCCGTGGTCGGTGTGTGCCGAGAACCATCAGAATGTGATGTCATCTGTATTTCGATGGTAGAGTCTGCTACTGTAGTCAGATTTCTCTCAGGAATGGTCTACTGGATGTAAATAGTCTACCCTGGTGTGTGACAACCTAATTCTGAACCTTAAAGATTTTTTTTCCAAAGAGTTGAAGTTTTTTTCGAGTTTGGAATAATGTGACGTTCGGAACGTCATATATGATAACCCTTTTTGAAGTGTTTTTTGAAGGATTTCAATTTTGACCGTGAAGACTTTCCAGCTGTAGGCATCCTTCGATTGTAATAATGTTGAACTTTCCTTTGTGTTTCTGTTTCCAGATTATCTCTAATCGGGCTGGATGCAGTGGGCTTCAAGTTGGGTGCTCGGCTTATTATCGTACCACCAAAAAAAAAAAAAATAAAAATAAAAAAGAGAAAGGAAACAGATGGAATGCAAGCTCACCACCGACCGAACGATGTTATTATCTATCCAGATGTGTCCCCAATCTATTGCAAAATGCAGCGTGCCCGAAGTCTGTTGCAGTACTGACTGGTGCTCGGTGTTCATCCTCCAATGTCCATGCGGCCACATGTAGCAGTCCAAACCAACAAGTATTTATAAGAACACAACACAATTGACAAAGTACCAAGACAAGAGAGACCTTTTGACTAAAGAAATAGAGCCTGTTTGACTAAAGAAATAGAGACCGTTCGACTAAAGGAATATCAACAGAGTCCGTTTGACCAAGTTTTAAAACAAGACAATAGGTACGGTGTCCGAGCAAGATAACGGTTGCCGACACGAAGTCTGGCGAGGTGACACGAAGTCAAGCCTCAGAAGACAGACTGACACAAAGTTGAGCCTGTGGGTTGAGTTCTGCAGCACGTTGTTGGTCGTGTTGGTCGTGATAGTGAGTGGAGGCAAGTAGGCAGACACTGAAGGCGACATGACATGGTTTGTGGAGGCAAAAGAGGAAACGGATCAGCACAGCATCATATCTCTTCTTTTTGCCAAGTCTGTCAGCCCGCCTCAAGTCCCTCTCTCTCCCTCTTCTCGTCTCTTCTCAGAACCAACCTTACTAGCGCACGATCCAGACTGCTTGTCGGATTGCTTGTTTGGATCCAGACTTTGTGTCAGATCCTTGAACGACCACGGACTGTTGTTCTGCCCATTGTCCAGCCGTGTCTCGCACCATGAAGGACATGGCATACTGCACGAGTTTTTCCTCCACGACTTGCCCATTCATCATGAAAGCCTCCAGAACGAGTTGGAGATACATAAGGACGGAATAGAGGAACATCCGCCCTTGGGTCCAGTCACCGTCAAAGATGGCTGGAGGGTTCGGTTGGAGGACCAATTTAGCTGCCGGGGTGAGGGTGGTGAAGTCTGGACCCAGCGCCGGAGCTGGAGCGGCAGGAGCGGGGGCAGGCAGGTTTTGGCTGCTGTGCAGCAAGTGGAGCAGCATAATCTCGATGTTAGAGAGGGATTCTTCAATGGTGGTCAGCCGGGCCTCAGGCTTGGAAGCCGGATCTGAGAGTCCGGGTTGTGCAGCCGCTTGACCGGGCAATGGAGCATCCATTGGAACTGGGGAGTAGGGGCCGAGATTGGAAGTGAGAGAGGCTGGAGCACTGTTGTAGTGGTCCGAGTCCGAGTCAATTCCGAACTTCCCAATCTTGACCAGTTGATCCCTTAGATCTTTTCTTCCACTGTAAGGGCAACCTTACCTCAGCACGGGAGCACGGAAACTAGCAGGGGAATCCGAAGAGAGTTTAATAGGCTGTACCAAATACAGGGCAAGTACTACGTACCTAGTGGGGGAATTCCGAAGAGAAGAAAGGATGAGGATTCCCACACTAGGTGAAGGTTTATAAACTAATAGGTACTAGCCAGTAGCACATGTCCAAAGGGGTCAGCAATGATCCCGGGCCTGGTCGCATAACACATGCCAGTGCGAGCAACCGGAAAGAGAAGGAATGGAAGCGGGAGGGACGGAGGGTGAGGTTCCGGACAGGAGCAAAGTAGAGGGAGGTGCTGGAGAGGTTCCGGAGAAAGAACCAGACGAGCTGGATGAGGGGTTCCCCTGACACTTGACCCAGTCTTCCTGTTTGTAGGTTGTGAAAATCCGGACGAACTGCTTGAGTTCCTGGTTGACACGTTCAGTTTGGCAAGCTCGGTCAGCACACCAAGTATCTACTTCTCTTCCCCCTCATCAACTCCCATGTTCGCAAAAGCCTTTCTCCTTGCTGCGACTCTGCTATTTGCCGCCCGTGCTCATGCTCAAGCATGCGATGTGGAAGTGTCTATTGACACCCTCGTCGCCAACACTGCATCAGGTGCTTGCGCACGAGTTCCTATCCGGGCATTAACAGCCATTGAGTTTCTCTCTTATTCATGAAATGTCTCTACTCACTATCTACCATCTCTCTCCTCCCTCTTCTGCTTAGATTGATGTGACCGCTACCCGAGCCACAATTACTTCGACCACGCACTCGAACAGCTGCGCTGTAAATGACCACGTGACCGCGTCTTCAACAGATCGACACACGAGTTCCTCGCGATTATACCTCCTTGGACGGTTGGGCGGCGCGTATTTTTCTACTCTCACATTCTCCGGTCCCATACACGCGTTCCACGGCCGGATCCTCCCTCTCACCCATTTTATTTTTAGTTATTTTCTCTTGCGCACATGTACATCCCCCGATCGCGAATTTGTCCCGAGGATCGCGATCAGCTCGGAACGCACCGGGGATTGACATGCTGCTGGCTTGGTCAACCAGACAGCGGGCGCTTGGGGCGGCATCGTCTCCCTATAAGCCTTTGTGCTATTCCCGGCTGGTCGCAGTTCAAAGGGCAATTAGCGTGAGGTGGATTTTCCTTTCTTCTACATGCGGACTCTCTAATTACGTGGCAACGATGTATTTGAATCCGGAGTCCAGGTGGCGCGAGAGCACGCGTTTCAGCCTGGTCTCACACACGGTATATTACCTTGAAATCAATGATGGAGGGGGAATTCTTCCCTCTTCCCTTCTGCCGACACAATTTCCCTCAGAATCACGAGCTTCAAGACACATCGAGCGCAGCGAGGACCTCGGCGTCCTATAAGCGAGGAGTCGAGATTGTTATACGAGCTAAGTCCTTATAATTACATACAACGGCGTAATTGTATCACACGCAGCCTAGGGTTTACTCACGACCCTCCATCATCTCTGATCCACCCCGGGATCAACCCTTTCTTCTACAGTGACAACGGTGGTATTAGTCAGCCCGCTCTGTTTCTTCGTGAAATTTCTCCGCTGACATCCTATTGACCCATTCCAAGCTGTCGGAACCACACAGCTCTGCAATTTCAGCGGCAAAAACATCGGTGAATAACTGTTCACGTGGTAACTCTAGCCCACAACTTAAAAGTGTTCAACAGTTTGTGGCGAAATCCAGGGTTGGATCACGTCACGCAAGTCCCCTCCGTAACTTCAGGTCTTTGGTTCATTGACTAACCTTCGCCGCATTTCTGCATTTCTAGCCGGCACCAGTACGTTCCACTCTAAAACGACCACACTTATAAGTGTGCTGACTTTTCGCTCGTAGCGAACGCAGTGGCAACGAAGGACAACCTCAACATCTTGCCTGGAGACCTTTGCGGCGACTACGTAGGCGTTGGCAACGGGCATGCTTCGTGGACGACCTGCAACGGGAGCACAGTTGTCTCTGTTAACCCGCCTGACGCTGGAATTGCGTACTGCGAGAGCTCCAACATCCCTCCGCCCGAAATCATGCGTGACAGTCGCCTCTCCATGTTATGAACCCTGCTGATTCCGGCTGTAGGGTATCTTTTCAGCAGCCGCTATCTACTATTGTTGTTATTAGCTCGGGCTGTCTCCCACAAAGTGCCGAAAAACTAATGGCACATGGGGATGCTCACTGAAGCATTGAGTTTCTTCATTATCCAACACTACATATCTATTTCTTTCTCAATCGTCCTCGTCGGGAAACATATATTTGTGTGTCCTGTATGACGCGATCGAGTGACATTTCTGCCACATTAATGAAGCGAAGTGAAACCATAAACGGGATGAACAACGGACGAGACTCTGACTCCCATTGGAAATTTCAAAATCCAAGATATGCCACAGCAGGATTTTAGGACTGTTGTGAGTGTTATCTCAATATCGCTTTGGCGACCAGCCCTTCTCTTTTTATTGCCAATCTTGTTTCTGGAGCCATCAGACCAAAACAAACCACCGCTACCGTCCCGAAATGGAAATACTTGATTCTTTCTCTTTGTCATTTGATTCGGCCCCTGTGGACGTCTATTGACATGTGCCGTTTACATGTAAGCTTATGCCATATTCTTGCGAGTCTGTAAACTTCGAACAAGTGTTTCGGCTTCTGTTGCACAGCGCGGCTGGCAGGGCCGCTACCCAAATTCCAAGAGAAATCCGCTCGAAATGAGGTCCTATACGTACGGGCGTGAGATGTTTTTCTCCGGGGGGGCCTATCATTATATTGTGGTGGCAGTCGCGGAAATTTCCGGTTGCACTTGTGATACTGATATTAGCCGGAAATTAAGCTTCCACGAATCTTCTTTTCGGCTCTTCTCCACCTGGGCCCATCTTCTTCATCGGAACACCGCCATTGTCCAATTGAAGAGCGACGACGTCAACGTCACCACTATGTTGTTCAGGATGGCTTGCAAAACGCATGGTGCTGGCATTGTCACCGTTCGCCCGGGAGTCGGCTTCCTCCCACTGGATTGTGTACCGCAAGTTGACGATTACAATGATGAGGGTAGGATACATGCCGGAGATTTGATGGGCAAAGCCGTTCGTAATCGACTGAGAGTAATATAGAGCGTGGTTTGTGCGGGAGCTATCAAAGAAGGCGATGACTGGCGGGACCTAAATAGACGAGCAGTCAGAAAAACTACAGTGGGATATAAGTGGAAAACAGGCCAAGAGTACCTACCCAGAGCAAACAGTAAATGAAGCCCGACTCGACGAGCAGCGAGAGAATCTGGTCTGCTCTCAACTTGTTCATGTGCAGAGAACGGGTCATTTGCCGATGTTTCTTATTCACATCATGGCACGATTGGAACATCCCGCTGGAAGCATCATGATCCTCACCACGCTGGGACGCCAACGAGAGCTGTGCAAACCAGATTGGTGCCCAAGGAAAAGGCCCAGATTATGAGGCTAGTGGGGCCATTACACAACGCGACAGGCGCTGAGGGGTCGGCGGGTGAGCAAGTCGTGGTGATCACTGCGAACACTGTGAGTCAAAAAACGATTTCTGAGATGATATTTGAAATTCAACTCAGAAGCTTGCCAAAGGAGGTGAGCAACATCAGGCCGGGGAACCACAAGATGTGCCGTCTGTGAAAGTTACTTATATCACCCATGTCCGCCACATCAACACGATGTCCCCGACAACCATCTGACAAGACGATGAGGAAAGATGGATAGGCGCACGTTAATCAGGAAAAGTGCCTCCATGGCTTCAAATCCCCTTTCAATAGAAGGGACCAAAACTGCGGAGAGGTAATATTTCCTGTTGTTGTGGAAGCACAGGCACAGAGACGGTTAATACCGTGATTTCAGGGCTTCCTAAGGTCTCATTTCATCTATACAAATATAAAGCGTCCAATTCCATCCTCTCGCGCCCGATAAGGCACCTTATGATTTTCTTCAAGTGCGGGTTTTGATATCCCCGAGATGCCCGAGGTGAGTCGAACAATACATGTCATGCATTGCATACCCGGAGAACGGGTTAGAGCGAGTTTTCCTGGGGTTAATTAACTGTTGGTATGCTCTAGGCTTAAATATGCCGGATCCCCGGCTAGCCTCTTGGCCTGGAATATTATTTTAGCTCGACGACAGGGCTTCACTATATCATTTGAGTTGAGTTATTCCTTTGGCCAGAACACCCCAATTACAACACTAAAGATCCTCTACTGATGGACCACCCCTCCCTGCAGGCCCTCAGATCAAATTAGGCAGTACAGCGGGAACATTCACCTCCTACAACTGTGAGCAGTGACTTGATGGTTGAACTGATCAAAATTCAAGAATGAGAAATCAATCAATGGATGAGGTTGCGCACCAGTCCAAAGCTGAACATCACGAGATAAAGCACTTGATTAGAGCTCAAGGAAGCCCGAAAGTCCATTTAGCACTTCGCATTGTCCTTTGCGACGTCCTTAATGCTGTCAAAAATCCGAAAAAGCGGGGCTGTGTACTTTTCTTTCATGCTAAATTTGACGCAGTTCTTCAGCCCTCCGTCCCTGGTAGTATTTCACTTGGTTTTACCTGGGTGAACAACTCTACAACAAAAGCAATCACCCTGGGACGAGTCACGGCACGGCTTCGGCTATCATGCCGGGACTGATAACATCACTCGTTTCAAAGCGTGGTGCTCCGGCTTTCCATACAGGTCGGTTGGCAAGTGGTGTATTAGTGTTTTCCATCAAGAGAGCGTGGAAATCTCTGTAGAGGGTGATTATGACCACATTCAGCACCCACAGAACCGATGCCACGACATAAAGGTAGATGACAACGCAGAGCATAATAAAGGCGGCTCGCGTCCTGACGCCTTTTCGACTGTTGCTCGGGAAGTAAGACAGAATTCATAGCTGGAGCCATATACTGACCCAAATGAATAAATAGCCGATGCAAAAATGACGCTGGAAAGGACTTAAAATGTGTTTCAGAGGACACACAGTACAATGAGATATGAGATACGCAAAGGCAACGGACCGATCGATCAATGCGGGGATTGCTTCCGGTACCGCTGGGTAGAGAGGTTTCCTTTGTTTGAAAGGTGAACAGGTGTTGCACGAAGTTGCGTGGGTGCAGTTTGAGGTTTGGATGCAGGAGGGTTGAGGGACGGATCGGAAAAATATGTGGTGTCTCGGTGTGAGTATCTGGAGAAACATGGGGGTTTGAAGCCAGGTAAACAAATTACAGTGGATGCACAACGTCGGTGGTGGAAGGTGGGCATGCGGCATTTGACCAAATGGTCCAAGGACAAGAGACTGTTCGCCCACGGCTTCTCTGCGGATGTGCCTCGCCCGTTCAATTGAATTGGAGGCTCATCCTTCATTACTTATGCGAGGCCACGAGGCCACGGCAGGGTGCGTAGAGGTTCGAAGTTCGCACCCCACCCCACTATGCTTCCGTTCAATCAACAATGACAGCCTGGTAAGTCTAGTGTGAGTGAAAAATTGGGTCAAGGTTGACTGTACATGTCGGGCCGAGCCTACTCATCTAGATCTGTCAATGATGGAGGAGTGTTTTGTTTTTGTTTGAAATTTGAAACTTGGAGGGTGGGAAGAGTGAAGGCGGGTTGTGAAAAATTTCAAAGCGAAAAGTCAGACGCAGACGCAAGCGAAAGACAACCTCGAGACTATGTATGTAGGCATCTACGGAAATGCTGCGTGGACGACCAGCCGCCAGAGTTAGTTAGACCTGTTGTCTTGGTTGACCCGGCTTGCGTATTGAGCCGAACTCAAGTTGGATCTAATCTAATCTAATCTGATCTAATGTTATCGTCCGTCTCTTATCTTATCTGCTGCGACTTGGCCGCGGGGGTTGGAAAAGGAAGGAAGGAAGGGAAGGAGTGGAAGGAAGGAGTGGAAGCCAGCGGGCGCGGGTGGAGCACCACTCGCCCCACTCGCACGATATGATGGGCGTGAACTTAAGAAGGGGTCGGTCGTGCTCGGTCGTCGGTGGTCGTGGGTGCGACTGTAAACTTGGTACCTACCTGGGTTCCATCGTTCCTGGGGCTGGTGCCAGTGTGAATCGAAGTGAAACGCATTTACTTACGAGGTGCGTGGGCTGACCGTGACGCAGAGTAAAACACACACACAGACATGCACGCTGACGGTGACGGCAACGAAGCGCTAGTGTAAATGTACACTGTAAATGTAAATGGCGTCGGTCGGCCGATCGGTCGATCGTCATCGGTGGTTGGTGGCGTCGCAGTGACATGCATGCATAGATAGCCGATAGGCCTTGTCGCGGGCTGGCAGAATGGGATCGGGATGATCGGGGACTACGCCAAGTAGACTATACGATACTATACTATGCGGATCTGCGTTTGGCTGTACATGTCTGTGATAGCGAGTAAGAGCGGTGCGTGCGGCCGTTGCGCGAAGGGGGCAGAGAACAGAGCATGGAGAGTCGGCGCGGGTGTACACTGTTGGCAAAGGAAGGGAAGGAAAGGGATCGCGGGCAACGCGGCCGCACCCGCACCCGCATACGCATGGAATGTCGTCGATGGTGATGGCAACGGCGGCGTTTGTCAAAAGATCAAAGACCACCGAGGGCCCGCGCTTCGCTGGAAGGATGCTAGATAGACAGACCGCTTGTATGCTGGCTGGGGCCGTTTCATGCGAATATGAGGTCTTCCTGGCATGACTTTGCACAGGCGTCTTGGATGGAATGCGTCAAGGGCTGCAATCAAAAGGCGAGGAAGGGAGGTTTGATGGATTACGTAAGAATCTGCCCTGCTTCCCACTGGCACTTGCATTCCGGCGACGCACCCATTCACATTCGTTCACTGCTAGCGAGAGAAGGGTATAGGGTATAGGAGGAAAGGAGGACAAGGGCCAGAGGAACCAGCAAGTAGGACGAACGAGGAAGAAGACGAAGACGAAAGAGGAAGAAGGGAAAACTTGAAGCAGGACTCGACTTTGCACGATGCCCTCGCTCTTTTCGCGCGCGCGCACAGCGTCCACCCCGTCCAAGTCGAAACACAAAGCCAACGCCCAGCCCCCGCCGTCGCCGTCCCCTTACAGCAACGGAAGCGGCCGCCCCGAGCTCAGCATCTCCACGCCCGTCAACGAGTTCGGTGTCGCCTTCGCGGGCCAGGGCGGGCAGTTCCAGGCCGGGTTCTCTACGCCCACCCGCCCGCATACCATCGCGCGGTCATCCTCGCTGCCGCCTGTGAGCAGCGAGAGCGGGTACGGCGCGGTCGGGTTTTTACCGACGACGCTGCCGGTCGACGCACACACGCCCTGGGCAGGCGTCCTCTCTGCATCCACGGCGTCCCTGCCCCCGAATAACAACACCACCACATCTCTCTTCGGCGCCCCCGCCCCGCCGCGGCCCGCCTATGGGCTTCTGTCGCCCGCACGAGACGCGGTGCTCGGCCTCCCCGACCTCGCGCGCCTCGTCGCCGTGCTGTGTGCCGAGCTCGAGCGCACAGGCGTGTCGGCGCCGTTCATATTCAGCTCGTTGGCGCTGGACGTGCGGCGCTCGGGCGTCGTGCGGCTCGTGAATGCGTTTTTGGCGACGTGTACGGACGGGAACGGAATGGGGAGGACAGGAGGCGGACACGACAAGTTCGTCGAGGAGGCGCGCTTCGCGGGCGCACACGAGCTGGGCATGGCGTTGCGCTGGGGGCTGTCCCGCGTCGTCCGCGTCGAAGGCGGCCACGAGGTCCGTGGCCTGCTTAGCTGGGCGTGGTATGAGCGCTGGAGGGCAGAGGAGAGCGGTGAGTGTTTCTTTCTTTCTCTTTTACGTTCTTTTTTGGCTTTGCGTTGGCCTCCTGCCTCTGTCTTTGACGGAGATTTTCGCTTGGGTTTGGGCAGAAATTTGGTTTTTGCGGCGAGCTTGCGCTCTGGCGGGAGATTTTCATCTCGTTTGGCGCGAGCATTTTTCGCTGTTATTTTATCTTATCTTAATCACTTCGCCTGCCCGCTCACCCACCTACCTACCTTGAGCGGGGACCTCGCTTTATCTTCCTGTCTGCTTTATTGCCTTTGCATCTCTGCATCTTTGCGTCTTTCGCCCCTCGTCTTTCTACCCCTTTGTTTCGTGCCGAGTCCTGCTGCTGCTACTATTTTTGTTTCGGCGTTTTTGGACTCGGACGCCTCTGCATGTGCATATTTGGTTGGGTGCGCAGATTTTGCGCTTGCTTGTTTGCCGATTGCGGGGAGGTTTTTTGGGCTAGGGATGTTCCTTCCTTCATTTTTTTTGGTCTGCGTCTTGAGCATCTTTGGCATTTGTTTTCTGAATCCCGCGTCGGCGTCCTTTGCCGCTCCATTTCGGCGGGGTGATATGCGCTGCCTGCGCTGCGCCGAGATTTCTGTTTCCTTTTCTTTTTGTCTTTACCCCATGACCATTTCATTTCCTTGGGTGGCTTGAGGTCCCTCCCCTCGGTCCTACTATCCATATTCGTTCTGCGTTCCTCCTTTTCACTCCGCTGCACGGGCGGGATGTCGCGGCGGGTTTTGAAGCGGACGAGGCGAGTAGCGAGGGCGAGTACGGGTATTGGCGCGTGGGTGTGGGTGTGGACGGTGTGTGGATGCGATACGGGGTGAGGATGTGGATCATCGTCCTCGTCCTCGTCATCGCACATCCCTCGTTTCCTATTTCCTATTCTCGTTCCTATTCGGAGCCCGGGGTCCGTGATGCTTCTTGGTATGCGAGACGTCCTTGGTATCGGTTCACTTGCCTTTTTCCTTTGCTTTCCCCCACTTACTGGCGCGGGGATTTTGTGGATTCCTGGGGTATTAAATTAAATCCCACTCGTTGGCGGACGGCGAGCTCGCGATGTCACCCTTCCCCGGCCTTGAATCGTATTCTGTGACCCCGAGTGACTGATCTCGGTTAATTATTGACATATCATGGCAATTTGTATCAGATACTGTGTAATGTTAATCTCTGTAAGCCCTCAGTCCCATTGAGAAACCCGTCTTGGGATATCCTGGGATATCTTGGGATATCTTGGCCTGTGGTGATCTCAGCAGAATCCAGGATATCCCAGCACCAGCCATCAGAAATATGGCACAAATATCTTGAGTTTTGCTGTGGTGCCATTTACGTGCACAAATTAGGTTTCAATATTATTTTATTTGCGATAATAATACATCCACTGCCCCGCTGTCACCCGCGCGTGCGCCAGTCGTCCGCGCGTCCTTCGGCGCCGTTAACCAACAGCCAAGACCTTCCCACCCTCGCCGACCAAACCTCACGGGATATCTGCCGCAGCGGACTTCGATCCCTATCATTGCGCATCCAGAACCTGCAGCCCTTGTCAAAACGAGGAACCGGGTAGTACTAATCCACGTACAGCCAGTTTCGCGGCGCTCGCGTTCTTTTCTTTTTCTTTCCACTCCTGCATAGAAGACATTCACATGTGGGTTACACAGATCAAATAAACAACGAACCTTTTGACCCTCTTTCCCCAATCCCTTCCAATAGTTGCTGTATTCATCGACAGTCCCCACGGGGTTTTTCTTCTTCCATTGAATTCCGCAGAGGTTTCTGAGCAGAGAATCATGAGGTGAACGCGAAGAGGCCAATTTTACACACCTTGCCGTTCCACTCGTCGTCGAGCGATTGTAGATGTTTGTTCGGGGCTTCGCTGTCTTCTGCGGGCTCGGATCGCTCGCTATCACTGGCGTCTTGGAAGAGGAAGTGATCGCAGTCATCGAGGCAACAGTGGTAGTAACAACAGCTTCATTTGTGGATGACGAGGCCAAGGACGGAGATAAGGCCGGGGGAACATGCGCAGTCCCAGCGGCAAGAGCATCGACAGGAAATGAGGAAGCGGCAAAGGCAAGTAGGCCGAGGCCGTCTGCGGGAGTTGCGGGTGACGGAGACAGCGGAGGTGCAGAATACGATGTATCAGGAGAACCAGAACCAGTATTGGTGATCGGTGGAAGGATCGGAGAATCGCGGGATAATGAAGACGTAGCAGACGGGGATGGCACGGAGAGCTGAGATGCAGACGAAGGGTTGGTGGAGAATGACTCAGATAGTTTGGAGGCGTGGGATGTAGGGGCAGGCGAAGGGGGAGATGCGATAGAGGGGCGCGGCACAGGAGGAGACACTGCATGCATTGGAATGAGTTAATGAAACGAGCAGACACCATTAACTAACCCTTTTTTGGAAGGACACTAGACGCCGCGACACGCGAGTCTGGACACTGTTGTGAGGATTGTGGTACATGTGACATAAGAGCCTTACCAGTCTGCGCAGACGACTTTGGCGTCATTCCCCGACTAGAGAATAAATAAGTCAGCGGAAGCATCAAAGCGTGTGAAGGGACACTTACAGGGGGTTTGCAAGTCTCTGCAAATTCAAAGAGATGGTCAGCTCGTATCTATATTAATGGAGTGAAGGCTGGCTTACGACGAGCTCTTTTTTTCCCGTCTTCGCCTTGGACTTGTTTAACACCACATCAGCGTCCGATGATTCTGGGGTACTCGTGTATTGAGCGGGCGATGGCACAGAGACGGTGCGTTTGCGAGGAGGACCGCTGTCCTTGTCCGAAGTCTTGCGCTTTCGATTAACGTGTTCCGCGGGCTCGGGCGATTCCATCGCAGTCATGTCCACCTCTTCCGCCTTGATGCTGCGCATCTGATATTTTGCGCCGTGCGACGCCTTCCAATTCGAATACGCACTGCGTTGAACCGGTTCCTAGACCGGCAACCGGCGAGGCCCAGCGAGGTCCGCGGAGCCGGCGGGCGCCTAGCGAAGGCGATGCCTAGGGCCGTAGCTAGTGTTCACTGTGGGAAGAGCATTGCATCAGCCTGATTGACAACTCAATCAGCATGTGATTTTCTCAATCAGGCCGATTGAGTCGGAGCTGATTGAGTTTGCGCGTTATCAGGCTGATTGAGCGGAACTCAATCGGATAAAGTTCAACCATCCTGATTGAGCAGAACACTCAATCAGATACAGTTCAACCATCCTGATTGAGTTTTGAGGAAATATATTTATTGCCCCCAGCGTCTCTAATATGTAAGGAAAGTGGTTCCATTTGGCCTAATTTGGCATCAATGGCGTCGCCAATCAATTTTTTGCTTCCCGCGCTCATCTAGATAGCCGCGATTGCAGGGACGCGCAACTTTCTACTGCTCATCGCACTTCACGGCCACCAAAATTCGATCAATTGGCCGCCAATCCCACGATCTTGATCAATCTCTGCCACTTCTCACATCCAAGTGAGTTCCTTCGATTTTATTGCCAATATCTCTTCACCTAAGATATATCACAAGGACGATTCCCTCTCACCCCATTTGGCACATATCTTATGCGCATAGTGCACCGGCATGTCGGACCGTAAAATTTGTCACTGTAAACCGACTTGTGGGCGCCTCATTACCGCTCGCACACGACGTGACCATTACAGCAAAGTCCCCGCAACCTCAATCCGTCCATCGGTTTCTCCTCCACCAGAATTGCCCACGGACAACCCTGAAACTTCCCAGGCGGCGGACAATGTACCTCCTTCTTATTCCCCACCTGTGGAAGCACACTCCCCATCACCATCACATACTCTGGATCTCCACGACTTTGAAATGCATGAATGTTCGTACCCAGACGATAACTCGTGTTCGGGTTCTGCAGACAGCATGGATATTGATTCAGCATCTGATTCTGCGTCGTCGGCGGGAACGGAAGAGCGTTCTATCTCATCTTTGGACCCCGACCTTGATCCGTGGTCAGGATTTGATGAGTTTCAAGACCGAGATGAACCGCTCTCTCACGCAGAAATGCTCCAACAACTAGAAGAAATGATGGGACCCGGTGATGAAGGTGAGTTGTGTGCCAGTTTAATTTCCCTTTCTGATGTTCTTTCAGATGATGTGCGCTTTGATCGCGAAACTGAGGCAGACTTGTGGAATGAACGTCAGTTGCCATTCCATGTGTTACGCCTCCCTCACTCATGTGTTTTCGGGGAACAGCATTTTGACAGACCAGGACCGAGATAACATTTGCGGCTTCCATTTGAAGCTCGTTTCTAAAATGCCACGAACAGCATATAACCAAATGGTTTACACTTTCTCGCACAAGATGGACCTCAGTTCTCAGTGGGTAATGTTCCATCGAATGGCGATCCTTTCTGGTGTGGAGCCTCTGTGGATCGACTGCTGCATCAAATCGTGTGCTGCATACACAGGTGGTTTTGCCGACCTCACAGAGTGTCCCTATTGCCAGAGTCCACGCTTCTCGGCGACCGGCAAACCACGGCGCATGTTCTGTTACCTTCCAGTAATTCCCCGTCTCCAAGGTTTTTTCCAGAACCCAAAATCCATTGAACGACTACTCTACCGCGTCAACTACGTCCATGTCCCTGGGGAAATTTCGGATGTATTTGATTGCGAGCACTACCTCTCCCTTTGCGACCAGAATGTTGTTCTTGATGGCGAAACCCTGCCATACAAGTATTTCTCAGGTAAATACGATATTTGCCTTGGAGCTTGCATGGACTCATACCTGCTGTTCAAACGAAACCGTCGTGGTCCATCTGCGACCCCTATCCTCGTGAAAAATTATTCGATAAATTCCGATCTTCGGACACATCTCGACCCCCTCAATGGTGGCTTGATGTCCGCAGGCGTAATTCCCGGTCCTCATCCTCCGAAAGACGCGCGGAGCTTCCTCATTCCATATGACAACGAATGCGCTGCCTGTAAGGGCAACCTCAGCTCGGCGCAGAGCGCGGGAGACTAGCGGGAGAATCCGAAGAGAAGAAAGGATGAGGATTCTCACGCTAGGCGAGGTTTTTTAAGTACTAGCCAGTAGCACGTGTCCGGAGGGATCGGCAGAGGTCTCGAGCTTGATCACACAGCACGTGCCAGTGAGAGCGGCCGGACGGACGGAAGGGAACAGAGTCCGGAGGGACGGGAGGTGACGTTCCGGATGGAGGCGCAGGCTGGGGTGCGAGTCCGGAGGCCGGACGAAGGATCGGACGAGGAAGCGGGGCAGTGCGATGGGCCGGAGCCGGACGGACGGACGGATGGACGGACGGACGGGCGGTTCCCCTGACATCACCCCCCCCTTGGAATGCGGCGTCCCGACGCATGAATCGGACCTGGGCGTCGCGCCTCCGGAACGAGAGCGAGTCGAAAGCGGCCGAGGCGATCCGGCGCGGGGCGTTGGGGTAGCGGCGATAGTAGGCCTCGATGGCGTCTCGAGCGAAGACGTCGGAGTGCTTTACCCATTTATTGTGTTCCGGGCCGTAGCCTTTCCACCGCACCATGTACCAGAGGCTGCCATAACGGACCTTCGCTTCTAGGATCTCCTCGACCTCCCATTGAACGTCGTCGTCCGTCTGAAGGACGGGTGGAGGTTCGTCGTTCCGGGGGCGTCCGGGGAACGGGTCCGGTTCCGCGAGCTGGAGTTTCACCACCGGAAAGACCGGGTGGAGCTGGGAGTACCGGGGGGGAGCTCGAGCTTGTACGCACCCTTTCCGACAACCTTCACGACCTTGAAGGGGCCGAGGCGTTTGTCCGCGAATTTGACGGACAGACGGGTCGTCCGGATGTCGGAGGCGTCTAGCCAGACTCGGTCGCCTACTTTGATCTCCGGGGCGGGCGTGCGTCGGCGATCGTAGTACAGCTTGAACTCGTCTTTGGCCTTAACGAGCGCGGCTTTGGCTTCCGAGACTCCGGACGCGATCCGGTCGCGGAACTCGTTCGCGGATTCCACGTTCGAGCGCAGTCCGTTGGGCTCAAATCCCATCCGGGGGAGCCTTCCGGTGTCCGTCATGAACGGGACTTGCTGCGTCGAGGAGTGGACGTGGTTGTTGTACGCGAACTCCGCGGCCGGGAGGAGCTCGTCCCAGTCGTCTTGTTTGTAGTTCGTGAAGATCCGGACGAACTGCTCGAGTTCCTGATTGACGCGTTCGGTCTGGCCATCGGTCTGCGGGTGGTAGGCGGTGGAGGTCGCTGGTTCTATCCCGATGAGGCGCCACAGTTCCGTGGTGAACTCCGCGACGAACTGCGGCCCACGGTCGGAGATGTATTTCCGGGGGTTCCGTGGTGCCTCCAGACGTTCCGGTAGTAGAGCCGAGCGGCTCCGACCGCACCAAGGCCGGTGTGGCACTCGTTGAAATGGGCCCACTTACCCAGGACGTCGACTACGACCATGACCGCGTCGAACCCGTGCGCGTCTGGGAGCTCGACGATGAAGTCCACCGAGACGGTGTCCCAACGTTCTTCCGGGATTTCGGTCGGGTGGAGCTCTCCGTGGGGCAGCTTCCGAAGCGCCTTCGTCCGGTTGCATGGATCGCAGGTCCGGACGTATTGGCCGACGTGACGGGACAGCTGGGGCCACCAGTAATTCCGGGAGATGAGCTCGAGGGTTTTGAAGCGTCCGGCGTGTCCGGCGACCCGGGTGTCGTGGTGCAGGGCGATGATTCGGCGCCGGAGGTCCTTATTCCGCGGTACGACGACCTTACCGCGGTAGTAAAGGAGCCCTTCTGCGACACGCCACTCGGACGACCGGGGGGGGCGGACGTTCCGGTTCTTGAGGAGTTCTCGCGCGACAAGCGCGACGGGGTCCTCAAGGTCCGGCTCACCCGTGAAGGCCTCCCGGACGTCACGAAGGAGGGGGACCTCGGGTCTGGCCACCACGACACCTTCCAGTGCGCGGACGTGGAACAAGTCCGGGCGAAGAAGGGTAACGTCCGTGTTGTCCGAGCCCACTCCGTGGTCCGGACGGCGGGACAGCGCGTCCGGACGGCCCATGAGGCGTCCGGGCTGGTGGTGGAGCGCGAAGTCAAACCGGGACAGGTACAGGGACCACCGCGCCTGCCTCCGGTTCAAGTTCTGCGCCTTCCGGAAGTACTCCAAGTTTTTGTGGTCCGTCCAGATCTCGACCGGGTGCTGCGTACCTTCGAGGAAGTGTCGCCACTCCTCTAAGGCCCGGATGATCGCAAGCATCTCCTTGTCATGGATCTCGTAGTTGCGCTGGACGTCACTCAGACTTTTGGAGTAAAACGCGACCGGATGCCACTTCCCGTTCGCGTCCGGCTGAGACAGGACGGCTCCGGTGGCGTAGTCGGAGCTGTCCGCCTCGACCCGGTATGGACGCGACTCGTCGGGCAGGACCAAGACGGGCTCCGCGGTTACCGCATCCTTGAGGGCTTGGAAGGCGGCAGCCGCGGCAGCGGTCCAGGTCCAAGCGACGCTCTTCTTGGTGAGGTCGAAGAGGGGCCGCGCGATGTCCGAGAAAGCCCGGATGAATCTCCGGTAGAAGTTCGTGAAGCCGAGGAACTGCTGCACGTCCTTCCGGTTCTCCGGAGCCGGCCAGGCGGCGACTCCGGCGACCTTGACCGGGTCCATCTCGACGTGGTTGTGCGAGATGATGACGCCGAGGTACTCGATCGACGACTTCTCGAACTCGCACTTCTCCGGCCGGAGGTAAAGCTTGTGCGCCCGGAGCCACCGGAGGACTTCTCGGACGATCTCTCGGTGGCGCGCGAGATCGGAGTGAGCGATGAGGATGTCGTCAAGGTATACCATGACGTCTCCGGACAGGATGAGGTCTTGGAAGATGTCGTTCATCATCGTCTGGAACGTGGCCGGGGAGTTGGTGAGGCCGAAGTACATCACCAGGGGCTCGAAGAGTCCTCGGTTGGTACGGAACGCGGCCTTCCACTCGTCGCCTCCCCGGATCCGGACGTTGTTGAAGCCCCACCGGACGTCGAGTTTTGTGAAGAACCGGGCTCCCTTTAGGCGGTTAATGAGGTCGTTAATCAGCGGGAGCGGGTATCGGTTCTTCACGGTCATCGCGTTGAGCGCTCGGTAGTCCTGGACGAACCGGAGGCTTCCGTCCTTCTTCTTGATGAAGAAGACCGGAGACGCCATCGGGGACTTGGACGGACGGATCCGGCCGGTGCTCAGCCCATCCTCGATGAACGCGTCGAGTTCCTTCTGCTCGAGGGGGGAGATCGGGTAGACCTTGCAGTTGGCCGGCTTTGCGTCCGGGACGAGTTCGATGGCGTGGTCCCACGTCCGGCGCTCCGGTAACGCGTCGAACGACTCCTTGTCAAAGACGTCGGAGAAGTCCTCGACCCAGGTCGGAACCGAGGTCCCAGGCGGGGCCGAGTTCCGGGCGAAGGCCTCCGCGAGCCGTTGGGAGACGGTGCTCCCGGCGCGGATTTCCTCGGCCGGAGCGAACGCGGTGTAGAGGATCCGGTCGCCTTCTTCTAGCTCGTCATCGTCGTCTTCGTCCGGGTCCGGGGTGAGGTCCGGACAGTCGTCTCCGTCGCCATCCGGATCGTACCCGTCGTCTCCGCACCACTCCTCCGAGTCAATGGCACAGATAGACGGGACGGGACCTTCGCGGAGCTGTCGGAGGATCGCGGCGGAGATCTTCGCGCTGCGACGGACGGCGCGAAGCTCGTCTCGGCAGGTGCTGCAGCTGGTCGGGCAGCGGGTCATCCGGACTTCCTTGGTTTCCCAGTCGATCTCCGGGTTGTGTTTCTGAAGCCAGGAGTAACCGAGGATGACGTGCTGCTTCCCGAGCCGCGTCACGGCGAGTTGGATGCGTTCCGAGTGACCCTTGTAGTTGACAACCATATCGACTACGCCCGTAATGCCTCCGGATGCATTGGGTGTGCCGTCGACGTTGAGGACCGGGATAGGCTGGGAGAGCTTCCGGACGGGAAGGTTGCGGGAGATCACGTACTCCGAGTCAATGAAGTCTCCGGTCGCTCCGCAGTCGACCAGACCTTTCACGGACACCTTAGCCGCGGTTTCTACCGACTGCATCTCCAACGGAATGTGCAGGGAGTTCCGGCCCTCCACGGAATCAATAACGTACTGCCGGGGCAGTTTGCGTTCCCATCTCGGACGGTGGACGCGGGGAATGGAAGGGGTTTTTGCCTCCGGGGCGGGAATAGGGGGCTCCGGCCGGGGGGCGGAAACCGGAGCAGGGGGTGCGTCTTTCGTTTCAACTGCTGATTTATTGGGTATATCTTTGTACAGGCAGGAGTAACGATTAGGGGACGCGACCGAGGGCGCACCGCTCACTCGACCGCGTCCGGAAAACCCTCCGGCTCCGCGTCTCCGGCGTCCGGCTCGGTCGGAAGCCCGGCGGTAGTAGAGAGGCGCGCGAAGAGCTCTCCGAGGAGGTCGTCTCCGAGTTGACGGACGACCTCGTCCAGGACGTCTGCGTGCCGGACGTCCGAGGGAGTCGGGCAGTCTCGGGCGAGGTGTCCGGACGCACCGCAGCGGAAGCAAGCGCGCGGTGCGAAGCGCGCGCGGGTCCGGTCAACTTCCATCGGAATGCCAGGCGGAAGGGCGGGCGCCGGCGCGGCTTTGGGAGCAGGCGTGAAGGAGGGGACTGGGAGGAACGTCCCAGTGCGAGGGCGTGCGGCCGGAGCCGGGGCGCGAGTCGGAGGTGCTCCCGCTCGGACGCGGGCGAGGGCGTCGTACTGACGGAAGGCGCGGAGACGCCATCCGGCGTAGTCTAGCAGCGCCGGAGCGGTTCCGGACGTGGTGATCGCTGCGTTGATCCTCGGGTCGAGCCCCGCTCGGTACTTGGTGACGCGGACGAGCGGATCCGTGTACCCGGCCGTGGCGGTGAGTTCCTCGAAGTCGTCCGTGTACCGGTAAACGTCGCGGGAGCCCTGGTAGTAGCTGTGGGTCTCCAGCCGGAGGAGAGCTTGGTCTTGCTCGTTTTCCTCGACGAACCGGAGCCGGAACTCGGACTCGAATTCCGCCCAGGACGGGAATGGGAACGGAACGATTGCGGACTGTCGTTCGGCCCATCGTCCGGCCGCGTCTCGCGCCATAAAGGACATGGCGTACCGCACGAGTTTTTCCTCGACGAGCTGTCCGTGGACCATGAAGGCTTCCGGAACCAGTCGGAGGTATGTGAGGACGGAGTGGAGGAACATCCGTCCTTGGGTCCGGTCGCCGTCGAAGACGGCCGGGGGGTTCGGTCGGAGAACCGATTTTGCTGCAGGGGTGAGGGTGGTAAAGTCTGGACCCACCGCCGGAGCCGGAGCGGCAGGGACGGGGGCAGTCGCGGGTGGATTTTGGTTGTTGTGTAAAACGCGGAGGAGTAGGGCTTCGATGTTTGCGAGAGAGCCTTCGACCGCGGTCAGCCGGGATTCGGGGTCGGCAGCCGGTTCCGGGATGTAAACATCCGGGAGCTCGGGTGGCGCGGACCCGCTTCCGGGCGTCGGAGCGTCCATCAAGGAGGAGGGGTCGAGGTTGGAAGTCGGGGAGGCCGGAGCGCTAGCGTAGCAGTCCGAGTCCGAGTCTACACCGAACTTCGCAATCTTGACCAGTTGATCCCTTAGATCCTTTCTTCTGCTGTAAGGGCAACCTCAGCTCGGCGCAGAGCGCGGGAGACTAGCGGGAGAATCCGAAGAGAAGAAAGGATGAGGATTCTCACGCTAGGCGAGGTTTTTTAAGTACTAGCCAGTAGCACGTGTCCGGAGGGATCGGCAGAGGTCTCGAGCTTGATCACACAGCACGTGCCAGTGAGAGCGGCCGGACGGACGGAAGGGAACAGAGTCCGGAGGGACGGGAGGTGACGTTCCGGATGGAGGCGCAGGCTGGGGTGCGAGTCCGGAGGCCGGACGAAGGATCGGACGAGGAAGCGGGGCAGTGCGATGGGCCGGAGCCGGACGGACGGACGGATGGACGGACGGACGGGCGGTTCCCCTGACACTGCCCTGGCCGTTGGCGTGCGTACATTCAATGCCAGCACTCTCGATTTTTTCATGCTAAGGGGATACAACATTTTCGAAATGGGCGACATTATCGCCATCGAGAAGTCCCTCAACATCAAGGGACACAATAGCCTCTCTCCTTGCCGTTCATGCGATATCAAAGGAGTCCGCAATGTTACCGGCGGGGAGAAAATTTACTATGTACCACTCACCCATCCGGACGGGCGATCCTGGGACTCCGAAAATCTTCCCTTGCGCTCGCCAGAGAAGCTGGCCGCAGTAATCCAGAAATTTGACGAGATCTCAGCAACTTTCGAGAATCCGAATGCAGCAGTCAAGGCCAAGGACACCATTGCCAAGTTCCATGGCATAAAAGGTCTTCCTGCGCTCCGCCGTGTAGGCTCTCTTCACTACCCCAAATCGCGACCATGGGATGCCATGCACTTATTTTTTGAAAATGTCATCCCGAACTTGGTCCAACTTTGGAGCGGCAAGTTCAAGGGGCTCGACGAAGGAACTGAAAACTACGAAATTGATGAAGATACCTGGACTGCTATCTGGCAGGAAACCGCCGCCGCAGTCGAGCATCTTCCTTCCGACTTTGTGCGCGTTCTAGGTGAAACTTCCTCCTATTACAGTGCCGAAGCGTGGGCTTTCTGGTTTGTATATCTTGCGCCCATCCTTCTTAAGGGTCGATTTCGCCACCCGAAATATCACGCGCACTTGTGCGATTTTTCTGACATTATCAAGGCCTGTCTTCGGTTCACGTCCACCACGACCCAAGTTGAAGATCTGCGCCAAGATATAATTCGGTGGGTCAGGACATACGAAGAGTGAGTTCAATTCTGCTCAGCATCGACTTGATTTCATCCCCCTCCTAGATATTATTACCAATATAACGAAGCTCGTCTTTGCGTCTGTACATTGACTGTCCATGGCCTGCTACGTGTCCCGGACGACATACTCTTCTGCGGGCCATCATGGACAACCTGGACCTTTTTCATGGAGCGATATTGTGGCATTCTTCAGGCCGGCCTTCGCTCGAAACGATTTCCATGGGCAAACCTTAACAAGAACGTGCTTCATGTGGCGTACTTGGAGCAGTTAAACGCCAGATATGATGTGGAAGCTGAGCTTTCCAAGGGGAACCCGGGTGCTCACCAGTCGGAATATGCTTACGAAGAATGTGAGTGTTGGATCGAATTTCCATGGCCAAATTTTAATGAATTCAAGACCCCCAAGCAGTTCTGATCCCTCCGTACAAGAAGAATCACATCCCGGACAACGCTCTTCGCAAGGAAATCGCGGATCTCTTTGCTGCCTTGCTGGGGAAGCGCTGCAAGCAGATTCTTCCTCTTTTACCAGAGATAATGCCCAGCTTTGGTAAATTACGCATCTTACATGGAGATTCTGTCCGCAGCGCATCGACTTGCGGAGACGGTTCGACTGCCGAACGGAATATGTCTTTTATCAGAGTAGGTTCTTCCCTTTCCCCAATTGAATTCTCAGCTAATTCAAACTGGAGTATGAAATTCAAGTTCGTCGGACTGTATCTGATCCTTGGATCGCAAAAATCTCCTACGGCCGGCTGGAAAGAATTCTTGAATGCCGTCTTCCGGAGGCTGAGCTCCTGGGACATATCGCAGGCAAGAAACGCCTCCTCGCAGTTATAACTCCTTGCCAAAACACCGCTGGTAAAGACGCGGCTTTGGAAATGACATCATATGGCGGAATGGGAGATCCAATTGTTATTGATCTTCAGGCAGTGGTAGCAGTCGTGGGTCGGATGGAAACTCGGGGCAGATGGTTTATTGTCGACCGCACTGGAGGTCTGATTCGTCCCGAGTTTGTTCCCCATCATGAAGACGAAGAGGATTGAGGTTGATAGTGTGTTGGTAATTATTTTTGATGTACAAGACACGCGATATTGTTCAGATAAAATCCAACTGTTGATATATGCGCCAAATTTTGACATTCTTGCCAGATATCCATGGTTGAGGAAAATGAACGAGGCACTGAGTGCTAAATCACGGCGAGTCACGACCACGTGATCGTTACTCCTTCTCTTCTTTCCACCACCATGGTCGCCAAAGCCAAACTCAATGGCGCGGAGGAGATGCACCGAATGGGTGACGAGCTCAAGAAGAAGGATAAACAAATCCGTACGTCTACTGCAACGCATCCGCCGGTTTAACTGAAAGGTTCTTGTCCTCTAGAGAGACTTGAGCGCGCGCTAGCCAATGCTTCCGCTTCCTCTGGGACCCAAAAGCGACTCACTCCCAGACCCAAAGGACAGGCTGGAAGATCAGACGGATACAATATTCGCGATGCTATGGGGCTCAAAGAGGACGCTGAGAGATACAATCGACTCTTTGTACGTGCTTTTGTCATCTTGCTTTTCTTCGATATTAAAGAACCTCCTGAAGAGGATTGTAAAGGACTACACCAACCGATACCTCTCTGTATTCGACACAATATCAGATCAGGATAAAACACGGCTGGAAAAGACCAAAGTTAAAGTGCGTCGTTGTGGTGGTCTTGCTTCTCGAACTATACTAAATTGTTTTGAGATTGCAAAAGTCGCAGTGTTCTTCGCCAAATTCGAAGGTCTTTGGCCTATTCATGACATTATGGCATCTTATCTTCTTGGGCTGCAAACGCGGCGGCGGACCGACCTGAGATTGGAGAAGGAGGCGGAGGAGCGCGACTCGCGGCGTTCTGGCAAGACGCGTGATGCGGCGGAAGTTGTTGACAATTCTGAGGATTCAATGGAGTCGGACGATGGCGACGAGAGTGAGGAGGAGAAAGACGTTCTCCCTGTGCGTAGATCCAAGAATGCCACCAAGCCGCAGCGTATAGACTCAAATGACGACGAAGAGGATGCAGCAGATACCAAAGAAAAGGTGAGTATGAAACGCCTACTACTCTCTCATCTGCACCATTTTTAAGATACATAAAGGTTCGCGTCGTCAGTAAAAGAAAATCTCCGCCTGCCGCTGTTCACGAGCCACCCGCAAAAAAGGTACATTCTGTCTGGTTTCTCGGTCTGGGTCGGAATCCTACCATCTGCGTAGGCGAAGACCGAAAAATCAGTCAAAGCTCAAGTGTCTTTTGCAACGCCGCTGCCGTCTCGTCTATCTCACGATCTCATCTGGTCAAACCTTCCTCCTGGGTGCCCAGCAGCAGACTGTCTCGACGAGCTTCCCACAGAGCCGAATGCCCGCATCCTCTCCTTATTCTCCCGACGCGACGTTCTCATAGATGAAGTTGGTCAGTATGGTGCTGGTGTCGAGTTTCTAGATTACCAGATCTGCGCGGCCATCCAACAAGAAGCAAATAGGGATCACTATATCAACCTCGGACGCACCAGAAATTGGCCCCAAACCATCGACTACAAAGCGCTACCTGCTCGTATCCTATCCCTCCGCAAATATTTCATCGCAATGATCCACAATCAGGCTCTCCTCGAACAATCCGATGTTTGGCAAACATTCCTTCGCATGATTGACCACAAAGTCTTTGATTTTTCCGCATCCAAGTCCAAGCTCGGGTATACATATGCGCTCCTAGCTTGTCGTTGTGGATAGTGAGCCAGGATTGATTCTCTGGTCTTACACAAATTGATCTTCAGCAGCTATGGTCCTAAGGGCGAATTCCTCATCAACTCGACTATCCTTCGCATACTTTCTAACGATGAGAACTCACTCGGCTATAGGCTTCATTCCACGCTCGACTCAATTATCTCATCTGATTATGACAAATACGATGAACCTGACACCAACTCTGACCTCATCGAGCTTAACGACTTTGTTTCGTTCATTCTCACGCCCTTTGCTGCTGCCCTTCTCATTGCGCAAGACATGGGTGTTGACTTGGAACCGGCGAGCGACATTCGCGACAATAGCAACGATTTTGGTGACCTTATGCAGCCCGACAATGAAGACGACGAACTCCTTGCCAATTTGCATCAAGAAAATATCCAGATAATGAGCGAATCGAGCAGTGTCTTCCTTCAAGTCCCGCCACCACGATCTCTCAAAGTCAAAGAAGTAGTATTTTTTCTGGCGCTGCTCGTATCTGATCCTCAAATCAGGACTCAACACTGGTGAATGCTAAGTCGAAGGCAGCACGGCTTAACTTGGCGAATTTCGAGGTTTGCCTATCATATCAAGTCACCAAGTAGGTCCGTTAACGCACGTAGGTCGACACAAGCAGGGAAAAGAAGAATGCGAAACCCTCGAAAAACCAGGGGCTTTCCTTGGATGACTTCATGGTACGCCTTCATCCTGAATTATCCAGCTATTCAATTCATGTCCCTTCAGCTGGACCTTGTTGCGGATGAAGAGAAGCCAATCGTGTCTTTGACTGTGAGTGCTCCCAGCAGAAAATGAATTCAATTAGAATATTTCTTTAGCCGGACGCAGAAAAGGGGCAGAAAAAACGCAAAACGAAAGTAGCGCTCACTGTTGAGGATTTCCCAGAGGTATGTGGTCATCCAAAAACATTAGTTTATCCTATTAATTCTTTTCAGCCTGATCCGGTCGCAAAGAAAACCGCGAAAAAGAGCAAGGAGAAGAAGTCCCTGAAGACCGCTGCTCCGAAGGTGCATTCTTTTCATTGATATTTTTGACCATGCTAAAATGAGGGATTAGCCAGCGAGGACGAATAAGGTGCAATCCAACTATGGCACTCGGGCAAAATCCAAGGCCGGAAAATTGTAGCTAGATTGTTTTTTCTGAGACCTTGCCTTGTACTGCGTTGAACACGGCGCGCTTTGACCTTTTGAACTTGATGGTTTTGATGCTCACTGAGTACTTTCTGGGCTATAAATTATCTTTTGGAGAGTGAAGAAGATTCTCAATTGACACCAAATCCATTATGCAGGAGTTGTAGCCATTACCTTTCGAGCGCGAAGATTTACAAGCGATTTGCAAAGGCGTGGGAGTGTTACTGTCACGGTGTGACACGACGCGCCTCTCCTTTCCACCAGCATCGTCTCGTTTGCTTGCAGCCATCCCTCTCATTATAGCCTCTCGGCTGGATCCCAAACCCATAATAAAGCCTCAAGACACGCTTAAAGGTTAATTTACATCCCATTTGACCTCTTCTCGACCTCTAAAGACCCAAATACGCGATTTTCTCCTTTTCCGCCAAGAAGGGCGCGTGTGGAGACATTGGCGGTGTCGAAGGGCTACAAACCGTCTCAAAAGCGAAGTATGTCATCCCTTATTGCCTCCGTGTTCTTCCGCTCTGCTCCCACGTCACGCTGACTCGAACCCGGGACACGGACGGGCGGGTATCGCAACGGACCACTTTTCTTGCCCAATTTTGGTACTAATACCCTTCCATACCCGTACAGGCTCGTTTGTATTAAAGGAGAGGTCCATAGAGTCAGGTCTTAGAGGAAGGTGTGTGGCTCTGCTCCCATAACTCTAGTTCTGCTGACTTCAAAATCGTCCCCATCCTCATACCTGGCTCCGGCGTCAACCGGAAACCAACAATTCAATGCCTCATGTCCGGTCGTTGGCATGGACATTGTGCCTTTCGCATTCACAGTGCGCTTCATTCTTGTTTCCTGTTTCTGAGGTGTCCGAGGCTTCGTAGGTTTCGTTGACTCTTAATTCCCCCGAGGGACCCGGCATTTATGAATCATTCTTATCCTGCAGTTTCGGTTGGGCGGCTTTCTTTGTCGTTGTCTTGCGCTTGAGCAGATAGTAATCGTTTGCCTACCTGCCAAGTTTCCTCTTTCGTGTTGTGTCGGGTCGTTGGACTGCCCCCGTTTCCTTCTCTCATTGATCTGTTTCAGGGCTCTTCTAGTTCGGAAGCATGGTTCCCTACGCGCGTACACGGTCTCAGTATTGATTCGACGGCTCTCATATCCTCTAAATTCAACTTGATACCTCATCCTTGCTCTGTAGCCCCCGCGGCCCGCGGCCCACGGCCCCTCCAGTTTGAATGTCAAACGGTGCAATGATCTTTGAGTTTTTTTTGTCGTTTCTCATCATTTTCTCGGTGTAATATGCAGGATATTTCTCTCGACATTCTTTATTGCATCTGCCGGCTGCGCCAGCGGTTTACATAACATTGAGAGGATCGACCACGCTGTTCGTAATTCTCTGTCTCCTTCATCTCTTTTCATTCACTCTGAGTCAGGGCGGAGTCGTTTTGAAAATTTCCTCGCTGCCGCCATGTTTCAGCCACCAGTCGTCGCCTTTTCCGAAGTCCCACGAATCTCGATTACCATCCACATTCTCTGAGTTCTCCTCATAGCGTTCTCCTCAATTTTCTCTTGCGTTCGGTGGCCCGCATGTTTATTTTCCCTTCGTTTCCTCCTCTTCGTGTGCGATGCCAATATATACTGAATTGTTTATCTCACTTCAAACGGTCCGGCCGAGCGACTGGCTGGTGGGTCCTCATTTTCCGCGTTGGGGTGTTGCTTGTATCTTCCGGGATGATAATCTTTTTCCGTTTTCTAGTGGTGCTGTACCAGTCATGTTTTGGCCTCCTTCGGGATCATTTTCTGTGGTGGGTTCCCTTGCCTGATTCACATCTCCTCGTTAGCCGCGTCGGCTGTTACCCTTCTGGATTCCCATATTTCTATCCCCAACACCGCAACATGATTGACTTGTACGCCGCTGAAGCTTTCCGACGCACACGAGGGATTGATTTCAGCTCTTTTCCGCAGGGATGGTGGTTTTTCTATCGCATGAAAATTTCAAGGCTGATGTTTGCTTTGGCACGCCATCGTCGGATGTTTTGGTGTGCCCTACCCTCGCCTTTCGTCTGCTCTCCCGCGGCAATAGCCGACACTGTAAGAAACTGTGCGCCTCATCTTCCTGGTCTTTTTCCGTGCCACCTCATCCGAGTTGACTTGGAGTGACGCCGCAGCAAGCTAACGCGAATTTATTTTCGAGGTACAAGACCTGTGGCCGAGGCTTTACGGCGCCCCGACCGTACGCCCGCCCACACGATCTGCACGACCCATCCTGTATCGCGTGCGCGGCACCTCCGTTTGAGCGAGGGGTACTGAGCCTGCAGCAGCGCGAGAGAGATGCATGCGTTTGGTGAGCAACGTCCTTCTCTCCACTCTTTTCTCTCTTTCCGTCTTCTTCCTTCCTTCCTTCCACAAAATCAGGGTGCGCGGATGCACGCGGCCTCAAGAGCTAGTCAATGCCCGGCGCGGAAACGGCGGGGGAACGAAACTCGGACAGTTGCGAGACTTTCAGATTCCATTCGCTTCATTATTCCGAGTGCCGTTCGAACTTCAATCCCTGATTCTTCTCTTCATCACGCGAGTTTAGTCTCAACACTGATTTTTTCCATGGACTCGTAAGGTTCAAGTGCTAAGTTCATGGTGCGTCAAGTCTTCCCGAGTTTTCTTTCTTGCACTGGACTTCTTCCTGTCTTGCTAACCTCGGCGTCCTTCAATATCTATTTCATTCCTTCATCCACCGACCTTTTCCCGTCCCTGGATTCATTGTTTCGCACTTCCATATTAATCTTCACGACCCATAGGCAGCTGCGTTGGCGATCCGCCTCCCTTCCTCATAGGTGTGATCTGTTACTATGCCTTGCGTGGTGATTGCCGCTAACTCCGGTTTATCAATAGGGAGGTTGTGCAAAAGCCGCACGAGCCGCGTGCGGCTTTTGTGCATTGTGCAAAGCCGTGGGATAAACCGATGGATTTATGAGTGGATCAATATTTATTCCAGGGAAATATGGCTAGATTAGGTGCTATACAGTACATTAAACCAGTTACCAAATATGATGTGGATCATTTTTGACGTCATTTTCCGGCGGCACCACAGCCGCCGTGCGGCTATGGCCGTGATGCTGCCAAAAAACGCCATTTTCCACGCTCCCACCTCTAACCTGATTGCCGGAATCGACATCAACAGCTTGCAACACACCTACAACGCACTGTTGGTAAGGTTTGGATACATAGTTGATAGGGAAGCAAAGCCGCACAGTGCCGCATGCGGTTTTGCACAATGCAAAAAAACCGCATGCGGCTCATGCGGCTTTTGCACAACCTCCCTAATGGTGCGTTGATATTTTTTTCTCTTGTATCTGCACATTTCCCTGTCTGTCTCCGCTATTACCCATTGCATTTTTTTTTTCTAAATCTTTGCATACGCCCATTTCTCAAGGTTCTGAATCCGCTCGCCTTCGTTCACTATCGAGTAAAAAAACCAACTTCCATGTCGGACTCCACATATTTTTCATTCCTTTTGGGGCGCCCTGTAAAGCTTTTCGGTGTGTCTTTTTCTGTCTTTTGGTCTCTGGGGTCGAGACTGATCTATATTTTTATTCCTCCATGATTGTCTTACATTATTCCTCTAGCTGCGCTGTTACTGTTCGCTTGGGGAGTATCCAACCGCCTATTCTGCTGAGTTTTCGCACTCCGAACATTTTCAAATCCAAATAATCGTCGCCAGTACGCTGTACGTCTGGCCCTGTGTCCGCCTCAATATAGTTTCTCAGCGGTGCGTTGCTCGTTTATATATTCTTCTTGATTCTGCCTGCTTGTCCTCTCTGTTTATCTCTCATCCTCGTTTCACTCTTCTGATTTTGGCTTCGTGTTCTGTCTCCTACAGTTTGTGATGGGTGTGGTTTCTGGGCTGTAGGTTTTTCCAATTTGCGTGCCATTCCGTGACTCAAATCATTAGGGCGTCAAACCAATTCCAGCTTCGGCCCTCCAGAGAATTCTTCTACCGCACAGCATGCATAGGTGGGTTGTCATGTCTCTCTCTTTGACATCGACACCGCTCATTCTTCATCTATATCCGCCCTTTTACCGCTGGTGCGTAGTAGGCAACTGCGAATGCTGGGTTGTTTTGCTGGCTCGTGGATTTTAATTCAGGACTTCGTGATTTTGACTCGTTCTCTAGATGTTAGCAATTTCTCCGTGCACCTGCGGTGAGCTTACTTCGCCAACTCACTTGATTGATTCTAGTTTAACTTGATGAGCAGGCCTTGGATGTGCGCTATCACATGCGCGACACTGTAGACTAGTGCGGAGACTTGTATTTATGTACCAGCAATATGATTATGTGGACCTCTCTACCTGACTGCAGGGACAATCAAGATGACTGAGCTGTGGTAATCAACCTGCTGGTGGACCTCAATCCAGCTGATTGTGAGCCTCAATCAACCTACTTGACTGAACACAATCGAGCTGATTGTACAACTCAATCAACCTGTGCAACAAAATCTGCCAAAACTCGATCAGCCTGATTGAGCGGATACAATCAGGCTGGTTGAGCACAGACAGTCAGCCTGATGTATTGACCCTATCAGCCTGGTTGTATCCATACAATCAGGCTGATGCAATGTTCTCCCCACAGTGTGTTGCCGCGGCTCGGCGCGGCTCGGCTAGCCGATTGAGCCGAGCCTAAATTTAGCCAAGCCAAGCAAGGGGTGCTCGATTTCTGGATCTTGGCCTTTGATGTGGCTAAGCGAATGGTTTGATCGATCTTCGGCATTATACGGCATCCATTTTTGGCAAGACCCGACGGAGACCGACTCGCTCTGCATACACCTCTATCGCCAACGCCACCACACTTTACACAGAGTATCTACTGGGTTGCGTACACATGGGCATCTTCTATTCTATCCAAAAACATCGACATTCGACGACAAAGGCAGAAGAAGACTCATTATTTGACAAACTATGTGCACCATATACAGTGTTATGGTTCCATGCTGGGACCAGGGCAGTGAGACTGCATCAAAGACGCGAGAGGAATCGAGCGAGACGCGCAGGCGGCGTGTAATTTGACGGCAGGAGAGGCGGTGAGCTGCCAGCAGTGCAAAGTGATGGCATTGTTGGGAACTGATGGGAACTTCCTTTTCTGGGGGGGGGGGTCGTGGGAAGGAGGCCATAATCCCGAGATCGAGCACCTCTTGAAGCCAAGCCAGCCGTTGTCAAGGTGGCTCCAAGTGACTCGGCTTCGGCTCGAGCCGGCTTGAGCCCAGCTTAGCCGCGGCTTGACACAATTTTGTCTTGCGCTCACCATGCGCCGCTGCTTGCTTCCTTTTCCGCTCGTTGCTACTCTACATATCTCCCGAAACTCTCTTAGCGTCTGCCCTGGTGTAAATCCCGCTTATCGCCTAAGGTTGTGGGCTAGGCAACCGACAGGACACGAGGCAATCAGCCCTTCTCATCGTCATCACACCGCTGGTTTGCATAAAGCTTCGATGTAACCGTGTTGTACACAATTCCCCCCACTGATGCCTCCCCGTCGAAAGCCAGCTACTGGACTTATAACAAGGTGGGACATTAATTTTCAGGTTGGCGCTATAACTCCCTTCGCGACCTGATCTCGTCTTTTACAATTAAGGCACTGTGTTGCCATTGCCGCCGAATTCTTCTCATCCATCCTCTCCATCCCGAAATCTTTTTGCTTACATTCTTTTTGTTATCGTCTCAGATAACACAGAAGCCATCCTGCCAAGAGTATCACAGCAACTTCAGAAGCGCCGTACTTGACCAATTGCGCCTTGGCTGAGACTGGCAGGGGGATGGGTGACTCACCGTGAGTGGTGTTCTTTGTTTTTTTCGGTATGACGTGTGCTGACTCCCTCTTTTTTCTCTTTCACCCGCAGACTCGACCTCGCGGACGCGCGCATGGTACGGCAAGGCGGCCGCGCACGGGAACATGGGCACGGCGGAGCGGTTGCGGGCGTTGGCGCAGAGTGTGCCACAGGTGCGTTCACGTCCTTGTTTCGTGTTGTTTCTGTTTCCGTTGCGAAATTCCCTGCCTGGAATGCTCCCCTTGCGGTTTTTCTCGGACCCAGCAGGGTGTTCAAGAAAGAAGAAGAGAGGCGTGTTTGGGGACCCTCTCTTTTGCATCTGAAGCCCTTGGCACTGGAGCTGCTCCGCGATGACGGATCTTCTTGGATGGATGAAGGAGCCTCCTCATTCGATCTTGGGGTGGTTCTGGTTTTGATCACTTTTTTCACCTTCAAAATAAATAAAAGAACGAGGGCTAATGTACATACCTCGCAGACCCTTGGCCGGACGGAGCACGACGCGCTTACAGGGGATAAGCTCGTGCGCAGTACATAGCAGATGGTATTTTTTCCCGCACCTTTGTTCAATTTTGAACTGCTTTTTTTTTTTTGACAATGAACACCTGCAGCGGAGCATGCCCCCCAGCCGAATCCACTCCTGCTGTACTGGAAGTTCCACCTGTCGGCCACGTCCCTAGGAAACGCCAATGGTCACGCTGAGGCCTTCAACGATGACGAGCCCGAGCCTGCTGGGGTGGCACCTCATCCGCAAGTATCTTCTCTGGCCGCAATCGTGACAATTGGAATACTTCAAGTCTCGAACCAACGTCGCCGGCGCCGCCAATCACATCGGGCTGGTCCACATCCCTCTGCGCTGCCCCCACGTACATTTCTCCTTTCCTTTTGTCCCTTTCGCGCCCCAATTGCTGATCATTGTTCGCTCTCACAGGGAATATTGGACAGTATCTTTTGCCTTTATCTTGCTAACTCTCTGGAAACATAATTGGCAGCGTCTCTCGGCACATACATATCACTTAGGACCCTCAATAATACAATCCACTTACTGACACCCAAACCCAATGGCGCGGCTCATACCTTGCTGTTGATTTGGCTCTGCAAGATGTACTTCCATATCCTCTCCACATCTGCACACATCGAAATTTGTTGTAATGCCCATGGTATTCTATAAGACATCGACACATTTTTTAAAAGCCCCTTCATCCAATCACTATTTGATACTGAATACGACTCGCAGTAGTTCTACTATTACTCGATACATATCTGCCCTCATTGTACTGAGGGCGTGTACGCAGTACATGGGATCCGCGCGCCCCCCTCTGACCTGCCTTCCAAATATCTGACAATGAAAATCAAGTTATAACCCACACCAGTGACGAAGGGAACGAAGTAATTAAATCATGAGTACCATCTTAGACTATGTATTATAATTCTTCGCTGGCTGTGCTCGTTTGATATCGAACCCGCCATTGCGAGCCCCCCAGCCCCATTGCATTATCTGAGGACAGCATCCAGCAGCACACCCTGCACACAACAAGGTCTGAGATATTGGGGTCGCTGCCGCGGAGGGAGCGGCAGCTATGTGCCCGAGGTGGATCCGCTCGCGAAACTTAGTTGTCGAGAGAGATAATGGACATTGGGGTGCGGCGGGCACAAGATCGAGGGCTCGAAGGGTTGGGTGAGAAGTAGCAGCACCTAGAGAAAGCGAAGAAGTAGCAGCTCTATTAGTAGATTGTTGTTAGCAAGGAGAAAAAAGGCAATAAAATGCTTCAACGCACGGGTTTCAGCACATTATTGGTCCCTCTTGGATAAACTGTGCTGGAAAACACGGAAGAATTGAAGTCATGGGGGCATACCGAAAACTTTCAGAAGGAATAATAGGCATCTTTGATGTGCAACAGATGATTTTGGGTCGTCGACGGTGCTACAGACGCCCCCAGTCGGTTGTCGAGGTCCAAAGCCAAAAAAAAAGAGCCGAAAAAAAGCCAGAGAAAACCGCGCGAGAGACAAATGAAACGAGAACCGGGTTAGGAGGCGCCTTGAGGGCTTGAAAACGGCGTTTGAGGGTGTGGGCAGCGGAGGAGGAAGCAAAGATGTGTCGAATACGGCAGATCAGATAAAACGTGGCACGTCATTGCGCAATTGACGTCGTCCAGACTCCACGCTAATTGCGTCCAGTGTCGAAGACGTTCGGAGGTGAAAGGGCAGCGTAGAATGTCGTAGGGGTCATCCGGAATCGTAGGGCCACAAATGCTGCCTGAGCCACGGCTGAGCCACAGCTCAGCCACAAGCCGCCCAAGCCAGCCGTAGCCGAGCCGCGGCAACACTAGCCGTAGCAACGCCTAGACATGCCTAAAAATAGCACCCTTTAGGCGTGTCTAGGCGTTGCTACGGCCCTAGGCATCGCCTTCGCTAGGCGCCCGCCGGCTCCGCGGACCTCGCTGGGCCTCGCCGGTTGCCGGTCTAGGAACCAGTTCAACGCAGTGACGTCTGTGTAGCGACCCAGTCTGCCTTCCAGCTCGCGTCACAGAAGCGTAATTCAGGACAGTATGCTTCAATCATGCGTCGGAATTCAGATTTAGCAGTTATTCCAGCGGTAGACCAGCCGGATTCTGGCGCGAGCCCACGTCGCCCGAGATCATGGAAGATATCACTGGCGGCACCTTTGATAGCAATTTGATAGCCAAAACTCGTGCTTCACCCAAGAAGATACCGTTCTTGTCTTCTGCAAAATGAAAAGATGTGGCGGTGTCAGTGATACTTTGCGAGTCAGATGTAGAGGTGATGCCAGTCTGTTTGGCTGCCGAGGTATAAGGTTTGCACTGCCAGTATTGAACTTTGGGGTAGGTGTCTTGATTCAAAGTGGGAATGATAGCAGGTGACATAGAGAGAGCATCCGAGGTGGCTGTAGGCCGAGAGAGAGCCGAGACGGATCCTATGGTGCTAACGAGCGTGGTATTTTGTTGTCTGTTAGAGAGAGCTGTTATTTTGTCCTCGTGTGCACAGATCAAGAACGCACTTCCAAAAAAAAAAAAAATTCCTGGCGGAGCATCGAGATTTCTTGGTTTTTCAATGCGATCTGCTGCTGGAGCCGGGGAACGATGGAGTTATCTGCTGCATTCTCATACTGGTGGGGAAACGATGCGGTACGCTGGTGCGGTGGCCAGTTTTCCTACAAATGAATTTTACAGTGAGTGCCTTGTGTGGAAGCGGACAGGTTTACCTGATAGAAATCGGTCCGGTTTGCGTCCTTCAGGACATCTCTATCTGCATACGAGTCGGACTGATCTAAGGAATGAAATGACGAATCCGAGTCCGATTGAAGACGATAAGGCAGTCTAAGGGAGGATCCCGAAGCATCCGAACCAGTACTATGAGATGAATGGAAGCGATTGTGTCCATGGAAGGTGTCCATTCGGTTGGTGGATTCTTCGTCGTACATCGTGCGTGTCAAGAGACAGCCAAACAACATCAAATATTGCAATTGCGCGTCCATCTCTACATTTCGGGACTAACACATCTGAACTTCATTTAATCCTTCCTCAACCAATCCTCAACTCAACTTTATTTGAAACTTGGTTTCCCCTTGTTCTTTTTTCTCCTTCTGTCGCTGGGTAGCAGCGGATGTTACTGTAACGGATGAATTCGAAGCAAGGTAACGTTGCCCGTAGTGTATGTGCGACGGCTTGAGTTCACACGGTCTCTATGTCTCCGAATCCGGACCACGACATTGCGTGAACTATGGCATCATCTCATCCCACAGCCTGATATTTTTCTGTTGCATCGCGTATTCTATTCTCTGCAGACAAGTCCGATTTAGTGGTTGATGTCTGGCTTCTTGGCACCAACTCAGAATGTTCTCTTTCTCGGGAAGTTCATTCTGCCCTAGGTCCGACTTCCTAGTCCTTGTGTCTCCATGCAAACAACAATGTTCTCACTGTTATTAGAACATTTCTCTCACAATCCCGGGAGAATTTCTCACAACCGCTTCTCTATGACGCTCTGCTACAAAACTTGTGGAACATTATAGCATGTGCATCATCGTGCTCTTTTGACTGCTTCCGTTCCTTTAAACGCGGTGTCAGCGATCTTCTCGGGCTCAGACAATGGATTGAAAGTGGAAAATTGCATAACTGTATTTAATCATCTTGATCATTCTCCTCATTGTAATAGTATCCGAGCATCTGCGCTAATTTGAGTCCCGGTTTTTCCATCAGAAACCAACGATCTTCTGCAGACTCGTCGTCGCGATGATGGCGATACTGTCCATCCGGACCCATCATTACACACAAATTAATGCTCTTGATTTCGAATGCTCGAACATCCGCCTCGCGCTGGTGCTGGACTGACCAGTAAGTCTTCGAAGATTTCTTCAGAAGATATTCGTCCGGGGGCCCAAAGAATGAAGCGACCGCGATGTGATGGTGCATCTCTTGGATCTTGTAAGGGCAACCTCAGCTCGGCGCGGGAGCGCGGGAGACTAGCGGGAGAATCCGAAGCAACTCAATTGACAGTACTAAATACAGGTTTCTAGAATACGCACCTAGCGGGAGAATCCGAAGAGAAGAAAGGATAAGGATTCCCACGCTAGGCGAGGTTTTTATAGGTACTAGCCAGTAGCACGTGTCCGGATCGATCGGCAGTGGTCTCGAGCTTGATCACATAGCACGTGCCAGTGAGAGCGACCGGACGCGGGGGGTCGGAGGGGGTCGGAGTCCGGAGGGACGGAGGGCGACGTTCCAGACGGAGGCGTAGGCTGGGGCATAGGACCGAAGGCCGGATGGACGGATGAGGCCGGACGAAGGATCGGACGAGGAAGTGGGGCGGTGCGATGGGCCGGAGCCAGACGGACGGACGGACGGATGGACGGACAGGTGGTTCCCCTGACATCACCCCCCCTTGGAATGCGGCGTCCCGACGCATGAATCGGACATGGGCGTCGCGCCTCCGGAACGAGAGCGAGTCGAAAGCGGCCGAGGCAATCCGGCGCGGGGCGTTAGGGTAGCGGCGATAGTAGGCATCGATGGCGTCTTGGGCGAAGACGTCGGAGTGCTTTACCCATTTATTGTGTTCCGGGCCGTAGCCTTTCCACCGCACCATGTACCAGAGGCTGCCATAACGGACCTTCGCTTCTAGCAGTTCCGTGGTGAACTCCGCGACGAACTGCGGCCCGCGGTCGGAGATATATTTCCGGGGGGTTCCGTGGTGCCTCCAGACGTTCCGGTAATAGAGCCGAGCGGCTCCGACCGCGCCAAGGCCGGTGTGGCACTTGTTGAAATGGGCCCGCTTACCCAGGACGTTGACCACGACCATAACGGCGTCGAAGCCGTGCGCGTCCGGGAGCTCGACGATGAAGTCCACCGAGACGGTGTCCCAGCGTTCTTCCGGAATCTCGGTCGGGTGGAGCTCTCTGTGGGGTAACTTCCGGAGTGCCTTCGTCCGGTTGCACGGGTCGCAGGTTCGGACGTATTGGCCGACGTGACGGGACAGCTGGGGCCACCAGTAATTCCGGGAGATGAGCTCGAGGGTTTTGAAGCGTCCAGCGTGTCCGGCGACCCGGGTATCGTGGTGCAGGGCGATGATCCGGCGTCGGAGGTCCTTATTCCGCGGTACGACGATCTTACCGCGGTAGTAGAGGAGCCCTTCTGCGACACGCCACTCGGACGACCGGGGGGGGCGGACGTTCCGGTTCTTGAGGAGCTCTCGCGCGACAAGCGCGACGGGGTCCTCAAGGTCCGGTTCACCCGCGAAGGCCTCCCGGACGTCACGAAGGAGGGGGACTTCGGGTCCGGCCACCACGACGCCTTCTAGCGCGCGGACGTGGAACAAGTCTGGGCGAAGAAGGGTAACGTCCGTGTTGTCCGAGCCTACCCCGTGGTCCGGGCGACGGGACAGTGCGTCCGGACGGCCCATGAGGCGTCCGGGCTGGTGGTGGAGCGCGAAGTCAAACCGGGACAGGTACAGGGACCACCGCGCCTGCCTCCGGTTCAAGTTCTGTGCCTTCCGGAAGTACTCCAGGTTTTTGTGATCCGTCCAGATCTCGACTGAATGCTGCGTACCTTCGAGGAAGTGTCGCCACTCCTCTAGGGCTCGGATGATCGCGAGCATCTCTTTGTCGTGGATCTCATAGTTGCGCTGGACGTCACTCAGACTTTTGGAGTAGAAAGCGACCGGGTGCCACTTTCCGTTCGCGTCCGGCTGGGACAGGACGGCCCCGGTAGCGTAGTCGGAGCTGTCCGCCTCGACCCGGTACGGACGCGACTCGTCGGGTAGGACCAAGACGGGCTCCGCGGTCACCGCGTCCTTGAGGGCTTGGAAGGCGGCGGCCGCGGCAGCGGTCCAGGTCCAAGCGACACTCTTCTTTGTGAGGTCAAAGAGGGGCCGCGCGATGTCCGAGAACGCCCGGATGAACCTCCGGTAGAAGTTTGTGAAGCCAAGGAACTGCTGCACGTCCTTCTTGTTCTCCGGAGCAGGCCAGGCGGCGACTCCGGCGACCTTGACCGGGTCCATCTCGACGTGGTTGTGCGAGATGATGACGCCGAGGTACTCGATCGACGACTTCTCGAATTCGCACTTCTCCGGCCGGAGGTAAAGCTTGTGCGCCCGGAGCCGCCGGAGGACTTCTCGGACGATCTCTCGGTGGCGCGCGAGATCGGAGTGAGCGATGAGGATGTCGTCAAGGTATACATTGACATCTCCGGACTAGATGAGGTCTTGGAAGATGTCGTTCATCATCGTCTGGAACGTGGCCGGAGAGTTGGTGAGGCCGAAGTACATCACCAGGGGTTCGAAGAGCCCTCGGTTGGTACGGAACGCGGCCTTCCACTCGTCGCCTCCCCGAATCCGGACGTTGTTGAAGCCCCACCGGACGTCGAGTTTTGTGAAGAACCGGGCTCCCTTAAGGCGGTTGATGAGATCGTTAATCAGCGGGAGCAGATACCGGTTCTTTACGGACATCGCGTTGAGCGCCCGATAGTCCTGGACGAACCGGAGGCTTCCGTCCTTCTTTTTGATAAAGAAGACTGGAGACGCCATCGGGGATTTGGACGGACGGATCCGGCCGGTGCTCAACCCATCCTCGATGAACGCGTCGAGTTCCTTCTGCTCGAGGGGGGAGATCGGGTAGACCTTGCAGTTGGCCGGTTTCGCATCCGGGACAAGTTCGATGGCGTGGTCCCACGTCCGACGTTCCGGGAACACGTCGAACGACTCCTTATCGAAAACATCGGAGAAATCCTCTACCCAGGCCGGAACCGAGGTCCCGGGCAGGGCCGAGTTCCGGGCGTAGGCCTCCGCGAGCCTCTGAGAGACGGTGCTGCCCGCACGGATTTCTTCAGCCGGAGCGAACGCGGTGTAGAGAATCCGGTCGCCGTCCTCGAGCTCGTCGTCTTCGTCACCGTCATCGTCGTCCGGGTCCGGAGTGAGGTCCGGGAAGTCGTCTCCGTCGTCGCCCGGATCGTACCCGTCATCTCCGCACCACTCCTCCGAGTCAATGGCGCAGATAGACGGGACGGGACCTTCGCGGAGCTGCCGGAGGATCGCGGCGGAGATCTTCGCGTTGCGACGGACGGCGCGGAGCTCCTCTCGGCAAGTGCTGCAGCTGGTCGGACAGCGGGTCATCCGGACTTCCTTGGTCTCCCAGTCGATCTCCGGGTTGTGCTTCTGAAGCCAGGAGTAACTGAGGATGACGTGCTGCTTTCCGAGCCGCGTTACCGCGAGTTGGATGCGTTCGGAGTGTCCTTTGTAGTTGACAACCATATCAACTACGCCGGAAATGCCTCCGGACGCATTGGGCGTGCCATCGACGTTGAGGACCGGAATTGGCTGGGAGAGCTTCCGGACGGGAAGGTTGCGGGAGATCACGTACTCCGAGTCGATGAAGTCTCCGGTCGCTCCGCAGTCAACCAGGCCCTTCACAGCCGCGGTCTCTACCGATTGCATCTCCAACGGAATGTGCAGGGAGTTCCAGCCCTCTACGGAATCAATAACGTACCGCCGGGGTAGTTTGCGTTCCCACCTCGGACGGCGGACGCGGGGAAGGGAAGGGGGAAGTTCAGTCTTGGCCTCCGGGGCGGGAATAGGGGGTGCGCCTTTCGTATCAACTGCTGATTTATTGGGTATATCTTTGTACAAGCAGGAGTAACGATTGGGGGACGCGACCGAGGGCGCACCGCTCACTCGGCCAGGTCCGGAAAACCTTCTGGCTCTGCGTCTCCGGCGTCCGGCTCGGCCGGAAGCCCAGCGGTGGTAGAGAGGCGCGCGAAGAGTTCTCCGAGGAGGTCGTCACCGAGTTGACGGACGACCTCGTCCAGGATGTCCGCATGCCGGACATCCGAGGGAGTCGGGCAGTCTCGAGCGAGGTGTCCGGCCGCGCCGCAACGGAAGCAAGTGCGCGGCGTGAAGCGTGCGCGGGTCCGGTCGACATCCATTGGAATGCCAGGTGGAAGGGCGGGCGCCGGCGCGGCTTTGGGAGCAGGCGTGAAGGAGGGGACTGGGCGGAACGTCCCAGTGCGAGGGCGTGCGGCCGGAGCCGGGGCGCGAGTCGGAGGTGCTCCCGCTCGGACACGGGCGAGGGCGTCGTACTGGCGGAAGGCGCGGAGACGCCATCCGGCGTAGTCTAGCAGCGCCGGAGCGGTCCCGGACGTGGTGATCGCCGCGTTAATCCGCGGGTCGAGCCCTGCGCGATACTTGGTGACGCGGACGAGCGGGTCCGTGTACCCGGCCGTGGCGGTGAGTTCCTCGAAGTCGTCCGTGTACCGGTAAACGTCGCGGGAGCCCTGGTAGTAGCTATGGGTCTCCAACCGGAGGAGAGCTTGGTCTTGCTCGTTTTCCTCTACAAACCGGAGCCGGAACTCGGACTCGAATTCCGCCCAGGACGGGAATGGGAACGGAACGATTGCGGACTGTTGTTCGGCCCATCGTCCGGCCGCGTCTCGCGCCATAAAGGACATGGCGTACCGCACGAGTTTTTCCTCGACGACCTGTCCGTGGACCATGAAGGCTTCCGGAACTAGTCGGAGGTATGTGAGGACGGAGTGGAGGAACATCCGTCCTTGAGTCCGGTCGCCGTCGAAAACGGCTGGGGGGTTCGGTCGGAGAACCGATTTTGCTGCAGGGGTGAGGGTGGTGAAGTCTGGACCCACCGCCGGAGCCGGAGCAGCAGGGACGGGGGCAGTCGCGGGTGGATTTTGGTTGTTGTGTAAAACGCGGAGGAGTAGGGTTTCGATGTTCGCGAGAGAGCTTTCTACCGCTGTCAGCCGGGATTCGGGGTCGGCAGTCGGGTCCGGGATGTAAACATCCGGGAGCTCGGGTGGCGCGGACCCGTTTCCGGGCGTCGGGGCGTCCATCAAGGAGGAGGGGTCGAGATTGGAAGTGGGGGAGGCCGGAGCGCTAGCGTAGCGGTCTGAGTCCGAGTCTACACCGAACTTCGCAATCTTGACCGGTTGATCCCTTAGATCCTTTCTTCTGCTGTAAGGGCAACCTCAGCTCGGCGCGGGAGCGCGGGAGACTAGCGGGAGAATCCGAAGCAACTCAATTGACAGTACTAAATACAGGTTTCTAGAATACGCACCTAGCGGGAGAATCCGAAGAGAAGAAAGGATAAGGATTCCCACGCTAGGCGAGGTTTTTATAGGTACTAGCCAGTAGCACGTGTCCGGATCGATCGGCAGTGGTCTCGAGCTTGATCACATAGCACGTGCCAGTGAGAGCGACCGGACGCGGGGGGTTGGAGGGGGTCGGAGTCCGGAGGGACGGAGGGTGACGTTCCAGACGGAGGCGTAGGCTGGGGCATAGGACCGAAGGCCGGATGGACGGACGAGGCCGGACGAAGGATCGGACGAGGAAGTGGGGCGGTGCGATGGGCCGGAGCCGGACGGACGGACGGACAGACGGACGGACGGGTGGTTCCCCTGACAGATCTCTAAAACCATAAAGAAGTGCACCCCCGCAAATTCTGGCCGCAGCAGCAGCGTATCTTCGTCCTCGCTATCGGATCTGCACTGGGGTGCCACCTAATCAATGAATGTTGAGTCCAAAAGCCTGGCCAAGGTGTGATCTTGTACGCACTTTGACAACACGAGATCGCCGTGCATTTACATTCTTCTCGTTCCACAAGGATCGTGCGGTTTGGTCATTGGGAAGGCGAACACAGCCCCAACGCACAACGCTTGGCCGCCAATTGTCAGCGGTCTCCTCTCCATCGTTGTCACAATGCTCTCGAATATAGTGGCGGATCGCTTCTGCCTCACAATCCAGCACATCTCTGGAACAGTTGTCCAAAGGGCGAAGGAGCACGAACCCATTATCAAGATCAAGGGATCCGCGCGGTAGTGGAGTCTCTGGTGTCTGAAGTTCTGGCATGATTGTAGTAATGGCGTTAACTTGCGCACACCGAATGCCACGCTGAGCCAGATTCGCGTACGGATCAGAATGCTGTCAGATCTCTTCTCCAAGATTTCCAATTGTTCGCTCCATTGCCCACTGCGAGCTAAGGTTCAGGGTGCCTTTCCGGATCGTTTCCGAGGGCATATGGGATATTGTGTGTATGATGGGACGGACGAAATGAAGCCTGTCAGCCCGTTGTTGAACGTAGATTTCTTCAAACTCGTCTGAATATTGCATTAGAAGGGTATTCGCCTCCAGAATTTCAGATGGCTGAATTTCCTCCTGTAAGAGAAGACGGAAGGCTCGAACACACTTGCAATGATGCTCCCAATATATATCTGGTAGGACACCAAAGAGGAGGGCGGGCGCTAAACCGAAAAGATAAAGGAGGTATTCCCAAGCCTTATACCCAGTATTGATTTTTTTCAGCGGGATTGCGTGGAGGGGTGTCGAATGAGCCAGGCATATATTTTGTGAGATCTGCGACAGCCTGACCGTGTTGTTTCCATGTCTCCCCAATCAACACTACCCAGTCCCATGCGGCTTTGCTGTCCGTGTTGTCGCATTTGAACAGACCACACCACAGCGGAATAAGCAATTCGCCAAGGTTTAAGATCGGATGCATGCTGTCGAGAGGGAACATGGCAGGTATGCCGAGGGTATGGTCGGGTGAAAGTCCACTGAATATGCTTGGCTTGGAAATCCCGGTCTCCAGTCGCCGTTTTTCATATTGGTTCTTGTTCGGCGATCGTGAAACGAACAATAAGTTTCTGGAATACCGTGCAGCAGCTTCCTCGCGGTCGAAGCTGTCGAGTAAATCACCAAGCTGAATGTCTGGATGATCACTGCCTTCGACATGAAAATCATGGGGAAGGAAGCGAGCTGGGTAGTAGTGGGACGTCTGGGCTTTGCGCCGGCCTTTCATTGGGCAATATAGATGGCAAAGATGTTTCCCTACATGGCCAACACATCCGTTGAGGCAGGCCATGCCAGGACCATCAGCGGTTCCGAGAGCTAGGAATGGAGTGGAGATGAATACGGAATTGGAACGGCAATCCCAGAGACGGAGACCGTCCTTCTGCAGGGTGGCAAGGTGGTATAGGCCGGGATAGAGGAAGCTGTCAGAGTTTTTGGGCTTGTTGGGACCTGGAATGAATCCGCCCGGTACAATGAGGCGTTTTTTGTAGCGGCTTTCGGGGGAGCGGTCGAAGATGATCCAGATATATATCCAGCAATCAGACACTGAAGAATAAAATAAGTGGATGTTCTGGTATGCAACAGCAGAGAATAGACCTTTGTTCCGATATAACTGGGCACCGTCAATTGAAAGCATTAACTTGTTGGTGAGGCCACCGCAGTGTGCGTGGCGTGCCTCGTACTTCTGGTTTTTAGCTTCTTTTTGTTCTCGCATTTAACACTGTGTATGCCAATATTGTGATGTTTTCACCGTAACAGACCTCCTCCACAGTGAGCTTGGACTCCGTATTACGCTGACCACTGCCCCTGCTACATGTGGACTGTTGAAATAAGCCCCGAAGGTGAACGTCACAAGCAAGTCGAGTGGGGAATCTCGTTGTAATCCGGTAGAGTACATGGTGGTAAGTACTCTACTTTATACTGTTCTACTTTATCTAGGCTGTGTACTACTGTACCAGTACGTAACCTAAAACAAAGCTGTAAACTCAACAGCTGTGACTCCAAATCAGTGTCCGAGCATGCGGAGCTCGCAACAGCTTGCACAGCTATTCCATATTCCAACACACTCCCTCAAGCTGTGAAGAGCTCACCCACTCGGCACTCCCTCAAACCAAAAAATCCGCACTCCCTGCTTCCGCACTCCCTCAAACCTCCGAAACAAAATCCACCGACATCCGTTCAAATCCGACGAGGTGGACGACGCAACGTTCAAAGTCCGACCGGATGCGTGAAGAGCGTGCCAAAACCCGTGCTGGTGCGTGAACCTTGGGCAAATGTTGAAACAGAGATGCGCCCGCCGTGGCGGCTTACACGATGGGTTCAGCACCCAACAGCTTCTGATGCCCCGATAATCAACGAGGACTTCTGACGTGCCCCAGAGAACATGAGGACTTCGATGCCTTCGTCGTCGTGAAGGACTTTTCGCTCGTGCCTTGTTGTCGCAAGGACTTTCTCCCTCGTCGTCCATGAGGGGTATCCGATGCCCTGGTGCCGCAGGGACTTGCCCCTTCGTCGTCGATGAAGGGTACCGAGTGCCCCGCGCCTGCGAGGACTTCCGAACTGTGCGCTCCGACGGGCGGCTTCGACCAGTGCGCTGTGACAAGCGACTTCGAAATCGACGATGGTGACGTTCGTCGGTCAAGCCCTACGACCGGGCTGCTGCTGGCGAATTGTTGACAACCCCGCCAGACGAGGGTAGAACCGGATTATGTTGAAATAAGCCCCGAAGGTGAACGTCACAAGCAAGTCGAGTGGGGAATCTCGTTGTAATCCGGTAGAGTACATGGTGGTAAGTACTCTACTTTATACTGTTCTACTTTATCTAGGCTGTGTACTACTGTACCAGTACGTAACCTAAAACAAAGCTGTAAACTCAACAGCTGTGACTCCAAATCAGTGTCCGAGCATGCGGAGCTCGCAACAGCTTGCACAGCTATTCCATATTCCAACATGGACAACCACCGAGTATATGTATGCAACGGCAAATAAGGAGTGGATGTTCTTCCTGAAATTACTCGTGCACCAAGCCCAGCTGAAGCCTACGTAGGTTTTTTTGCGTGCGTGGCATAATTACCATTATCACACTGCCACAAAGCAATTACTAGAGGATTGTGCTGCTCAAGCTCAGAAGTTGTTCAGATTTTCAAAGCAAACTTTGATGGAGATTATCCGCTCTTTTAGTCCCTGATCAAGTTAGATTGTACTCCATGAGGGTAAGAAGGAAGAGGGAAATTCATCACCTTTCAATATGCCCTCACAACCGGAGAAACCCGCCGCACAGCAACCTCCCGATCAGACTATGTCAAAATTACACGGCGATCAATCTATCGGCATGCCATCACGCCGAAGTCTTCTCCGCTTCTTCGGCCTCGTGCACCGGCGCCAATTTTTTTCTCTTGCTTTCCACCACCATCCACATTGTAGCCGTTTGATAGGGAAGCCCCATCTAAGAGCAAGATTTGTACCACACAAGCACACCGTACCAGTACTTCGCAAGGCATCAAAATGTCCATGCCACCGCTGACTTGAGTCACAAACTGCAAATAATGCAGTCTTGCGCTGAAGACTGCAACATATGCACATTGAAAAGAAAATTGAGTATCGGCGCTGCGAATTCTACCCATCTAACCATGTGCAGTCCTCCCTCACAAAAACCAAGGATATATCCTCAGAAAGAATCTGATACACTTCAAGTTTATACCGTCTGCCTGACATCCGCTATCTGACTCCATAATGTAGGATTCGCTGGCACGAAATTGGAAGCGGAAACTAAGATCTTATCTGCTCTCTTCGTTTCTCGTCTCCTACTCAGTTGGGCTCGGTCCGAGTCTCCGTATCTGCACCACGCGCTCCTCCCATCAAGTTTACCCTCTCCGATCACCCACCCGCGCCACGCACGCGTCTATTCCCTCCCCGCGGCGCTCGAGGTCGGCGACACACCACAAGCGTCTAGAATACAGCATTAAACCATACGTCCTCACGGCAGGTATGTATCAGGCTTGCACGAAGTGTGGCGGTATGCGTGTGTGTCCCATGGTCTTCTCAGGTCCCTTCCCTTCCTGTCCCCACCACTGTCTCTCTCCCCAGCTCCGTCTCCCCTTCTTTCCCATTACCGATACCAATCCCGATGCCAATAAGCGGACGGGTTTATACGGATTCCGTGCGCGTGGATTTATCTCTCGTTGGCGCTTCGGCGGGATGTGCGCATAATATATGATCCGCTGTGAGGATTTTGTCTTGAGGCTGCGACGCGAGCGACGTCAAGGCGACGGGGAGTCCTCCGGCATGGCAGATTCCGTTTTGAGTTCACAAGCGTGAGCAAGGCGCCACGACGATCTTAAAAGAGCAAGTCCAGGCTGAGAGTTTTTTTGCACAGGTATTGATAAAACATCTGTCAAGAGACCATGTCCGTTCAGCAGTGCCCTGAAAGCCGAGAATCACAATCTATTCTCAATCACTGCGGAAACGAAATCTACTTCAAGTAAATTGAAAGCGGTACTGTGCCCGTCGAGCGCATGGTGAACATACCAAAGGTGAATATCGTTAGAACACTCGACACCGACATTGCGGGAAGACTTGCGGAAGCTGTATGATGCGCGGTCTGTTTGCAGCATACAAATTTTAAATCTCGCACACAATGAAAGTTTCGGGCTTCAATCAACGAGTCTGTGGAGGCGCACCCGGATATCTATGTAGAATCAAAATGGGCCACAACCCGTACCGCCATCGAAACAGTTTAACCCGGAAATAGTTGAATGTGAACCTCTTGAAGCAAACGAATGGAATAAATAAGTATGTCGCTAGGCGGATTAAAACCACCGCTTTTCCGTTCCGTCCGGGTGTATCGGCTCATACGGCGAGACCAGCACACAGAAGGGCCGCAATAATAATATATAAGAGAGTAAGACTTGTGGCTCAGTGCATTCGTGTATCCTCGTCGCATTGCACTTCAGCAGAATGCCTGTTCGACTCGAGGTGGGTTGTTCCGTAATTCTCGGCTGCACTGAATTTTGGAGGAGGTTTGCATGTGCAGAGCTATGGATTTCAGTAAAGGACAATCTGGTTGGAATACGTAGTATTCCGCGGCAAGCTCAGTTAAATCTGAGTCAATGCGATGGCTCTCCAATTGTTCCTTCACAACAATTCACTCAAACTCAAGTTCAACTAGTGCCATTCCTATTTGTACAAAGCAGACACGGTAACATTGCGCTGGGCGCATCTGTATCAAGTATTGCATCGGTAGTATAGCTAGGGAACACCCGGTCGAGTCGGGGTCAGGTCGTTCATCGGTACTCAGATCTTTTTACTGCCTGCAAAAAAAATCAATTTTGCTGTTCTACTTGACTCGATGCGGTGCGTGGACCCGTGCATGTAATTGAACAGATGCACGATTTGGGGGAGTTTGCGTCCCGAATCGCGATGTGGTCCAACTTCCAATGTAGTTAATGTCCAGTAACCGCCGCTCACGCAGCGCAACCTGATCGAACACGCCTTCCAGTTGTGCATAAATATGTTAGTATCAACAAAGCGTGCATGCAAGTTGCGGGGATGACGCAGTAAGAAATATTTGCCCCCAAATACGCAGAATTGTTGAGCAGAGGAATCGTCGGCGGTTGAGATGTTCTGCGCACGTGATGGAGTCGCGTCGCCAAAAAGATCAAAGCAATACCAAATAACATTGGAGATCGTTCCGCCAACACTATAGCAGAGAACCAAAATAGAAGATTGCCCCAGATCTGGAAAATCTTCTGAGTATTTTTCAAACACGGACCTGGACCCATGGTTGCACACCATATTCTTTCACCTTAATTGTCGTTCTATTTCTTCCGAACATGATGCAATTTATAAGGCCACCAATATATCCCGAGAATGAATAGGTAGATGACCAATACAAGGACAAGCCAGCCACCCTATGGCTATACTGCTCATTATGCGTCATCTCTATGGTCATCCCGCCTCCTCGCAAGAATGCAAAAACCTTGGCGCGTGACAGATGACACAACACTAGCAGACCGAGACACAGAACAAGCACACGTCCAGAGGCATTCCAAGATATACAAGAACAAGCCAAGCCAAGCTCGAGAGAACGCCACACCGCCGCCGGATCTCTGAAGTAGCGTGGTGCGGAGATAGAGGACCAAATGCAAAGAGACTGGTATCAGCGCCGAGGCAGAAGGAAGCGCCCATCCCTGCGGACACACGCAATAGTAACAGGAAAATCGCTGTGATCTCGCGAACGACCCCGCCTTGAGCGGGACTCCTGGCTGTGAATGCAAACTTGAAGTGTACTATCGACGTGTCACCCGGCGACTGGGACAGTTTGTGCATCCAAGAAAGAGGTCGACCGAAGCTTTATTCAGATAGATATGTGTGAGTTGAACCTCGGAATTCCGTTACTCTATCTCCAACTTGGTGAGTGAGGCCATCACGTTGCGCGTGGCATGACTCGTACTCCATTTTTTTTTTTAAAAAGCATTCCTTGGGCAGGTTCAGTAAATCACCCCCATGTCATGAGGACTAGAAATACAGACATGAATTCACACCCACATGTACATAAGTGGCTCCATACAATCAAATACACATATATTGAAACTGCAAAGGGGTAAGCACTATACGTACATTAGATTATCAAGATAATCGGGACAAAATAGACGACTCATTGTGTGTATATTTCAGGCGATGCGGTGAGTAGGAACAATACCAAAAGCGCCGCTCATGCAGTTGTCCTAGATAAGCGGAGAAATCAGCAACTCTGATCGCCGTCCACGTCAACGACATGACATAACCAGATCGGCATGCAACGATGCCTCGGAATTCTCCGCTTATTTGGTCATGTGAATTGGCGCCTAATTTCCCTCTTGCTTCTCACCATCACTCTGTCCAAGTCCTCCTCGCAGCTATGTCAGCAGCAGGCCTGTAGGGGCATGAATGTACAATATAGCATTAGAACGTTGTTAATATTGGTGGCTGAGCGAAGGTGCGGTACTTTACGATTGTATGGATAATGGAAGTGATATCACCTCCGAAAGTTTTTCGTGTTCTGCAGTAAAATGTCAACATTAACTACAGGCTTGATAGCCATTTCTCATGGATCAGAAAGAGACAATATACTATGTCACCAGCTTCTTCCAGGCGCTAGACCTTGGACTATTCCGGTGGCTGGCGCTATCTAACGCCTTCGAAACCAAATGAAATGGGGGATTCTGAAGGGTGAGTACCAGCGTCTCAAAAGGACGGCGAGGTAACGAGTCGAGAAACGAATTGCTCTTACTTCGGTATATAAGCATATACATATACTCAAGCGCGAAAATCAGTTGATTGGCGCGCGTTACATGTTCGCTGCTGCTCACCTCGTGAACCAGTTGGTCATTTTCGCTGGAGATGCGACTCCGGAGGTTCTCTTTTCCGGTTTCCGCATCCTCGAACCCTATACCGAAAAGGTTAGTTCTCTTGATGCTCAATACAAACCGCTTTGGCTGGCATAGGAGAAGTGCCATCAAGAAGTATCCACAGAACAGAAAAGGCCGAAAAGAAGAGGGAAAAGGCTTCCAACCGATGTGTCTGCGCAGCTCCCGGTTGCTACATCCAAACAAGCAAAGGGGAAGGATTGTCGACAGGTAAGGTGCAGTTTTTGTCGCCATTTCATCAAGGCTCATGACTATAGGCCCTGGAGCCTGTGATCCAGCCGTAAAGCCTGCGTACTGCAATAAAGGGTATGTTTTTATATTTGAACTCATCGATACCAGAGTCGCTGACAACCCACTCAAGATGCCGTAGGTGAAAGCCATCCGTCCACAAGCTAAATTAACATCTGGTAACCAGAAAAAGCGGTCCGTGCGCTTATTTGACTTTCTTATGCGCGGACTGAACCCGGCACCTTTAGCATTGGAAGAACCACAAGACGTTCGGCGAACACGGAGCTCCCTGCTCGATCCTGACCAAGGTCGGCATTTCAGTTGCGCTGCCGCATATCGCTGTTGATCCATGCTCTCAGGAGAGGACTCTGCCTGCAGTTGGCCAAGGCCAGTAAGACGAGATCCTCATCATTCCGATCACTGGCCCTGGTGGTCGGCCCACCTTGCTGAGCACGTCGACGATGCCGCCTGAGATGTTGAAGACGCCTCAGGCTGGTAGCCTAGGCCAGAAAACCGAAGGTGGCGATCAGACACTGGAAGAACTGATGTCCAAGAAGTCAAAGTCAAAGCCTCGATTTGAAGTGAGGAAAACCAAGATCCCACTTATTTTACTGACATTTACGACAGGAAGTCCAATAATTTACTATAACACTCACCTACTATGCTGACACCTTTAGTTAAGAATGGATGCCATCGAATTTTCTATAGTGCGAGGACGGCCGCAATGGCAAAAGAGATGAATGCAAGCAAGTCCGTAGTAAAGTCCGTGCGCTATGCATTGTGAGCCAATCGCCCATGGACTTGGTCGTTTTCCCTTCGGGTTCCCCGTCCCGAATGGCCTTCAGCAACCGAAGAGCGACTCGTCCGTAGAAAAAGAGTGCCAGCAGCGCGAAAAAGACACCGAGCCAGTAGAAAGGAAGGGCACCGGGCTTGTAAGCGTGCGCGATTTGTATAAGCATTGTCAATTCCCGCGATGAGGCTCATCGGGAAACTTGTGAACAGAACACGAGTTCCCTTGGGCAGCCAGGTTTTGAACCAGGATGGAAGTAACTCGGAAAGAGCGAAAAGAGGGTACAGCTCTCAGAACGACCAACTTTGTGGTATCGCATCCCGGTTCCCGGCCCGGTAAAGAGCAGAACGACCGAGTGCTGCAAGTGTTCCCTGTGAGGCTTTGACCTCGGCATTCATATAAATGTCTTTTTTCTTGGGCTGTGTGCTTTAAAAAGTGATTTCAGTAGAGGCGTTGCGATACGCACATCACGAGACCATAAAATGTGTCACACCCAAACATGTTTGCTACTTGTTGGGTGAGGCCACCGCAGTGTGCGTGGCGTGACTCGTACGCGAAGGGTATTTTATGTACTCCTTTGTTTTCCTTTGCATATTATTCTTCCCCATTTACTGAGTCATTGTAAGCGACAAAACCCAGCCAGCATGAGATTCTATATCACAAAATGCACACCAAAGTAAATATACGTGCTTTCGCAAGTCACATTTGCACAGCATGATCGAGGTAAGATGGAAGTGGCATAGTCAAAATGACTGAGCGAGCGCCGAATTCTGCGGCAAAGCCCATTGCCGATCAGGTAAGTCACCCGTTGTGCGGCGATCAAGTGTTCGGCATACCGTCATCCCGAAGTCTTCTACGCTTCTTCGGCCTCGTGCACGGGCGCCTATTTCCTTCTTCTTTCTTTCCGCCACCACATTCGACATGGCCCTCCCGGCATTCCTGGAACCCAGCAACCGAAGAGATCCCTGACTTGGCTCCTTGCTAGCTCACGAGCTGGAAGTCAAAGTCAAAGGCCAAACCAAAGTCGGCGCGCGCGAGAAACGTCGTCGTCTTCCGTCTTGAGGGTCTGCGCCAGGATGGGGGGTAGAGGCCAGCGACGCGCAGCCTCAGCGTCGGGCACAGCGGCGTCGGCCTGCAAAGCGTAGCAGTATCCCTATCTCAATGCAGAACTTATTATAATCCTCCTGGCAGACTCAACAAAAGCAAGGACGCTATGCATGAACACGCCCTAATCCTCTTCGTAAAGTTTCATTCTTTCACCCAGCTCAGCAGCTGTCAACCTGACACTGCCAATTCTCGAGAGTAGAATCAGTACAGTAAATCTCTGCAACTTTAACTAGACCTTTACTTGAAGTTTACTCTAATGGTCTCCGATTTCAATTTTATGCCATCTTTTCCGGAGGCTGGAGCCCACAAGAGCGGACGAACACAGGCAGGGGCTGCATGCGGATTTTCCGGTACTCTCCCTCAGAGAAGTAACATCTGCGGGCAACTTGGTGAATTCAAGCCTGGGCATATTCCCCAGAATTGCAATCGCTCTCAGTGAAACGCGATCATCTGCGCCGGTGCCTCGGCGTCGTCCAGTCTGTTGGGCGATGTCCTTATGATCCCTCCTTCTCTACATTGCGTGTCGTTCTCATTATTCCTTTCTCCTTTTTTTTTCCTTCAGGTATCAAGGGGGTCAGCTCGTGCCCCGGTCGAACGGCCGAGCTTCACATGCACAAATGAATGACATTCAATGTGGGTGCCTGCGGCACGGTGCGCAACCGATCATTCTTCCACGAAAGTTCATCCTACGGCACCTCTAAGTTAATCAAACATTTTTTGAGTTACGAAGTGGAAACACACGGACTTGTCAATGCCTAGGAATGAAACTGCGGTACGGGATCGCAGTCTGCTTCATTGGGCTCCGGGATCTAGAATTTCCAGTTCTACTAACCTCATTCACATGTCCGTTTATAAGTCGTTTGCCGTCGTTTGGGCGGGAAGGCTGGGATCGGGACTCCTCAGTGCCCTTGCTCCCAAGGAAATCATCTCTGTTATACTCCTGTCGCGCCCGGGCTCCACCAAAACAGCGCCGTCAAACGTTCAGGTCGTATGGGTTGACATACCAACCACCGCAGTTTCCGCGGTTCTGAAGGAGCACAAAGTCGATGTTATTCTCTCAACTTTAGGCCACGATGGTCTCCACACCCAGAAGTCGCTCGCGGACGCGGCGAAGCTCACAACCGCGAAGCTGATTGTGCCCTCAGAGTTTGGGTCACCGAGCTACATTAATCTGAGCCTGTTCTTCAAGGCCAAGAACGATGCCGCTGCGCACTTGAAATCCCTTGGAATTCTGTCAACCAAATTGGGAAGGTGGTAGCCGTGGAAACAATACGAACCAATTACAGACTGGATTTTGCACGGAATACATCCCAAGGATCGGCAGCTATGATAAGGTAAATGGGAAGTTCACCATTATTGGCAATGGTGATCTGCCCATCTCGACCATTTCTCTACCTGACATCGCCGGGGCGTTCTTTATTTTACGCCCGTTGCCCGCCACTGCTGAGGAAATCGAATCAGGATTTGTTGCCCACGCATTGACGTCTCTATCTCCCGTGCAACTCGAAAACCGATGTTCAACGCCTCTATTGAGCGCGTTACGAGTTTCTCGGGGGATGCATACACTGAGTTGCGCACGACTTCGTTGACTCTCGTTGTAGAGATCCCCATGGTATTTGATATGATGTAATACCTTCTCAGAATTTGCGGGAGATGTGCTACGAAAACTCGTGAAAGACCTCCTTGCCACGCGAAAGCAAGCGCAGGGTCCGGAACCTGACATATGTACTCACCTCGTGAGATATTTTTAATTAAAAGGGAAGCTAGCAAAGAGCTTACTGATTTGACTAGTTGCACGTTAACTCAAGCTCTTACACCAACGTCAACACACATTAATGAATTCAAAGATGGTTTTCAACATCGAAAGGTGGGGCAGGCGCCGCCGAGTGGAGAGCGTGGGAGTAATTTTAATTCATTTGCTTCCGCGGGACCATTTTGTGCCCTGGGTTGAGATGTGACATCACACAGGCAGTGACAATCTTGTGTGGGCCTTTGGCAAACACCAAATACAAACGGCAGATATCTGAGGAAGCAAAAACAAAGTTCAGTGATGAAGGGATGGTGCGGGAAGAATGAAATTTTAATACAGAAACATTTGAAGAACTGGGAGAAAAATCGGAATCTGTTATGTAAGAAAATACTCAGCCACAGTGACAAACTTTTGAGAGCCATTAGATTAGCGTTTAATGAAAAGCTGAATTGAATCAGGTTTACCACACAGCCACTAGTGGGCCTTCAAAAATCTAATGAATTTTGTGCACTGCCACTAAAAGTATCACCGTCGATAGAAGCGGACAGTAAAAACGCGCGAACTAAAAATGGCGGTCCACAAAGATTATGAACGATTACTAAAGTACTCGTAACCCTACCACACAACATCGTCGGGATATGGCTGAGTAGGGCTGGGAACATGTAGATATACATAATTAGACGTTCCATGTGAAATATCGCGAGAATCTACGAATAAATAAAGATATTATAAGCTTCACAAACAAAGTGAGACAACTGGCGTGCTCCAGAACTCACTCATTTCTGAAAGAATTTCTACGAGCCCGGTCGTGGAATTCTCCATATAATGATACTCTATAATAGTTGCCAGCTTACTGAGAAGCTACGAGGCCGCGTTGAGGCGGTAGAAAGGAAAAATCAGGAAGGAGTGGACTACGAGGGGCGAAACGTGACATCATGCTCACGGTGTCAAAATTATGCGGGTGTTTTGCAGACACAAAACACGAAAAGCGGATTTCCGAGGAAGCGGAAACGCAGTTCAATGAAGATGCAATACCGCAGGGGGGGAGTAATTATAACACGAACTATTTTGGAGAACTGAGAGTAAAATCGGAATCTGTTACATAAGAAAATACTCAGCCACCGTGACTGCAATTTAAAGTTCGTTAGATTCGCATCTAATGGAAGAGTCAGACTTGGGATACAGGCGCTATCGAGGCTTCAAAAATCTAATGAAACTGGCGCACAGCCACTATTTTCATTACAGTCAGTAAAAGTGGACCGTAAATTTGGGCGGTCGAAAAATGACGGTCTAGAGATATTATGAACGATTACTAAGTACTCGTAAAATCATATCTCCGGTTTTGATTTTCTTGTTGAGGACATCTTCAAGATACTGTACTATTACGACCAAGTGTTCATCAATTTCGGAATTTTCGATGTCCGGGATGCCCGATAAATTTTCTTTTGAATTAAGGTGATTTTTGCACACATCAAAAAAATCTGAGTGTCACGCATCACTGAACACTTGGTCGTAATAGTACAGTAGTCGTTGCCGTCGAAAAAGTCCCGATACGCAGAAATGTGCTGGCCATCATTTGCAGCCATCTCCGCAAGAATACTCTGTGTGCATTTCGCCCTATACTGCATCTGCTCAGCGCCTTCATGGGAGCGATAGATAGCCTGGAGTTGTGGTCCAATCGGAATAGTATGGAATTGTTTGTGCGGGATCTGGCCAGCACGGTGCGGCTCATATCGTCCTTCCGCGCAGTATGTGCAGATGTCGATATCTGCATATGGCCCGGTATAGGCTATGCATGTGTTAACACACATATCCCGGACGATAGATGTGATCATCAGGTATTTTGCGGAAAGCTGAACAGTGCTGACCAGCGCTGATGAGCGGCACCAGCCGGGTGATCCAGCACCATCTGGTGGGTCAGCTGGTCGACACGGATCAGCGCTCATTCGCTCGGCTCAAATTTGCCATTTCGGGGCACCACCTCACCAGATTCGCACCAGCTTGATGGTACTTTGGCCATACTGCCGCCACCTGGCGGAAAGCTCAGCAATATGAGACCGGATGAGTGAGATATTGTGAGTCTCCCAGTAGATGGTTCACTCATTGCAGGTTTGGTATCATCCGGCCGTCACAACGAAAGAAGATGGCGTAATAAAAAATTGTAATTCAAATCAGGTATGGAACACATGTATATAGCGGTCAAGTACGGCGGTGCTCCTTAGCGGCCCGTTGAGCTTTGAGCTTGTCGTAGGATGAGACAGCGCTGCGATTGACGATGGTGGAGGAAGCGTGATTCGGAAAGATTTGCCTGGAAATAATCAGTGAGTACGGGCAGATAAGTAGTGGCCAGATCACATACTTGTTCCACCAAGCGAGGAGCTTGTTCACTCTCTTCTTCGCCTCAGTTCCCTCCTGGGGGCCTTCGAAGAAATCAACAATAAAGTTGTACAGTTGAGGAAGAGAGACGCCGTAATATTCGGACCGCCAATGCGGTGCGTCGGTCAATACGAACCACTCCTGTGAAGAAAACCTCAGAATGATAGCACGAAATTGATTGCGGTGCTTACGATGACAGCGACATATGCGATTGTGCGTCCAGTGACCTTGCCATTCATACCAAGAATGGTGGCGACGTTTTTATTAGCTATAGTCCCGGAACTAGATGTCGACGACTTTGCAGCCCGCTTCTGTGGGGGCAAGTTCTCGTCCTGTTCCCAGCCATCAGACGAAGACGGGGAAGTGAAGGATGCCAGATATCCCTAAAGACCATCAGGTTGTATATCGCGCGAAGAGATTGACACTGAGAAAACTCGCCTTCACAAGGAGTTCTGACTGGAAAAGACCATGTTCTAGATCATCCGGGTCGACCTTGAAGTCCTTGTAGAGGAGAGGGATATAGAAACTTTCCCCAACGAAGAGATTCCCTGAGCGAATACGATCACGAACACTAACAGAGGTGCCAGTCATTTGTCAGCAGGGTCGGAAGTAAATACAGATACACTTACGTCTCTTGTTCCCACTCATGTTCATACGCGCAAATGAATCCGCCACACAAGTCATCTTGAATACCTCGCCCGGCTCGACTGTTAGGGTTAATGTAATGCGCCGGTTTGACAGGGTCTGGGGCGGAGACCGGATCTACGGAACTTGGGGCACCCCCCGAACCCGACTCGGACGACTCTGACGCAGCAGCAGCAGCACGCCTACGCGTCTCAACCGCAGAAAGCGCGTCAGCTACCTCTGATTCGGACTTGAATCTTGCCTGCTCCATTTCGTTCAGCCACTCCGCCATTTTCTTGGATAGCATGCGGATGTCTTCGCTACGAGCGTCGTTGGCGCCTTTCTGAAGCTAGAAAAATCTTAGGGTGCTGAAGCTTTGTCAATTGGACTCACAGATCGGAAAAAGTCCATAATTTCTTGGCTGGCTTGGTCCTTGGAGCTGGTCGATGGTCGCAGCCTCTCATGCAGGTTGGGAACAAGGCGCTCGATCTGCCTGTAGGCCTCCAGGTTCCGTTCCGAGCTGCTCCCCAAAATGAGTAGCAATATAAGCAAGACGTGGTGACGAACTCACTCGCGTTTCTCCACCAAATATGCATTCTCTTCTTCCGTCAAATCCTCAGCATCTTCGTCAATGTCCTCTTCCCCATCATCCTCGGCGGCCTTCTTCTTCTCGTAGCTCATAGCATTGATGATAATCTCGGACACCTCGCCCCAAAGTGCCGCGACCTTGCGGATGCCGCGCCCGTTTCGTTGAGAGGTGGTTACAGCGCCGCTGAGAACATATAAGTACATGTCCGACGTGTACAGAAACACGCTTGCCTGGGGAGTTTCCGTTTCTTGGAGTCTTTCTCTGCCTGACGCGCGAGCAACACGTTGTATGCGGCTTGCCAGTCAACGCTGTCGTCTCGGCCCGAACTGGACGACCTTCGAGCTGGGCTGGACGATGGGGGAAGCGAGGATGACCCAGGGCGACGCGATGAAGATGACGATACACCCCTATGACGCGATGGCGGGCGGGAACGAGAACGAGAACGAGAATGACCGGCCATCTCTGTGCAGTGAAGTGGGGGGAACGTGGTGGGGGATCGAAGCAGGAGGTAAGCAGTGTGCTTTGCCTTACATATCTTCTGATAGCAATGAAACGTGACAGTCAACAAACCGGCGCGACTCCATGTGATCGTGCCACAAATTTGAAAATCAGTAATGCGCCCGACGCACATGCTACTAGTAGGTGATCGATCGGATTCGAGCGCTGCAGCTCCTCATTGTCCCTCACTGACATGGCCAACGGTGCGCCGCGCAAAAGACGGCTTTCTCTACTTGGTCGTGGTCGATATTGCACCCTGAATTGGCTCGTTGTATTCTTAATTCTGTTCCTTGGCCTAATGACTTTCACATGCGGTGTGCCTGGATGCGGCAAAACCTATTCCGCTCAAGGCGCACTCACAGCACACAGAGAGACTTGCTCACCATACCATGAATTCCTCGCTCACAGCGGTATTTTTGGCGAGGCGAGCAGTTCCGCGACCGCCGAGACAGGCCCTGGCACCAAGAAGCCGACGAAGAACTTGAAGAAAACGGCACTACTCCGAGACCGAAAGGCACGGATGAAGGAGCGACCACTGCCGGTATATTTTTTCTTTCTGAATAAGACAGTTCTGTTATAATTCGAATTTCTGCCAGGAGTCGCCCGGACCTTCCTCCAGTCGTCAGACTGATGACCTTGAACTTGACATGCAGATCGACATGGATTTTATTCCACCTGGGCAAGACGCGGATCCTCCTCCAATGGAAGGCATCGAAGAAGCCTCCCATCCTCCATCCCCACCCAAGAGTCCCCCGAGCCCGCCGCAGTTGACGGCTTCCGGACGCGTTAAACGCAGCTCTCGCCTTCCCGCTCGGTTCCAGGACGACCTTCCGCAACCGCTGGAAGTTGTACCTCCACCGGAAGATTCTTTGGAACAGCCGGGACCCACGCGACGAGTTAATCTCATTGTGAGAGATAAATTTCAAACTCTCGCAAACGGGTTTGGGCTGTTCCGAAGCTACCTACATCGTCCTACATACGACCCCGACTCATTAATCACTTTAACCGACTTATCGAATCGCTTTACACCTCCGAGTCCCGATCCACTTCCCTTAGATGGACCCACAGCATCGCAATCTTCCTCTAGTCCAACGCGTCCGCGTTCTAGTATTTCACTGCTCATGGAATGGCAAAATAATGGGAACACGCACAAGTCTGATGGAGAAATGAACTCACTCGTTCACGACGTACTCCTACATCCGGACTTCAAAGTCGAGGATTTGAAGGGATTCCATGCGGGTCGTGCGAACAAAACAGCTGATGAGGCAGCGAAGGCAGCTTCCCCTCTTTTACAAGACTTTGAATCGACCGCCGTTGACATCGAGGTTCCATCAGGGACCAAGGATCAGCCCGCGAAGACGTTTTCGGTTCCTGGTCTGCATTTCCGCAAGCTGACCACCGTTATCAAGGCCGCTTTCCAAAGTCCCTTATCGGCACATTTCCACTTCTCTCCTTTCAAACTATTCAAAGCCGGTGCCACGCCTGACGATGAACCAACGCGAGTATTAAGCGAGGTCTATAATTCGGACGCATTCATCGACGAGCATGACAAAATTCAGCGCACGGGTGCCCTCCCTCCGGACGACCCTAATTGCAAACTCGAAAAGGTTGTCGCTGCTCTCATGTGGTGGTCGGACTCAACCCATCTCGCAAATTTCGGGACAGCGAAGCTATGGCCGATATACATGCTGTTCGGAAACCTGTCAAAATATATTAGCGCGAAGCCGAATTCAGGCGCCGCTCATCATCTCGCGTACATCCCATCGGTAAGTCAGTATGATGAATGATTCCACTATAATTTATTTGGTTTCCAGCTGCCCGACGCTATCCAGGACGAAATCTCGAAATTCCATGCAAAATGGTCGACCCAGAAACGCGAGATTTTGACCCATTGCCGTCGCGAGTTGATGCATGCTGTTTGGAAGCATCTTCTCGACGATGAATTCCTCCATGCGTACAAGTTTGGTATAGTCATTACATGTGCGGATGGGATTAAGAGACGCGTGTATCCGCGTTTCTTTACTTACTCGGCTGATTACCCGGAGAAGTAAGTCTTAATCCGTGGTCTGCATTCCGTTTTATCAACAACATGTTTGTAGGGTTCTGCTTGCCACGATTCGCGATGGAGGTATCTGTCCTTGTCCCCGGTGTTTAACCCCCAAGTCCAAGCTGCCATTCATGGGGCATTTGCGCGATCTCGCAGCGCGTGCGGACCAAGCGCGAAAATACTTGGGGGACAAAGTTAAAATTGCACGACGCCACATTTACAGGTCCGCATCTGGCATTGGCTCCGCACCCGTCGAACTCCTCCTCAAGGAAACTTCGTCAGTTCCAACACTGGTCAGCCAGTGTACTCAATTCGAGGGATTTGAAACTTATATTCGGAAATCAGAATGCATTCATCGAGCGTCTGGGGGATGACTTCCAGCTCCACCAGATGCTCGTTGTGGACTTCATGCACGAGTTTGAGCTTGGAGTCTGGAAAAATCTGTTCATTCACCTGATACGGCTTCTCCACGCCCAGCCCGATGGTCAGCGTAAAGTTAATGAGCTCGACCGCAGGTAAGCGGAGCCCATGTGTGTGGTAATATGATTAAAATTCGGTCAGGTATCGGCGTATGCCCAGATTCAGCAGCGGCACAATCCGACGCTTCGCGACCAACGCTTCGGAAATGAAAAAGCTTGGGGCTCGTGATTTCGAGGATCTACTCAAGTGCGCAATCCCGGCGTTTGATGGTTTATTCGACGAAGAAGACAACAAGCGAGTACTCAAGCTCCTCTATCGAATGGCAGAATGGCACGCGTTCGGCAAATTGCGTATGCACACCGAGCCTACTCTCGATCACCTGCGTGAACTTACCTCGGAAATCGGCCGCCTCATGCGACAATTTCGGGATACGACATGTACTAGGTGGGAAACATTTGAGCTTCCCCGAGAGACTGCCGCACGGAACCGACGCGAAGTGCGCGCTGCGGAGGCGGCCGCTGCGGGGTCCCGACCGGGCCCATCCTCAGCTCGAACCCCGGCAGCAAATATTCCCGTCCCTTCTCCATCACAAAAGAAGAAAAAGAAGCTCAACTTGAATACGTACAAATGGCATTCGATGGGGGATTATTGCCCTACCATTCAGCTTTTCGGCCCCACTGGCTGTTTCTCGACACAACTGGTGAGTCCTGATCCATCTCTATTATGTTCTAACTAAGGATTACTGTCAGGGCGAAAGCCTCCACCGGCTCGTGAAGCGTCTATACGCCTTGTCAAATAAGCGTGACTTCGAAGCCCAGATTGCACGACGGGTTATGCGTCTGCAGCGAGCTCGTGCCAATGACGCTGTACGCGGACGCAAAAAACACGCCCATCATGTCGGCCTTTCTCAGAGCGACCCTCTCGGGGAAACGCCTATCGAGGCACATCACCATACTAGCCGCCATCGTCGATACCCGCTCGACATCTATCCCTTTTACCAGCAAAATAAATCGGATCCCGCTATGAAAGTGAGTCCATTCCCAAAATTTGTTTTACTTCTCTGACCTCTGACATGGCGCAGGAATTCATCCCCAAACTGCAGGATCATCTACTCGGACGTCTCCTCAAGCGTGATTTCGACGGAGATACTCACGACGAGTTTACAGCTGCTCAGCGCAATTCGGTACGGATAAGCGGCAACCGAATTTATCCTTCCAAGACTCTGCGCGTCAATTATACCACCTATGATGTCCGGCGTGATCAAGACACTTTAAACCCTCGTCTTCAATCATTCGTGATGGTGCTTTCCCCAGAGACGCAGCCAGGCGCACATCGCTTTTGGTACGCACAGGTTCTAGGCGTCTTCAATGCAACAGTGCATCTGCAGAGTCAAAATCTCTCTGAATGCACAACCCCCGCGCTGATGGAATTTTTGTGGGTTCGCTGGCTCGGAATTGAGCCCGGATATCGGTTCGGCTTCAAACGCGCACGGCTCCCCAAGGTGGGATTTGTACCCGACTCCGACCCCTTCGCTTTCGGCTTCCTCGACCCAGCACATGTCATTCGTGGCTCCCACTTGATCCCCGACTTCGAGAGCGGCCGAACTTCGGAGCTTCTTGGTACACAGGCAGACACAGCAGCTCGAGACCCAGGAGATACAGATGACTGGCTAATGTACTACGTTGATATGTGAGTACTGCTTTGTGCGCGGGAGCTGCGAGCACTTATTTTTGCCTGGATAGCTTCGCAGATCGCGATATGGTGATGCGATATTTTGGCGGCGGCATCGGCCATGCCACCTTTATTGCCCCGGAAACTGCAGACGATGATGAGCTCGATGGTGATGGGGACAATTTGGGGCCGGAGCCCGACACTGGCGGGGGTGAAGAGGACGGGTCGGACGAAGAAGAGGGAGAAGGCGATGATAGTGATGACTCGGAAGAGGAGGAGGATGAGGAGAACGACGATGAAGTTGACGAGGATTTTGGTCCCGAAGAAGAGGAGGGAGGCCTGGTCGATGACCTCGGGTTTACAGATTTTTAATTTTGTTTACATTGTATTGTGTATGATACAAATATTGTTCGGTCTCAAATGTGGCTCGGCAACCTCCCTAAGCTCAAGTTCAGATGCCGAATAAAGGTTAATATACTTGACAGCCAAAAACAGCTTGACAGAATATTGTCGGGCAATGGTCATTAATCAACAGGGTCCCACAATCTGGTCGGTAGCTTGTGAATTACCCTGCAGCTGCGCGCAGCTGGTGCGCGCTGGTGAGCCCTCATCAAGAACACAGCAGATGCCCGAAGATCAAAAGTGCTGACAGCCGAAACCCGTTTTGCGCGGATTTCCTGATGATGCCGCTAATTTCTGAGACAAGCTTCTTGACTCGGTGGTGCGAAAGAAGCTCATCCTCAGGATGGCGGCGATGAATCGCAGCCGTCACTGCATTGTACGCGGCTTCAGAAGAGTTCGTAAGTGACAAGAATAAGTCGATGGAGAGACGCTGATCAGCGTCGAGCTCAGGCGTGAATTGCGGAGGGTTTTGGAGTCTTTCGAGGACATCTGGCTCAAGCTCATTTGGAGCATCCAATGAGGCGTTGCGCAATGCGTTTATAAACTTATTTGTGATGATGAACTCCGCAATGACGGGCTCAGGTTCTGCTCGAGGTGGCTCATGGTCTGATTGAGGGGATGAGAGACGTTCGTTTGGAGGAGCAGGCTCAGGACTTTGCTCGCGAGTGGGGAAGGGCAAGTTATCGAGATTCATATCATTAAACGGAGAACTGGGTACACGGAAAGGGGAGGGTGTACGCGAGGGAGAAGGGGTGTCGCGATTCAGGGGCTGAACATGTGGATCAGGCAGGTGCGCCAGTGTGCAGAAACAGTAACGCACCGGATTGTTGTCTACATGCATGTCAATATCATATTCGGGCAGCTCTGGACTGTTCGAAGTTCTGGAACTGTGGGATGCGAGAGAAAGAGCCTACGCTGCGGGTTGCCGCTTCCTTGTAGCATCGCTGTGGTTATAAAATGTCCGCGCAGGAAGCCAGGTCCCGCGATTGCCACAAGTATGCGTGCAGATACAATATATTTTGCCGCCAGATTTGTCACCATGTAAAGGAGTAGACGCAGCCGACATACGGAGTTGGCAATAGACGTAGATAAGTGGAGGCACGGATGGGCGGACACCAGCGCAGTGTGAAGGAAAGAAGCTCACGGCGGACTTAGCGGATTTGGCGAGTTGGCAGTCCGACTCTCACGTCACTATTATTTACTTTCATAAAATTTAGCCCAAGACGGGTTTCTCACTGGGGCCTCAGTGCTGACATTTGGTCTAAAATTATATTTTTATCAAATCACTAAAATGAATGCGGATTTGCGGAAATATTTGCGATGCCCACGGAGGTTCATTTCGGTCGTTGTGTAGCCCCGTTGAATTGCTGGAGGCGCCTCCAGGCGCTTCCTAACGCGCAGCATGTGCGAGGCAGCGAGCGGCCGGAAAAACTGCACGACCGCGTTATGACAGGTGTCAAAAAGTTGATTCCTGCACAGCTTCAGAGTGGACTTGGCTTTCGAGTACGACTTTAGTAAGAATCGAGTGAAAACTTGGTCTTGGGAGTAGCAACAGCTCGAAAACATCTGCCGTGACACTTGATTTGGGCCAAAACCTTGGAGCCGATGAGTCCTCAAAGAAGAGGAACGCCAAAAAAAGGAAACCCCATTCATATCGGAGCGCCACTGTCCGCCACACGAAAAGCTCCGCGGGCTTCGCACTTGCCATGCCGTCTGTCGTTCACATGATCACTGCATGGGAGTGTCCGCGGGCCTGGCAGGCCACATCACGAGCGAAACGCCTCTTGACCACCCACCGACAATGCCCCAGAGCTATAAGCTTCACAGTCAGTCCAGCCGCTGTTCAACGCAGCACGCACTCACGAATATGTCGCAGTCATAAGCGTCAGCGGAATTCAGTGGAAGCCCCAGTTGCTAAGTTTTCATCGAGAAAAGCCGAATCTCAGCGTCGAAATCAGTGTCGAGGGCAAAAAGGTTTATCACACTTCCGCAAAGAGAGATTGGTCGGGGATGTGGAATGATATTTCAAGTCTGTGAGTCGATGTGTGCATTCCAGCCGCGTTCCATGTATTGACTTTCTGGAAGGTCGGTGGATACCGAGTCTGCCAAAATCGGTTTCCAGGTGTTTCATAAGTCCGCTCTGAAGCCACGTCAATGTTTGGCCAAGATAGAACGGGAGATTGGTGTGCTGCTCAAAGAATGCAGTGTGAAGGGCGGCGAGAGATTCTCATTCTACTTTAGCCGATGTTTGACACCGGCCTTGTAGATTTCCAGCTTGAGCTAGATCATGCAGACGAGAACTTGACACAGGCTTCTAAGCCCCAGCTTGTTGTGTGCATGTCCCCTGCCAAGGGATTGGCGGATGCTGCAGGTCCACTTGCCAAAGCCACAGAGAACATTGCGACTCTGCACACTGGCAGCGCTGGCACCATGGTTGGTTCTGCGTTCGACTTGGTCAACCAAGGAGCGCAGCATGATGATCTGCTATCCGCCTTGGAAGCCCTGGTTGCGAGGCTCGGCAACGTCGTTGACATAGGGGTTAAAATAGGCGGTGAGATCGCCAAGGTGGCAAAATACCATTCCCCGTTTGTCTACCCTTGCTTGATCTATCCCAACAGATCCATCCTTATTCCGATGCTGCGTGGAAGATTTTGACTTCAGTACATGAGGTAGGCGCTGCTGTTTGGTCCATCACATTTGCTCACAACAAGTTATTAGGCTGTCAAGAAACAAAAAGAAGCAGACCAAAAAACTGTTCAACTGGTCCAGGCAATGACAGATGTTTTTTCGTTCGCAGAAGATGTTGAAAAGCTATCTGAAACGCTCAAGCGTCCGAGGCTCGAAACCACTATTTCCGCATTGGTCAAACTGACGGAGGAATGTGCAAAATTCATCGAGGGCTACTGTACAACGATGTTCTGGAGTAAGTATTTTCGCCACCCCCTTCCCATTGTTTCTTGATCTTACTAACCCGGGGTGAATAGCTCGGGTGACGACTGAGATCTGGAAGCAGCGGAGCCAGAAAATCGATGATTTCTGCATCGCTTTTTCAAAATTTCACCAGGATCTCGACAAGGGTGTCCAGCTACACACTGCATTTGTGACAACTGGCTTAAGTGTGTGATTATCTTACCAGCCATATCTTTCTGAGGTGTTGACTATGACGACTCAGAACAAAGTGACCTACTCAAAACCCTCAATCACATTGACATGGATGCGACTTATCGCAAACCCTGCTTACCGGGAACACGCAAGGACTTGCTGAGCCTGATTACCAACTGGATGGCTACACCATCCAATTCGAAGAATCCTGGGAATATTCTCTGGTTGCAGGGTGTTGCTGGTGCTGGAAAGAGCACAATAGCCACCTCTGTGTCGGAATACTTCCGAAAGCAGAAGTGTCTTGGTGCATTTCTGTTCTTTAGCCAGACTGATTCTGAGCGGAGCCAGCCAAAGGATGTTCTCCGCACCATTGCTTATAAGCTAGCTGAATCAAACAGTGACCTTGCAGATGTCATCTGTGCTGCAATTTCTGCAGATCGCGCATTGGTGAATGCCCCAATGCTGACCCAGTTCAAGGAACTCTTGTTGGAACCTCTCAAGAAAGCAGAGACGAAGATTCCGGGCCAAATCATTGTCATTCTAGATGCCCTCGATGAATGCGGGGATGCCAACTCCCGGCGAGATCTAGTTACCCTTATTTCAAAGGAATTCCCTAATCTTCCTTCTAAATTTCGCTTCTTCATCACCAGCCGCCCAGATTCAGATATTGCTACCAAATTCGAGGGCCAATCAAAGATCTTCAAGCATCTTCTTGATATTACACTCCCATCGAGCATTGAAGATATCCGCCTGTATGTCGACCATCAATTGGAGGACATCCGATCGGTGCACTCCCTCTCAAATGTGGATCCTCCGTGGCCTGGAGAGCCAAAAACTAGAGATCTGGTTGCATGTTCCTCAGGTCTCTTCATTTGGGCTTCAACAGCCCTGAACTTGCTTAGCAATGCCCGTGATCCAGATACAATGGTTGACACCTTACTGCTCAAGGGGTTAACGGGTATTGATGCCCTATATGCTAAAGCCCTGCAAATTACAGGGCTCTGGGATAATACATTACCGGAAGAAGATACTCAGTCCTTCATAAGGGATGTTCAGGCTGCCCTATCTGCAGTAGTGCTTGGGAAGGTCCCCATGTCTGATGCAAATATTGACACACTCCTAAGTCTAAAATCTGGACGCTCACAATATATATTCAGCAAACTTGGATCTGTATTGCATAGGGCACCTGACCAGACAGCTCGAGTCCTGCACACCTCTTTTGCCGATTATCTGAAAGATCCTACTCGGTCAGGCACCAAACCATGGCATATCCAGCCCATCTACCTAGCTCGTGGATGTTTACAGGTTCTCAATGGACCAGGACTCAGATTCAATATCTGTCAGCTGAAAGACTCTCATAGCTGCAATTTGGATGTCCCAAACATCTCTGAACTCATTACCACTTGGATCCCTCCCACTTTGTCATATGCCAGCCTCTTCTGGGCTAGCCACCTTGAGTGCACCAATTCTAACAATGACATACTTGAGGATGTCCAAAATTTCTTGTACAAGAAATTCCCATTTTGGCTTGAAGTTCTCAGCCTGCTTCAAAAAACTGAGATTGCAATTGATGCACTCACAGCTGTAGGGAAGTTTTCAAAGGTGAGCTCTATGGTGTGTAATTGTTGATGTTTCAAGTGCTTACAGATTCATCTCACAGAACTGTGATCAGGACCTGGCAGATTTTTCAATTGACGCAGTCAAGTTTGTGATCGCATTTGCACCAGCTATCATGCACAGTGTGCCCCAGATTTATCTTTCAGCTCTCCCTCTCGCACCCAGCAAATCCAGAGTGCGGAAACAATTTTCAAAGTGGTTTGCCCACACAGTGGCCATAGTCAGTTCTTTAGGAGATCAATGGCCAAGACTTCAATTAACACTTGAAGGACACAGCAGGGCTGTCTCGTCTGTTTCTTTTTCATCTGACGGGGAACGGGTTGTGTCAGGCTCCCGTGACAGCACAATTCGGGTATGGGATGCACGCACAGGCACTCTCGTTGCTGGACCATTTATGGGACACAACAGCGAGATCTACTGTATTGCTTTCTCACCGAATGAAGAACATATTGTGTATGGATCCGATGATGCAACACTGCATGTTTTGGATGCGCAAACAGGTATCGCCATCGCTGGCCCTTTCAAAGGACATGGAGCTCTAATTATGTCCGTCTCCTTTTCCCCTGATGGTCGGTACATTGTCTCTGGGTCGAAGGATCACACAGCTCGGATTTGGGATACACTGGCAGACTTACACACTCCAATGGCTATCGCAAAACACCATTCCCCTGTGAACTCTGTTGCCTTTTCCCCTCAGGGGGACCGAATTGTCTCTGGGGCCTCCGACCGTACTGTACAGGTTTGGGATGCGCGCTCAGGTGCACCCAAAACTGAGCCGTTTGAGGGGCATGAGGGGCAAGTCAGATCTGTTGCCTTCTCGCCGAATGGAGCACATATTGTCTCGGGCTCTGCCGACAACACAATCTGTGTGTGGGATGCAAATACAGGGAACATCATTGCAGGGCCATTCATGGGACACAGCTGTCCTGTGAATTCTGTGGTTTACTCACTTAATGGAGAACACATTATTTCTGCCTCCGACGACCTAACAGTGCGAATTTGGGATGCCCACACGGGCAACCCTATTGCCAGCCCGTTTGAAGGACATAGTGCTTCTGTGTGCTCGGTCGCTATTTCTCCGGATGGGGCGCGAATTGTGTCTGGGTCCTTGGACCACACAGTGCGCATTTGGGATGCCCATCTAGAGGCCCGACACGGGAGTGAATGCACAGCCGATGCAAGCCATACAGGACACAGCGATGGGGTCCGGTGTGTTATGTTCTCCCAAAATGGAACGCAAATTTTGTCGGGGTCGAACGACAAAACGGTCCGGGTATGGGATTCACGCACCGGCGTCCTCATTGCCAGGCCATTCACAGGACACACCGATCAGGTATGCGCTGTTGCTTTCTCTCTCGCGGGCGAGCACATTATTTCTGGCTCCCGGGACAGAACAGTGCTTGTGTGGGATGCGCTAACAGGTGATCTCGTTGCTGGCCCATTTCAGTACAAAAATCCTGTGCATTCCATTGGCTTCTCGCTTGATGGAAAACACATTGTGGCATGCTCCGACACAGGGATGATCCAAGTTCGTAATGCACAGACCGGCGATCTTTGTGGTGGTCCATTTGTTGAGAGGGGTATCATGCTGAATGAGGACATTGACAAGGTGAAAGAAGATGATGAGGAATATGATTCTTCCGACTCAGAAGACGATGAAGAATATGGGTCTTCCGACTCAGATGAGGAATATTATCCTTCCGAATCAGATGAGGAATATGATTCTTCCGACTCAGAAGACGAAGAGGAAGAGTACCAGTTCTCTTTCATCTCGTCATCCCATCCAGAACATATCCTCACAAAATCCAAGGACGACACTATCGGTTTGTGGAATGCTCAAACAGGTGCACTGGTCTTTCGACTATTTGAGGGGCCTGCTGGGAAGTTGTGCTCTGCTGCTTCTTCGCCCAACGGTGACCGAATTGCGTCAGGGACACCCAGCAACCCAGTGGTGCGCGTGTGGAATGCACAAACAGCGACCGAATCCCTTCGTTTGCTTCAGGGGCATCGCAGGAAGGTCTACTCCCTCGCTTTCTCTCGGGATGGGAGATGGATCGCGTCAGGGTCACATGACAAAACGGTGCGCGTGTGGGATGCTCAGACTGGGAATTGTATTGCGGGACCATTTGAAGGACACAGTGCACCGGTTCTGTCAGTGGCTTTCTCCCCTGACGGGGAAAGGGTCGTGTCGGGATCTACTGATAACACAATTCGTGTGTTTGAGGTGAGCATGATTCATTTCATCATTATAATTTTGTTATACTGATCCTTGAAATGGAACAGATCAATCGTGACCGTACCCCTGATCGCGCATTCGGAGATGGTTCGAACCTCGAATACGGATGGATAGTGAACTCGTTGAACTCGGTGTCGGAGCTCATTCTTTGGATCCCTCCTTGGCTTCGCAAAAGCCTATGCTTCCCGCAAAACTCACTCATAATCTCTCGGGAAGGTGCAACAAAGTTGGATTTTAGTCAGTTTGTTCATGGAACAGGATGGGAAGAGTGTGTTGATAGAAAATTCCGCGGATGAGTCTTTCATGCTGTTTTCCAATATTTATTCCAAGAATCCTGTTTTTCCTTCGAATTGAATGTTTCACACCCAAGAAACAAAGGCAGGATGAATATTTCATGTTTTGTTGTTGACAAAATGTTTAGCGGTCCCTCGGCTACGATTCCTGTGAGGTCAGGCACATTTGTAAGTATAAGACGTGGCGGAATGTTAGAATCACTTCCCATCAACACATCACATTGGGTTGATGCAGCGAATTTAATTGGGTCTCTGGCTACTCGCATGCACAATATATATCACTTGTGAGGACACCTTTGCCCAACCCCCCGTTCCTTTGCTCCCTTCACGCGTGGTCAAGTCATCCAGCTAAAATACCACTGTTGCGCCCAAACTTTCACTTACTTCCCATCAGGTTTTTTCAGTTTTGATGGAATAATTTGTGCGGCCCGCACAAGTATGACATACATTTATGGGCTGTCTCAACACCTATGCTCTGTTGAAATTTTGACTCTTAGCTTTCCAGCCGTAGATATCTTTGCATCGTCGTAATGTTGTTGCACTGGCCCAGGGTTTTGAACTTGCCTTTTGCGTTTCCAGATGATCCCTATTTGGGCTGGATGCAGAAAACTATTGAGACGCGCAAGATGTGACTCGAGGACAATATAAGCAAGCTGAAAACCCGGCATCGACGGCGGCGCAGGCAGTGGAGGATCAGACAGTAGCCAATCACCACCAGTTTTTGACAAAGCCTCAGAAAACTATTCAAACACGCAAGGTGTGACTCGGGGACGATATTAGGGGAAGTCAGAGTTGCCGATTCTCATTCGATTCACGGTCGATTCAGGCAACGATTCTGATATGATTCTGCTTGCTGAATCAAATGAGAATCGAACGGCAACCGTGACCGACCCGATTCTGAGCTCGATTCTGGGGTCGATTCTGGTCCATCAAACCGTGCCGTCATAAGAATCGGCCCAGAATCGAGTCCAGAATTGAATCTGGAATCGGACTCTTAATCGACGCAGAATCGAGTACTCTGACTTCCCCTATTAACAAGCAAGAGCAAGCTGAAAACCAGGCGCCGATGACGGGGCAAGCGGCGGTGGATCCGGCGGCAGCCAGCCACGACCTTCTTGGACTTCTTGCGAGGCTCAATAACACCAGTAAATGAATGTTGTGGCTTGAGATTGATACAGGTTAGCCAATGTTAGCAGAAACCAGGTTTTCAGTGCACGCGGAGGCGGTGGAGGGTCGCGAGCAGTCGTCCAGGGGATTCTTGAGCTTGGCTTGAGGGTCAATAGAAGTGAAAGAATAAATATAGCGACTTGAAAACAGTACAGGCTACCTAACGCGTGCGGAAAGAAAGATCATTGGCAAGAACGGAGGATGGAGCATCTGCGCTCAGTGTGCTGGCCGTAATTGAGGGGGTCTGAGGGTTGGAGTCGAAGTGATAAGCCCTTTGAAACCATATATTCACTTTCAAGCGGTTGGGGGCGACAGGGTTCAAGTAATTGCCGCAGCGCTGGCGAAGGTAGAGGGCAGAGGCGAAGGAGCAGTCAACGTCGGTAACCTAATGGGGAAGCTGCCATAAGGGCTTCTTGGCTTCTTCTGTCCCTCTCTCGACCCCTCTTAGGTGGCTTTTACTCATACAGGCAAATGGGCCTAAGAGGGCCTTTACCCAATCGCGAATTCTCCCGCTGAGGTGGAGTGAGAGAGCCGGTACACACACCGGAAAGTGAAAAAAATCACCTACAGTGATTTTGTATATGAATTTTAAATATTCACACCTGCAGAGAATTTGTTATTTAATGTTTGAAATTTATACCATTGTAAACTGTAAATGAACTACGAAACCTAAGTCATAGTTTCATCCAGCTTGAGGTTCAAAGTTTCAGAAACAATTTCAACCAACCTGAAAGTGTAGATGAATTTCTAAGTTTCACAACCAGTTTGGACAACTTTGAAACTTATAAATTCAGGATGCTTGAATATGTATGTGAAACAAAAAGATTTGGTCACAGTTTCAGCAGCGCTGAAACTTTAAGATTAGTTTACACATTCATTGCGCACTGAAATTCATATCAAAACTTTAAAATTAGTAAACCCACATTACTGGCATGTGTTTTTCCTTTCCAGGGCTTGGCAATGTTCTGGACTCCCTACTCACGCATGGTACGAGCTACAAACCCCCCATCTATGCACCTAACATTGGGCAGACTCGCAGCGGGACCACCTTCGCTGCATGGACAAGCACGCTCGTTTTTGCGCCCATGCTCTCAAAAGCTGTGGCTGTGGAGTTCGAAGATCAAGAGGACCGCGAGCCAGAGGATGACCTCAACACCGTTGACGAGGAGTCTCCCGGACGCGAACCCAACCCCTTCAATGAAGTCGACGAAGAGTGGCCGCCACCCGCCACCATGCCTGCTCCCCCTGCGGCGCATCCTTCAGGCCAGTGCACCTCATCCGCCGCTTACGACGGCCTCGTCGCCACCGGAAAACCACTCTCCGGCCTCCACCGCCGTAGTGCCGCCAAGCGACTGCGCAACGTCCAAGCGGAAGGGCATGTCCCTTGTGCCTCCACCATCTGCGCGCATGTCAAGCACGCCGAGCCCCTCCCAATTCCATCGAACATGTCGTCCCACGCTCACGTTTTGCGGCTCCCCTGCTTGGATCGTACAGTGGGCTTGTTCGCATTGGTCCTAGCAGTGGCTGCGGGTTTGGCGGCATTGGCATCGACCGCACCGTGACCCCCGCCAGTGCCCTGCGAGGCATTGAACTATTGGTGTTCAACAAGATACGAATTTTGGAAAGCACAAGCAAACATACACTGCGTCCGCTGGATAATCCTCTCCGGTGCACTGCCGGATGAGGTCCGTGGAGGGGTTGCGCGTGAAGGGGGGCGCAGGTAGGGTTTGAATGGGGCTGCGAAAGGGAACGAGGGATAAGCGTCACATAAAATGTATGGTGAAGAAGAGAGAACAGAGGGATAAGAACGAGGCCGGTAGCCATAGAGAATCAAGTAAGCGCAGAGGCGTCTCCACGCGGCGCAAACACGCCAAGACAGAAGACCCTAAGACCTCGACAGTGACCGGAAAGAGGACGGCGTGCCGGCGAAGCGATCACGCAGTGGAAAGGTTTGCCTCGTCGCCGGCGACTCACCCACCACACATAAACGCGCATCCCTAAGTCTAATTTTAGGGCAGCAGAAACTTGCCTGAAGAGGCTTGCACCCATGCTCTGTCCTCTTCCCCACGTCCACATTATCCTCTCTCCTTCCTCGCTCACGTTCCCAAACCGCCTCGAAACGCATATCTGATGAATGAGACAAACACTCACCGGCCCTTGCCCTTGTCAATCTTGTCCCCATGAACTTGCTCAGCTTCTTGAACTCGTGCTTGGACTTTCCGCTGTCCGTGTCGACCATGAGGTTCTGGAGGTGCCAAAGCCTGATCCGTAGCTAACCAAAAAAGGAGTAAATATGGCAGAGAATGGTACGCACTGCCTGCAGCCTGCGATCTTGGTTTCCGCCGTTCCTCGCTGCATGGACGAGTGGGTGCTGAGTGGGTGGCATAGAGTTACGAGTACTATGTAATTGTTCATAATATCTTTCAGACCGACTTTTTCTGACCTCTTTTTTTACTGTCCAGATCTATCATCCGTATTGAATTTAGTGGCAGTGCTTAAATTCATTATGTTTTTGAAGTGTTCTTAGTGGCAGTGTTTGTGTGATAAGGATTTTTTGTTACCTTCTGTTGGAAGCATTAGATTGAAGATGCTGTGCTAAATGCGTAATCATGAATTTTGATGTGTCGTGTGTTCGAATCCGGCATTAAATATGGTCTTGATTTTGACTACCACTGGTATACTGTTCACGATTTCCCTGACAGTCAGTCCCATACATATTATGCTTTCTTATTGTTCTTATTTCCCTCTGTTAATTAGGTTCAATTTGAGAAGCACTGAGTGTCGCCAATCTTTATCATAGCATCAAATTGTTGTATGCTGGCAAGAAAAGATGAGGGAGACAAAATTCAGCAGCATTCGGGCTGCTCCCAATGAAACTTGGAGGTCCTGATTATGTCTTCCTTTTTTCAGTTGCAGCCCACGAATTTCTGGCTCCTAAACCCCTGCCATTCTGTACCCCGTGCAGTTTCACTCTATCCGCACGATGCCAATGTGAGTGTGCACATTGATACCGAGGGGCCCGATTTTTAGACACTTGCTGGGTGTCTGTGTAGAAGAAAAACTGTGCGAGCGTGATATTTTGGTGGGAAAAAGATTGAATGATGCGTATACTATTCTTCACTGAACGGATTTCACTAGTACATACCCAGACAATGTATATGGCTCTCAAATTGCTTCAGAAGCCACACATCACTTGTTTGCTGAAGCAATGCTTGTGCAATGTTTGAAGTTTTCAAAAGTTCGGAAGATTCCGACAACGGCCCGGGATCCCCAGCCAATAGGATTGAACCATCAAAATGGGTGCTTGTCTGCGAAGATTGGACGAGAAATACATCCAGAGGTCTAACTGTGCCATCCTTCAACTCCAGACCAATTAGGAAGCCAATAACCAACCCATGTGAAGCTCAGGATACACAATTTCCCTCATTTCCACACTGGCAATTTGTGTTCCTTTCCACTGACCTACTGAACCGTGTGAGTAACTTCCATCATTTTAGGGCACATTCTTATCGCTCTGGTGACATCCCCAATCGATGTTTTGGCCTAGGAAATGGTTAGGCCTAGAAAACTGTAGGGAATTTTCGAAAGGCCATTGAAGCATCATTGGACTTACCAAGATGAAAGGAGTGAGAAATCGGGGGAAATGTGTCTCATAAAATCAAGGAGTGCTTGTATCGGTCTGGGGACATCCCCAATTGGTTGTTGAGGCCCTCAGAACAGTGTGAAACCTTTTTCTGTAGCTAAACCTGGTCATCCTGAGCCCCAAAGAAAAAGGTGCATTAATTGCCTTTTAATTACATCGGGGAAGAGGTCCCAATGCACATCAGTGCGGGGTGCACCCTTCCCAAACAACATCCCCATTGCATTCTAGTTATAGAACTCTGTTTAGGAAGATCCAGTGGAGGCTTGGGGCAACATGCCCATTGCAGTTTTGGAGGTGTTCTTTGCATGAGAAACAATGAAATCACGAATATCTGCCCGGGAAGGCACGCAAAAATTATGGGACCCTGATTTTTGGATTCTACGGCCTTGGAAACATTAGTGCACCAAAAAACTGCACCACAGAGCCTTCTTATGTTGTGATGTGGCAAAATTGAGTGTACCCTCTCACTGGGCCGAAATTGGTGAATGCACCATCGATCCGGGCGCCTCGGGAGGGTGCCTTGGCGAGTCTGTAGCATAATGCGGGATGGGAGGTAGCGTGGCTAAGCCCTACGACCTGAGGGCACAAGTCCAATGCCGACTTAATCGAGGATTCACGAGATTGGTGCGCTTAATTCAGAGGTGACCGCCATATTGCTGTCGGGTTGATACATTCCTCTAAGACATACTAGTAACCTGCGTGCCAAAATTTGCGCTGAAATAGGCCCTCGCTGGGGTGTGGCATCCATTTTATTGTGGCAGGGTCGGGGAAAGCCTGTCAATACTCCTCAACGGTGGCTCCTACGGCCAAGGCATCATGACCAATCGATTCCTCGGGTCCGAAAACCCTAGGAATCTACTCACCTTAAATGAAAACAGTTTGTGTGAACTCTTGAGCTGGTAGCGACAGCATGGAATGAAACCTCTTGTGAATGTGGACCTCAGTGCCATAAATCTCTGATGATGGGCACAGAAGGAGAAGTTAAAAACACATTTTCAGCTTGAAATCTGGCCAAAGGTGCTTTAAATTGTCCCTTGCTGGCGGACCTTGATGAGAATTTCCTTTTATGGACACATGGCGGAGTGTTTCCCAAAAGGGAAGTGTGTATCAAGAGTCTCGTATATATTATGCTTCCTTATTGTTCTTATTTCCCTCTATTGATTAGTTTCAATTTGAGAAGCACTGAACATTCCCAATTTTTCTCATAGCATCAAATTGTTGTATGCTGGCGAGAAAAGATGAGGGAGGCAAAATTCAATGGCATTCAGGCCATTCTCAAAGGGAAAAACAGTCGTAATAAAAAAACATAAATAAAAGAGATAGTACGAGGCACGCCACGCACAATGCGGTGGCCTCCCCAACAAGTCGGAGAAATGTATACAAACAGGCCGTACAGTCACTGATCCGCAATCTCATTGAATCATTCTGCAGTGCGCACCGAACTTCGGTGGCCTCGCAAAAGGTCGTTCAGCACGAACCTTCGATTCGGAGCTCTTGTTCTCAGACTCTCCACAAATGGTTCACTATCTGCAGCTACCCCATATTAGGTCCACCATGACAGCTAACAAGGGGGATCAAAGATAAGAGAAAACGACATCACCTACAAACATTTTTTTCCTCGAGGTCGGTGACCCCTCCCCCCTCCCATGGGAAATTGCCATATCAAGAAGGAGCTTCCCACCCCTGGCCCAGACCAAGCCACCCGGTTTGCTTGGAGCGCTTCAAGAATTGAAACCTGCCAGATGAATTTACTACTTCGCAGAGAGGCAGCAGTTAATGGCATATTCATATTTTTAATAACCAATACACACCGACAAAAGTGAATATTCGGCTTGGCCGAAACAATCACAATTACACTGAAGATGTGGCTGAAACAATTAGAATTTCCCATATTGGGTAATTTTAACTGTTTCGGCAGCATGTTCGGCCGAGCGGAATATTCACTTTTGTCGGTGTGATATGAACTCCCGTAACAGAGGTGAGTAAATATGACGAAGTGGTATTCAAGTTCTGATGGTACAATTACTTCTTTTGGCACTTCGAAGATGAACAAGAAACATTTTTTTTCAAGGCCTGATGTCGGCTAATCTTATCTTTGATCCCCCTTGACAGCGATGCCTCACTAAGTAACTTATGTAAATTAACTTAACCTGCCAAAGTTAACTTAGGTGAACTTATGGCAGGCTAAGTGAGTTTCACAAGTGAAAGTGCAAGTTTTCGATGCCATCTGATGGCATAAGTGAATTTCTCTGATGGCACTTGGCAGTAAAGTGAACTTAAGTCACTTTAAGTGAACTTCAGGTAACGTCGGTGAATACAAGTTCAGAGTCTAACTAGTTCAGAACGGCCATCATAGTTGTTTCCTGTTGGTCCAGTGGTACCAGCAACAATATTGATGAGTTACTGACTTGACTGAGAACTCTGAACAAATGATGCTGACCACAGCATGATCATTGACCTGGGGACCTGAAACCGAGCAGTGTTATCCTTCCCAGCTCTCATGAAGAATATCAATACCAAGATTGTGTATGTGTCATACTAACAGTTATCATTCTTCCTCAGACCAACCTCGACCTTGGACAAATAAAGATTCCTCAGGCAGTTCGAGGATATACCAACGCCGACACAGCGACACACCTTGCAAATCCGACACACGCCACGAAATCCGACACATTGCATGGAATCTCACAAAAGCCAACAAATTTGTGTCAGTTTTCAGCAAAAGTGACATGCCCCTCAGCAAACACGACACGACCTGTTTGGGAATAGTTGAATTGTGTGTCACGATGTGATGCCGCTTCTTGTTCTCTCCCACCACCATCCCCGACGCGTTGAGGCCCAGTCAAATATAACGGATGTTAGGCCAATACTTGGAGGGTGTTTCGTGGCCGGTGCGTTCTATTATCTGCTCTGGTTCGTTGTCCTCCCTGCATCTTTGATGCCGGAAATTCATTCTTGACGTCGGGCTGCTCTCAAGGGCCGTGTACGCCGTTCCCCACGGAACCGAGTGAATTCACCACGACAGATTCTGGCAGAGGCTGGCGGGGTGCGCTTCGGGTCCAATGTACAGATGGTTTGTTAGAGGAGGGTTTTGGAGGAAGATAAAGAATGCACTATGGCGGGGCACAGGCCTCCAGGCGATCAGTGATAGTTTGGGGTGGGTTGAAGGAAGGCGATGGCGCGCGAGGCAGTCAGAAGTTGGTAGACAGTGTGACGTAGACCCGTATGATACATAGTTGGGTAATAGTCAGAATATGACCACAATACTGATGCCCACCCCCATTCTTAAAAGTGGAAATGGACAATTTCAATCAATCGAACTCTACATTAATATCAAGGTATACGTGTAAGGGGCAGCTGACACACAAAAACCACATGAGGTTGAAATTGATCCCATCACCACGAAGATCGCGATCCCAAGTTGGGAGTAAGTTGGAAGTAAGTCAGTACTTAGGAATTTCAGGGAGTGTGACAGGATTTATGAGATATCAACAGGGTGTGTCGCATCTTCAACTTGTGTCGGACTTGCAAAATGTGTCGCTGTGTCGGGTTTCAGGGAGCCTCGGCAGTTCTGCACGGTTTTCGGAGATCATTATTTTGGGGCACTCTCTGAGAGATGTACTATGGTTCATGAGCAAAGGGTCCCAGGATTGGACATGTTGGGGGTTCATAAGTTGACAATTCAGAAGCGGATGAGTAGACCAAAAATGTGACCTCCTGCTGCGAAAGAATTGTCCAGAGATGTAAACAAATGGTAAGGGGCTAGGGGCCTGAAAGACGCTTGCAGCTGTCACAACTTGCGGACAAAATATCAATGATAAGTCTTTTTGTAGCTCTTTATCAAACATTTTCCTGTGTTCCTCAATTTTGGGCTCTGAACAGCTTCATCCGTGGATTTATAATCATGTTTGAGACACAATAAATGCCACAGATCATTATCGACCAGCCTCAAGCAATTTACCGACCTTAAAACCTTTATTTTGCATATCATTTTGAGTCGGGTATAAAGTGTGCATAAGTGAAGTGAGCCAAGTGTGGGAAAAGATCAGTAAATTGCGGCCGCTTAAAATTAGGTGGTAAGTGAACTTACCAAGTTAGGAAATAAGTTACTTTTTGAAGACTCTTCTCTTCCCCTCGTCAACTCCCACGTTCGCGAAACCCTTCCTCCTCGCTGCGACTCTGCTATTTGCCGCCGGTGCTCGTGCTCAAGCATGCGACAACGGTGGTATTGGTCAGCCCGCTCTGTTTCTTCGTGAAATTTGTCGGCTGACCTCCGATTGACCCATTCCAAGCTGTTGGAACTACACAGCTCTGCAATTTCAGCGGCAAAAACAACCGTTCACGCGGTAACTCTAGCCCACAACTAAAACCATTCAACAGTTTGTGGGGAAATCCAGGGTTGGATCACGTCACGCAAGTCCCCTCCATGACTTCAGGTCTTTGGTTCATTGACTGACTTTCGCCGCATTTCTGCATTTCTAGCCGGCACCAGTACATTCCACTCTAAAACAACCACACTTACAAGTGTGCTGACTTTTCGCTCGTAGCGAACGCAGTGGCAACGAAGGACAACCTCAACATCCTGCCTGGAGACCTCTGCGGCGACTACGTAGGCGTTGGTAGCGGGCATGCTTCGTGGACGACCTGCGACGGGAACACCGTTGTCTCTGTTAACCCACCTGATGCTGGAATTGCGTACTGCGAGAGCTCCAATATCCCCCCGCCCGAAATCATGTGTGACAGTCGCCTCTCCATGTTATTGACCCTGCTGATTCTGGCTCTAGGGGATCTTTTCAGCTGCCGCTATCTACTATTGTTGTTATTAGCTCGGGCTGTCTCCTACAAAGTGCCGGAAAACTAACGGCACATGGGGATGCTCACTGAAGCATTGAGTCTCTTCATTATCCAACACTACATATCTATTTCTTTCTCAATCGTCCTCATCGGGAAACATATATTTGCGTGCCCTGTATGACTTGATCGCGTGACATTTCTGCCACATTAATGAAGCGAAGGGAAACCATAAACGGGATGGATAATGGACGAGTCTCTGATTCCCATTGGAAATTTCAAACCCCAAGACATGCCACAGCAGGATTGTAGGTCTGCTGTGAGTGTTATCTCAATATCGCTTTGTCGACCAGCCCTTCTCTTTTTATTGCCAATCTTGTTGCTGGAGCCATCAAACCAAAGCAAACAACCGCTACCATCCCGAAATGGGAATACCCGATTCTTTACCTTTTTCATTTGATTCGGCCCCTGTGGACGTCTACTGACCTGTGGTGCTCGAACTAGTGCCATATTCTTGCCGATCTGTACACTTTGACCAGGTGTTGCGGCTTCTGTTGCACAGCACGGCTGGCAGGGCCGTCACCTAAATTCCAAGAGAAATCCCCTCAAAATGAGGTCCTATATGTACGGACGTGAAATTTTTTTCTCCGAGGGGGCCCTATCCGAGTTTCTTGTCGCTTTCGCCACATTGTTCGCGCATGGCTTCTTTGGTTGAAACGTTACAGTAATACGGTATGCGATAATATAATCAGACAACAGAAAATCATTTTTAGAACACTGAACAGCTACAAATCACCCATCCTAACTTTCCCGTCGTCTGGAACCACCCACTGCGCACTGTGCCCAGACGAAGACCCGATGATCGTATCATTATACTGTGGTCGCGGTCACGGAAATTTCCCATTGCGCTTGTGATACTGATATTCGCCGGAAATTAAACTTGCAGGAATCTTCTTTTCGGCTCTTCTCCACCTGGACCCATTGTCTTCATCGGAACACTTCCGACGTCAACGTCACTGTGTTGTTTAAGAGGGCTTGCAGAGCCCATGGTGCTGGCATTGTCACTGTTTACCCGCGAGTCGGCTTCCTCCCACTGGATTGTGTACCCCAAGTTGATGATTACAATGACGAGGGTAGGATACATGCCGGTGATCGACAAAGCCGTCCATAACCAACTGAGAGTAATATCCACTCGGGAAAACTGATTGAATCCATGCAGCTGGAAATGTACCTGGCACTTGTGGTATCAGCTACTCAAAAATGACAACTGAAATCCTGCCTGATACACCAAAAATAAGGCACTCTGATTCCCTGCCTGATCCAGTACAGGCTGGGATCAGTTTCAGCTGTTCTGACACTAGCTGTGCGAGACACAATTTATTTGTGGCTGATATGCTTCCTGACACTTCGAGAATCAGGTGCAGTTTCTGTTCTGCTGGAACAATAAGTACTTGGTGCAGTGTCAGGGGGATCCCAGACACAATAAGAATAAGGTCCACTGATACTGAGTGATGGCCGAAGTCCCGCTGTCTGATTCCTATTGTGTTAGGGAACCTCCGGATACTGTGCCTGATCCTTATTGTTTGAGTGCACCAGATACTGCTCCTGACACTCAACATTCCAGGAGCAATATCAGGTGCGCATAATTTGCACCTGACACCAACTGTATCAGAACAGCAGACACCAGCTCCGGCATGTGCCAAATTAGGTAAGAGATCAGGGCAGCTTCTTTCTCACATATCAGGTAGCATTTTTGGTTTCATTATATGGTTTATGATTTTATAGGTGCCAGGTACATTTCTGGAGGCAATGATTCTATTCATTTTTCGGAGTAATCGAGCGTGGTTTGTGCGGGGAGTATTAAAGAAGGTGATGACTTGCAGGATCTAAATAGATGAGCAGTCAGAAAAACTACAGTTAGATATAGGGGAAAACAGGCCAAGGGTACTTACCCAGAGCAAACAGTAAATGAAGCCTGACTCGACAAGCAGCGAGAGAATCTGGTCTGCTCTCAACTTGTTCATGTGCAGAGAACGGGTCATTCGCCAATGTTTCCTATTCACATTATGGCATGATTCCCGCTGGAAGCAACATGATCCTCATCACGCTTGGACACCAACGAGAGCTGTGCATATCAGAGGGTGCCCAAGGAAAAGGCCCAGGTTATGAGGCTCGTGGGGGTATTACACAACGCGACAGATGCTGAGGAGCCGGTGGGTGAGCAAGTCGTGGTGATCACTGCAAAAACTGCGAGTCAAAAAATGGTTTCTGAGATAATATTTGAAAATCAACTCGGAAGCTTGCCAAAGGAGGTGAGCAACATCAGGCCGGGGAACCACAAGAGGTGCCGTCTGCGAGAGTATATCACCCATGTCCGCCATATCAACATGCTGTCCCCGACAACCATCTGACCATACGATGAGGAAACTTCTCTAGTAAAGATAGATTGGCACACGTTAAACAGGAAAGTGTATGGCGGTCAAAATGCACATTTAATATTCCGCGAAACATTTGGATGTTCCGCAATATAAATAGCCGTTTTGACATTATCCCCGCGAAAAAGACAGCTGTCCATCAGTGTGTTTGTGTTTCGCGAAAATCATTGATTTCCCCGAAACATACAGTCGAACCCAAGGGGGTTCGGGCCGGTCAAGCCGGGGACCGGGGGCTGGTAGGTTGGGTTGGCCGTGAGGCCGGAAAAAAAAATGCACCTCCCATCCATCAGTCTTTTGACATTTTTGTTGTGGTATTTCACGTGTTGTTTGGCGTTGTCGTGTTGTTCACCAAAAGAGATTCTTGTTTTGTATAATGAGCAGAGAGGGAATCAAGGTGTTATTATCCACAGTCATTGAGACAATCATAGTGGTTAAGTGTGTGGCCAAAGGTTTTTGCCTGGATCAGCCACTGTGAAGAGGAAACCTCGTGAATTTCAACATGTCATTCACAACCTTATGCTTTGAAATTGCTGATGGTTCACTTTGGATTTCACAATGCTTTGTAAGGACTTCATGTCATCGTGAACAGAGGTGTTGAATTTCCCGAGGTGTTTAGGAACAATTCACAATGTTTTTTTCATGATGTACCATCATGACTCCCCAACAATTCATATGGAATAATGGCTTGCCAGAAGTGAAAAATTAATGCCAGGCACTTATGGCCTGGGCACCATTTACTGAGAGACTAACACTATTGTTAACAGAGTACAGTTCAATCGAAGTAATAAGTCAAATGTATGTAATTTAATCAAGTAAGGATATAATATTTACTCCTAAGTGGAACTTCAACAACTGCGAAGTCACACATACATGTAATAATAAATTTTAGGAAGTCATGACCTGAGTTTTGTACCTTGCTCGAGCCACCAGGTGCAGGCCCCACCCAGCTCCACAACCCTGGGAAAGGCCGAAGTGTCATGAATTCATGTTGAATCATCGGGAATTCAAGACAGGTCAGAAATACTACAAAGAGGTGAGTTGAACCATCATGAATGGTCTCATGAAATTCAAGTACCCAACCCTGATGAAACATAGTGAAATGTGAAATTCAAGAGAATTGTGTTGAATTTCACAATGAATCCTTCTTACAGTGAGCAGTTCAAGAGGCGAGCGATAGTAAAGTCCATGACACAGACCTGCCAAAGTCGGGAACACGTGAAATGGGGGGGGGGGTACGTCATCGTTTTCAGTGAGCAAAGATATTCCCGGGAGCGTCGGACCGATGACAAAACTTCGTAATGTCACCATATCTCCGTGCCGAAGCTTGCCGATGGAAATCACAAAATGAATAAAAATTGTAGTGTGTTCGTTGCAGTAAGAAATAAAATATTACAAGTCCATAGAGAGATGCATTATATGTATAAATGGGGGGGCTTGCGAAATTTCAGCGTTATCGGGACAGATTTGAAGTCACAGTGAAAAGTTCACAATTGAAACCATTCAAAGTCGACCGGAGATCTCGGACTTCCCGATTTGGGGGGGTCGTCAAAGAGGTCTGTGTTTGATCGTGAGTGATCGCTCGCCTCTTGGAGCAGTTCCCTCTTTATATCAAAAGTTGTTTTGGCGTTGTCGGATTTTGACCAAAAGTTGTCGGAGTTGTGCGGTTGTCGGGTTTTGCAGGCCGTTGCAGCATTTTTTGGCATTGTCATGTGTTGTACAACGCCACAACAAAAATGTCAAAAGTCTGATGTCAAAATGACCCAAATTGGGTCTGGCAGCCTGGTGTGAGTCCAAAATGTGTTTAGAGTGCATTCTGCAACTTCCAAACATCCTTGATCTTCTCCAATTATGTCTCCTTTGGTTTGTTCTGTGTTTCAGGCTTAACTCCCCCAATTGTAGCGAGTAACTTTGGTCATGTTTGGCGAGGGTATCCCAACCAAAGGTAGAAGTTAATTTCTTGTACAGCTAGCATTTGAGTTGAAAATCGTAGGCTTTGGATCTTTGGATCTTGAGAATCATGTTTAGGTGTATGATATGAACCTCTGGTCTGAATTTGCGAGCGGGTCACGCGGAAAATTACCCGATTTGGACGTCACGTGGTAGGTAGGGTCGGCGAGAGGGTCGTTAAAAGAAAAAACGGTGTCAGGTGTTTTTTTGTCGGATTTGAACCCCCTTGGTCGGACCACTGCGAAACCTTTAGTCAGCGCTCCGCGAAACTTTTCACTGCATTCCGAGGCTCCCTAGCCACGGCATCTGCCCACCGGAACTGGCCGAAGGGCATTGATGGCCCTAGCTAGCCAGCTAGCCGCATGTGGCTGGGACCCTAGCCAAACGGCTACCCAGACCTCCCCAGACCTCCCCACACAATCCCCACAGCTCGCCGTTGGGGACCTAACCATAACTGGCAAGAGCTCCCAGCACGTGTGGCTAGTCGGCCCTGGCTGGGCGGCTAGCCACGCCTAGCCCAAGCATAGCCACAGCTAGCCAGAACTGGCAAGAGCTCGCTGTAAGTGTGGCTATGGGGCGCCGGAATGCAGTGTTTGGCAGCCCCCGAAACTTTTTTTACAAGTTTTTGCAGAATGCTCATAGGATCATTTGTATATTCCAAGTAGTGGTCAGAGCCACTGTCAAGCACTATTGAGAAGTCTAAAGTACGAGGTAAAACCGTGGGAACACTATCGGCCATCTCGGCGATGCTCACCCATGAGTATTGGATTACTCATGCTGTTGGGATTCTCTACCCAATTATTTGGGCTTTTTTTCCCCTTCAAGCTTGCTTTGCCATTTGCCTTGAGATTTGTGCCCCTCAGCTCTGCTGCGTCTAGCCGGAATTAATTTCAAGCATGCAACTCCGAGCTGTGCAGTTGAACACGGCTGGCATTCACCAATCCTTGCCACTGGGCATGCAGTGCAGCCAGAAATATGACCAGCTGGATAATTATGTGATCCGAGGGAATGCTGTTGATTGTTGTTGAAAGAATTACACCTCTGGGATGTTTTCATCCACGCCACAGTGCTCGGCCCGCTCGGGTTACTTCGGGCATGTATAAGTACCTTCATTCTGGGATAAACCTAGATCTTATTGAAGTTACACTCACAAAAGTCCTGGGCCCCTCTCTCATGGCTTCCACTCTGTTCCTGTTTCGGACTCTCAATCTGCACCTCATGATCGAACTCGCAACTGCGCAATTATCTGCTCCCAGTCCTAGCCGAATCTAGAGTCAGGCAAGAGAAGTCCGAGCATGCACAAGTTCTGGATCAAAACCTTTCACTGACCGGGCCGCTTCTAATCCAGAAATTACATTGCCGGATGATTTGAATTCCGAAAACTTCATTTTTATGACACTGATGAGCATTGAAACCGCAGAGGATTTCGAGCAACCTTTTTTCAGAGACGGAGCGGAGGAATTACCCTCATGGTGTCCTCTGGAGGATGGGATATGCTTGCTTCGTGCTGAAGAAATAAAGAACAATGTGCTCTCTCTCTCATATGTGGTATTCGGTGTCACCCTCATGAATTCCTGCCATTTGATTGAATTCTGCATGGAATGGTCTCGGAGCTGTATAACAGTGTGCTGCACACTGGCTGGTAGCCTTTGAAGGTTTTCATCATGCCGTGGATAACCACTACTTCAAGAACATACAATGAGGGGATCCGATGCTCGTGGGGGGGGGCAACACCGAGATAGCCGAGAGTGTTCCCACGGTCTCACGTCGTATTTTGGACTTCTCAATAGTGCTTGACAGTGGCTCTGACCACTACTTGGAATATACAAATGATCCTATGAGCATTCTGCAAAAACTTGTAAAAAAGGTTTTGGGGGCTGCCAAAAGTTTCGCGGTGGTTCGACTGTATGTTTCGGCGAAATCAATGATTTTTGCGAAACACAAACACACTCATGGACAGCTGTCTTTTTTTGCGGGGATGTCAAAATGGCTATTTATATTGCGGACCATCCAAATGTTTCGCTGAATATTAAATGTGCATTTTGACCGCCATAAAAGTGCCTCCATAGCTCCAACGAAACCGAAATTCTTCTCATCCACAAGGGCGGGTCGGTCGGCAAGTGGTGTATTAGTGTTGTTTATCAAGAGAGTGCGGAAATTTCTGTAGAGGGTGATCATGACCACATTCAACACCCACATAACCAATGCCACGACATAAAGGTGGGTGGCGGCGCAGAGCTTTCAAGTTTTTGACTGTTGCTCGGGAAGTAAGTAAGACAGAATTCATAGCTGGAACCATATACTGACCGAAATGAATAAATGCCGATGCAAAAATGACGTTGTAAAGGGCTTAAATGCGTTTCAGAGGACGCACTACAATGAGATGCTTACACAAAGGCGACGAATCGATCGCATCAACGCGGTGTCGACTACGAGTTGCACGTTGCCTTCAGCCAAGTCATTCCCAGACCTTTGAGCGGACGACGTTGAGTTCAGGAATGCGGTATCACGGGCTCTCAGGTTTGGCGGATACCGATAGAGGAAAGCCGCATCGATATCTGTAATTTTAAAACGAACACATGTGTGCTGGTTCGAAGTCAGACGGAGTCGCAAGTTCAACGAAAGACCTCTGCGCGGCTACTTGCGTATGCATCTGCACAAATGCTGCGTGGACGACGTGCGACGGCAGCTGGAAGAGTTGGACTTGTGACGCGGCTATGCTGGCATAGCGTAACGAGCGAGTTTGAAAGAGTTGCTTGATCTAATCTATTCTGATCTGATCTAATCTTATCGTACCTCTCTTATATGCTGCGACTTGGCCGCGGGGGGTTGGAAGGAATGGAATGGAATGCAGCAAGAAAAGGAAGGGAAGGAAGGAGGGGAAGACAGCGGGCGCTGGTGGAGCACCACTCGCACGATATGATGGGCGTGAACTTAAGAAGGGGTCGGTCGTCGGTGGTCGTGGGTGCGACTGTAAACTTGGTACCTGGCTTCCATCGTTCCTGGGGCTGGTGCCAGTGTGAATCGAAATGAACTTACCGGGTGCGTGGGCTGACCGTGACGCAGAGTAAAACACACACACAGACATGCACGGTGACGGTGACGGCAACAAAGCACTAGTGTAAATGTACACCGTAAATGTAAATGGCGTCGGACGATCGGTCGATCGTCATCGGTGGTTGGTGGCGTCGCAGTGACATGCATAGATGCATAGATAGATAGCCGATAGGCCTTGTCTGGCCTTGTCGCGGGCTGGCAGAATGGGATCGGGATGATCGGGGACTACGCCAAGTAGACTATACTATACTATGCGGATCTGCGGTTGGCTGTACATGTCTGTGATAGCGAGTAAGAGCGGTGCGTGCTGTTGCGCGAAGGGAGCAGAAAACAGAGAGATGTAGATAGCATGGAGAGTCGGTGCGGGTGTACACAGTAGATGCAACTGTGCAGGAAGCAAAGGGATCGCGGGCAACGCGGCCGCACCCGCACCCGCATACGCATGGAATGTCGTCGATGGTGATGGCAACGGCGGCGTTTGTCAAAAGATCAAAAGACCACCGAGGGCCCGCGCTTCGCTCCAAGGATGCTAGATAGACAGACCGCTTGTATGCTGGCTGGGGTGAATGCGTTCCATGCGAATATGAGGTCTTCCTGGCATGACTTTGCACAGGCGTCTTGGATGGAATGCGTCAAGGGCTGCAATCAAAAGGCGAGGAAGAGAGGATTGATGGATTACGTAACAATCTGCCCTGCTTCCCACTGGCACTTGCATTCCGGCGACGGCGACGCACCCATTCACATTCGTTCACTGCTAGCGAGAGAAGGACACAGGGTATAGGAGGACATAGCGAGCAGGGAGGACAACGACAGGACAAGAGGAAGTCGGACGAAAGAAGAAGAAAACGAAGACCAAAGAGGAAGAAGGGAAAACTTGAAGCAGGACTCACACTTTGCACGATGCCCTCGCTCTTTTCGCGCGCGCGCACAGCGTCCACCCCGTCCAAGTCGAAACACAAAGCCAACGCCCAGCCCCCGCCCTCGCCGTCCCCTTACAGCAACGGAAGCGGCCGCCCCGAGCTCAGCATCTCCACGCCCGTCAACGAGTTCGGCGTCGCCTTCGCGGGCCAGGGCGGACAGTTCCAGGCCGGGTTCTCCACCCCCACTCGCCCGCATACCATCGCGCGGTCATCCTCGCTGCCGCCTGTGAGCAGCGAGAGCGGGTACGGCGCGGTCGGGTTTTTACCGACGACGCTGCCGGTCGACGCACACACGCCCTGGGCCGGCGTCCTCTCTGCATCCACGGCGTCCATGCCCCCCAATAACAATACTACGACAAGCCTCTTCGGCGCCCCCGCCCCGCCGCGGCCCGCCTATGGGCTTCTGTCGCCCGCACGAGACGCGGTCCTCGGCCTCCCCGACCTCGCGCGCCTCGTCGCCGTGCTGTGTGCCGAGCTCGAACGCACAGGCGTGTCGACGCCGTTCATATTCAGCTCGTTGGCGCTGGACGTGCGCCGCTCGGGCGTCGTGCGGCTCGTGAATGCGTTTTTGGCGACGTGTACCGATGGAAATGGAATGGGGAGGACAGGAGGAGGACACGACAAGTTCGTCGAGGAGGCGCGGTTCGCGGGCGCGCACGAGCTGGGGATGGCGTTGCGCTGGGGGCTGTCCCGCGTCGTACGTGTCGAGGGCGGTCGCGAGGTCCGTGGCCTGCTGAGCTGGGCGTGGTATGAGAGGTGGAGAGCGGAAGAGAGCGGTGAGTGTTTCTCTTTCTCTGTCTTTGGTCGTGCCTTTTTTTTTGGCGGGGATTTGTCCTTTGGCTGCTTGCGCAGAGATTTGGGTCTGCCAAGTGATTTTTCATCTCATCTGGGCGCGGGGTTTTATCTTATCTTAATCACTTCGCCCCCCGCTCACCCACCCACGCACCGTCGGTGGGGAGCTCGCTCCCGTCGTGCACCGCTTTGTCTCCGCGCGGTGTCTTTCGCCTTTCGCCACCTTTCTGCGTACATACACCTTTGCTTTCGCGCTACTTCGCATTCCGCCTTTCATTTTCATTTCCATTCCTTCGATTCGCCGCGGACGGACGGACTTTTTCTTTTTCCCCCGCCCTACACCCTATTCGATTCGCTTTTCATTTCTTTTCGTACCTCGCTTCGTCTTCGTCTTCGGATCGACATCGTCGGTCTCGGTGTGGATTTTCGTGCGGGCCCCGCATCCGCATCCGCGTCCGCGCGCAGACTATTCGCTCCCTCCCATCGGGAGGGATCGTGTCGTGAATGCTATCCCATTCGGGCTTGGGCTCGGGCTGGCCTCCCGCGCATCGCCCTTCTCCCCCTTCCCTTCCCCTCCTTCTCCCCTCTCATCACCAAACACAACATACTAACCAACGCCCCACACAGCAAACGCCTACCCCCCCACCGCCTTCTCCACCCTCCTCTCCTCCCTCCCCGCGCAGCTCCCGCCCCTCCTCGCGCCGCTCTTCGCCCTCTGCACCAAGCTCGTCGCGCACTCGGGCGCGAGCGGGCACACGCCGCCGAGCCTCGCGAGCGTGCTGGGCCCGCTTTTGTTTGGGCTGACGGGCGGCGCGGGCGTGGGCGGGATGGGGTTGTATGGAGGGCCGGTATGTCGTTTTTTTGCTTTTCCTTCCCTTACCCGTCCCTTACCCTTTCCCTCATCCTTTCCCACACCTTACCCTCCCCTCCCTCGTACTCTTATCCCTATCTATTCTTATCCACACAAAACGCTAACACGCGCACGCACAGGCGAGCCCGGGCGGGACGGGGAGCGGGAAGAAGAGCAAGGGCGAGCGGGAGCGGGACGACGCGGAGGAGGTGCTGTTTCCCACTGTGGAGGACTTTGGCGCGTTTGCGGGGGTGTATGAGGTATGTGTGGTTTTTTTTTTGCGGCTTGTGGTTTGGGGGCGTTTGGGGCGGTTTGGGGGGTTTTGGTGGTTTTTTTGGGGAGTGGGTATTTTTGGAGAGGGGAGGCGAGGCGAGGCGAGGCGAGCGGTGTGGTGTGGTGTGGTGGGGAGGCGAGAGGTGTGCTGTGGTGTGTGCGCGAGTGCGGAGCGGCACGAGATGGGCACAGGCACGAGGATGGGGCGACACAGGCACAAGGACGGTGCAGTGGGGGCAGGGCTCTGCTAGCGGACGAAGGGACGCGGACGGTGCGAGAGCGCGTAGGCGGGGGCGTGCTGTCCCGCGACGTCCCCTTTGATCTGCATCTTCGCTCACCCTTTGTCTTTCTTTGTCCCTCTCACTTCACATCCTCTCAACCGCATACTAATTCTCTCCTTCTCGCAGGAATACCTCCGCGGCGCCCGCGCGGCGGAACATCTCCTCCTTGCGTCCATCCGCGAGGGCATCGTCAGCGCGGAGGGGAGGGGGCTGGGCGCGCCTACGAGGTGAGTGAGCGCGGGTGTGGTTTTCATTCTGTTCCTAGTTCTGGTTCTGGTTCTGGTTTGGAGAGGAGGGGAGGGGAGGGGAGGGAGGAAGGGCGCGGGATGCGGGATGCGGGTCGCGTGCGAGGGCTTTTGCGGCGCGGTATCCGATGCGGGGGGGGATGTGTCCGGATGGGGGTGTGCGACATGACACGGCGCTCCTCTCCGGATTGAAGAGGAGCTGGAGATGATGGGGGTGGGAGCGGAGGATGGAGGAGAACCATGGCGCTCCTCTCCGGGAGGATGGGTGGAAGCGAGGAGAGAATGGAAGGGCGCGCGCGAAAGTCGCTGCTGCTCTGCTGCGGTCTCATGAGGTGCCAGCGAGAGGATGGAGCCGCACGCAGCTTCTCTCGGGGGAAGTACGTCCCTCTGACGACGTGTTCCTGTTGGATGTGGATTGGACAGACGATTCCATCCATCCATCCATCCATCCATCCGTCCATCCATCCATCTTCCTTGCCATCGTACCGTAACTACGGACGGCGGACTGTCCCCTTCCTTTCCCGTCCTCCCTCCTCCTCACTCATCTCTCGCTCGCCCCCGACACAAGGGCCTTATTTTTATTTCACTCCCTCCCTCTCATTCGCATTCTTCGCACTCCGCGACACAAGCGCACATACTGACGATTCGTTCTATTCTAGGCTCCGAGAATGGGTGGGGATGTATCCTGCGAGTTTGGACGGCGGTGAGTGTCTTGCTCGGTTTTTGGCTCTCGTATTGTGTGTGTGTATGTGTGTGCACGCGGGGAAGGTCGTGGAAGGTTTTGTTTGTGGAGTGGGGAAGCGAGATGGGATGTTGTGGGTGGGGGTGAGGCCATGCTGTGCGTCTCGTCTCGTCTCGTCTCCAGGGGACGAATGGAGAGAGAGCGGGGAGCGGGAGAGGGGGAGCGCACGAGCTTTGGCGCAGAGACCACGGGGACGAAGCGGGAGTGGGAGGTGCTTTACCTTTACCTTTACTGCCGCGTCGTCGCCCGGTCCGCTAGAGCGCTTTTCTTTCTGCGTCAGGGCAGCGTCGCGTCCGACGTCTACACTTTCGCTTCGGCCCCTACCCCTATTTCGTTTCTCGGAGAGGGAGGCGAGGCGAGGCGGGGGCGTGAATGATCCCTTCCTAGTCCAGTCTTGGCAGTCGTGGACAGCGATGGGGGTGACGGAAATAACGGGGACGGGGAGAATGTGGATATCGTGGAGTGGAGTCTGCGTCCGATGTCTATACCGAGGAGCAGTGGCACGAGACGGATGGTGTTGTCGAGACTCGATGATGGTGACTTGGACCTGGACTGGAGATGCGTGCTGGTGGAGTGCCGGGTGTCGATGACGGAGCGTTCTCGTCGAGGATGGCTGTGACTTCGAGTTGGTGGATACTGTGGTGGGGAGCGGCGGGACGACGATGATGTCGAGGCTGGGGAGTATGCGGGCAGGCGGACGCGTGTGGATGCAGCCGTGGAGACTGCACATTGCATCTGCGTAGCCGGGCGGACACGATGTAGAGGCCCATGCTTACCGAGGAGCGGAACGCGCCGCGACGTATGGGTATCGAGTGTGTGCGCCGAAAAGCCAAGTCGAGTGACGACCTTCCAACCCTTTGGTTTCCCTCATTCCCCGTTTGCTGTTTCTCTATTCATGTCCTACCTCCTCATACCCAAATCCGATACTGACCTTCCTTTCTTCTTTAGGCAAAGCCTCTGGCGCGCGCCGCGGTGCCAAAACCACGCGCCTCGTCCACGTCCGGCGCAACGTCCGCTCCTACTCCTCCGACCTCGTCCGCGGCGGCAGCACATGGGCCTCCGCCCCCGGCGCCGGTGGCGGCCCCCAAGGCCAAAACGACTGGGCAGCCTCGCGGGCGTGGCGCGCCATCGTCGCAGGCGGCGCCGGCGCCCCGCGGTACGCCGACTCGTACCGCAAGCGTCTCGACCTCAGTGTCGGCGTGCACCCCTCCACCTCGTCCCTCTCATCCACGCATTCATCGTCGTCCACGTCGTCCACCGCACCCTCTACCTACGGAATGGCGTATAATCTCTCGGCTCCATCCACGAGCAGTCTGGGGAGCGGCGAGGACGCAGGCGGCGCATTTCGGAGTCTAACGGATATGAAGTGGGGAGAATTTGAGAGTTTGGGCTTTGGGAGTTCGGGCGGTGGCGGGGGCGCGGGGGGTGGTGGGGGCGGCGCCAGCGGCGGTGCGGGAGGCGGAATTGAGTCAAAGCTCAAGTTTGATTTGACGGAGAATGCGAGAGCGGTGAGTATTTTCCTGCATATGCGGAGAGAGCCACAATGCCGACATCTATTTGCCCCTACAGGAACGTCTCGCCAAGCGAGAGACGCTCTCCTGGAACGACTTCTCCTCTGCGGGATTCAGCCGCTCGGATGGGCCGCTCAGCGCGACGCTGCAGTTCTCCCCGCCGCTGTCCCTCTCGTTCAATTCGTCTTCGCCGTCTACGGCGCTCAATGCGGAACTGACCAAGAAGCTGAGGAAGGCGCACAAGGTGCGTCATCATTCAATTCTTCTTTCCAATTCCATGTTCTCACGTCCCTTCCTTCAGGCGCTCCCCGCATTCGGATGGGACACTTCCCCTGTGCTAGGGCCGGAGGAGGTCATAGAGGAAGCATTTCTGGATGTGTTTTGTGATTTGCTATGGGGCGGAGGGTGGATGGAGCGTGCAACAGGCGTGGGCGGTCCCGCTGCGGAGTTGGCGAGGGAGTGTTCGTGGGCGCTTGTGAGTTTTTTCCCTGTTTTCCTCCTCCGCGGAAATCCTGACATCACCTCGCACGCAGGTGGAATACAAATCCCGCACAACGGCGCAACACGACCCCGGCACGACCCTCGTTCTCTTCGAGGAGTTCGTCCCGCGCGAATACCGCCTCGCGCTCGCAGGCGCAGCCCCACCCGGTACGCGGCGGCGCCTCCCCTCGCTCTTCTCGCCGTCGCCTGCCCCCGCGATGGGCGGCAAGACGTGGAAGCAGGCGAGCACGCTCAACGGGCGCCCGTACGTCCTTGGCGCCACACCCATCGTCGCCACCACCAGCGGCAGCGGCGGAAACCGCGCGCTCGACTTTGACTCGATGCTGAATGCTCAGGGCGGGACGAAGATGATGACGCTCACCAAGGACCCCAAGCGCGCGACGACGATCCTGACGCAGAGTCCGGTCAGCCCTGAGGTGATGACACCGCTTGTGAGGACGCGGAGCGCGGAGACGCAGGGGTCGAGCGCAGATAGTGGGAGCGGGACGGCGGCGGAGAGAGCGGAGAAGAAGGAGAGGCGACAGAGCACGCGTTTTCGGCTGCCAGGCGGGATGATCCCCGGTCCTAGTCCTGGCAACGGCGGACGGGTGCGAAATGCAAGGCCGGCAGAATATGCGGCGGTCGAGTTTGAGACCCGGTTGGCGGTGGCGGGCGAGAGCGACGACGATGTGGTGGAGGACGCGCAGGAGGACGCGGATGCGGCCAGGCAGAGAAGGAGGGAGAGTGCCAGTGATGCATGGGTGGATATATTGGTCGGGAGTCTGCAGGGACGGCGCATGCCTGGGCAGGACGCGGAGTTGCCGCTGACGAGGGGCAGTGGGAGACGGAGGGGCGGCGTGGTTATCAAAGATGATCCAGATTTGGCGGGGCTGGAGGCGGCGCAGGCGCTCGCCGCGGAAACCATTGGGCGCGAAATGAGCCCGGATCCAGAGGTTGACCGAAGGAGGGATCAGAGCGCAAGGGAGCGCGAGATGGAGCGACTGAGGGATTCGGACGTGGTGGAGATTGAGCGCGTGCCCCGGAAGAGCGAGCAGTCGGAACGCAGTGTGGAGACAGACCAGGATGCGGGGAGCGATGCGTACGAGCCGCCGACAGACGAGGATGAAGATAACCTCACTCCTGGCGCCGCCGCGCAGACACACCCTGTACTCTCCTCGCGCCAGGAAGCGCGCGAGCAGCGGCGGCTTGGATACTTTGACTTACACCCCGAGCGGCGGCCGGCGTCCGTTGCGCAGGACGACGACCCGCGCAGTCTCCTGAGCCAGACTGATAGCGACGATGACGAGGAAACGGTCGTCGTGCCTGTGCCGCGCAACCTCGATCTCACCCCGCGCAACCTCGACACCCCCATCCGCCCACTCCCCACGCCCACCCGGCCCATGCCCATCTCTCCCCCTTCGCCCGCACACGTCTCCCCCGTCTCTCCTGTCGACATCCCGACCTTTGCGGACACAGAAGATCGGCGCGAGCACGCCGGGCACTCCAAGGCGGACTCGGTCATCCTCACGCCAGCCAACGGCGCCGCCGCTGCGGGGAACGGCCACACAGGCAACATCGCCGCACCCAAGGCAGCAGCGCCGAGCAAGACATCCGCACTCATCGACATGTTCCGCGAGCGCGAGCACCGCGGTACCCCGGCAGCCAAGCCCGCGGGGCCGTCGCCTGCGCCTGCGCCGTCAAGGCTGCCCGTCCGCACCATCCCAGCTGGCGCCACACCTGCGACTGCGCCCGCACCAACCCCTGCACCAGCGAAGGCCCCGCTCCCCAAAACGCTGCCGACGCCCGCAACGACGACGCTACCGAAGTCCCCCGCCCCCGCTCCCGCCCCTGCCCCTGCCCCTGCATCTCCACCACTGCTCGACCCGGCGACGATCGCACCCCCGCCACCGCTGGTGGATAGTGGGCGCGCGAGCCCCGCGCGGTACGTCCACGGCGCGCCGCTGCATAACGTGCTCGAGGAGGAGGAGGAGGAGACGTAGGCACAGGTCGAAGCCCACGTACACACGCTCATTCGTCCTGGATATAGTGCCACCCGTCAAAGCGCCAAAATCATGCCAACGCCTTAATTAAGCTTTAAAACTCACCGCTCTCGTCCCGGTCTTCCACCCGTCCGTCTCATCATATTTTATACATATGCTTTCCGTGCTCCTAGATTCCCTGTTTCCCTCATTATCGTTTATCCCCTCTTTTCCTTATTCATTCTTCTTTTACTTATCCCCAGCACAGCGTCGTATACCCACCCGATGGAGTCCGGATACATACTGCTCTCTTATCTTTTCTTTTTTCCCTTGAACTTTTCAATTAGCTAGGCAGTACTATACATACACTCGTTATTTCTCTCCCTCTCGATGATCCATTCACTGTGATTTATCTCATCTCCCTCTCCATAGTCGCAGGAATACCATATCCGCAATATGTTATCCATCCAGCTCATTCTTTCTGTTTTTATGATACACATTAAAATGTCGATTTCCTGGGTCTACAAGATCGGATCACCTTCGTCGAGTCAGGGTAAATTGGATTTCCTTATTGCCTACCACCACTAAAAGCCCGCGGGCAAGTGTGAAGCTTTACTGTCACTCGGGAGTGGCGGGCGGGCTCTATGAAACGTGATTGCCAAGATACCTCCAATTTTGGCAAGTCGCGACATTTTATCCTTAATTATCGCTGTCTATTGTGCAGTCGTGCTTATTGCGAGCCACGGTTTCGTGCATGGGGATCGTCACCTCTACCCTCTGCAGCGCCGGCATCTCCTCTGAGAGGATGGATGACTCCAAATTCCGGAGGACGGTGAGGGACCAGGTTTCCATCCACTGCTCGAAGGGGACACATTGTGTGAACTTTATTTCCACGGGAACGCTGTGGCTTGGGGCAGAACAGGCAGCAGACTTTTTGGCGCAACGTGGGACAGTGCCGGGAAAGATGCCAAGTTCAGTGGCTTCAAACCCTGCGGAAGTTGAAACAAGATTTAGGTACATGAATCGTGCAGCACTAGCACACAGGAGGAGTAAAAAACGACAAAGGGTGGAATCTCTTGCGTGATACAATCATGGACCATGTAGCACGAGAGCTCTAGATGCATCGCGGCTGATCACTTCTAAGAGATGGTGTGTTTGTGGTGTGTATTAAGAGTTCTGAACCAGCGGTGAGCAAAGCATTCGAATGCGGAATCACGAGTCGACCACTTACATTGACTCTAGGGCGCGGAACGCGCCCCTGCCTTGGAGACTGTTAGCCAGCAAAGGCATCTCCCGCACGAACTCGTCGGATACATCGACGAGTTTGTATCCCCTACCGTCCTCAGGTTCCCAGATTAAAAAATTGACGGTCACGTTGGTGAGGAACGGTAACGCAGCCAAGGCGCTGTCAGTGCCTACGAACAGCCGTACGAGTCCTTCGCGGACGGCCTCCGTGGTGACGTCGAGTAGGAGTGTAAGGGTCTGTTGTCGTGGCGTGAAAACAACATTGCCCAGTGATAGTAAGCGCTGCCAATGCGGGCCATCAACTGACGGCACCCACATGCTCAGGGAGAGCGTGTGCAGCTGGGGATGCTCGTGCAGATCGAGGGTATGAGTGTCCTGGACTGTGTGCACGTAAGCCGCCAGTCGCCTATGCAGATAATGAAGCGACTTGCCGTTGTCGTAATCTAAGAGGCGTAAGCGCTGCAGACCTCGCGCCTCATCGACGAGGCGCTGGATCGGGAGGAAGTCATGTACACTGCACTCGAGCGATTGAAGGCGCGAGATGTCGAGCGAAGATTTCGGGGAGAGAATCCAGCGAGCTATCATGCCAAGAGCCTCGGCCCTGACCTTTAGGACAAGGTGCTCCAATCGTGCCGGCTGCGAGCCGGCGCAGCGGTGGATGGCAGAGTCAAAGTTCTCTGTGGTGTCAAAGGTGACCCAGCGGAGCGTCAGCGAACGTAGCGCCGGGCAGCGCGATAAGAGCGTGAGCTTCAGGTTGCTGACCTGAGCGAGCTCGAGGCAGGTGAAGGCTGATTGTGCAAGCGTAAGCTGGATCGAGTCGCGGAGAGCGCCCGAGATAGTCGTCCACTGGAAACCGCCCAGACATGTGATAGAGAGACGAGTGAGAGACGGAAGGAGAGCCAAAAACCGCGCCGAATCTGCATTGTCCATCCACAGGCCTCCGCGTTCAAGTACGTTGTCCCAGAGGTGAAGAGATTTTACTCGCGCGGCCAGAGATGGCGATCTTTCGAGTAACTCGTGCAGCTTGTCGATATTGTGCTCCTCATCGAGTGGACCGACTCGCAGACAAGAGAACAGATGGGCGCTGGTATAAAAAGACGATGAAACTAACGCGCAGGAGCGCAGAGTTTCCGTGTCATCTGTGAAATCGATGACAAGGTCGAAAAGCTCTTGTGGAAACACTGGATCTTCCTTCATGGCAGTGTTCCAAAAACAGGAATGCGTCAGGGCAAGTCGTGTTCCGTACTGTGCAAGTGACGGGTGCAGGCACAAGAGGTAGGCGATCATTGTCGATCAGACACAGACCTCTTTGACAACCCCCCCAAATCGGGTAAGCGGCAATCGCCGACGACTTTTCATGGTCCCGTTCCTGGACTTTTCACTGTGACTTCAAATCTGGCCCGATAACGTTGAAAATTGGCAAGACCCCATTTCTATACATAATACATCTATCTACGTACTCAGAATATTTTATTTCTCCCAGCAACGAACACGCTACATGTTTCGTTCATTTTGTGATTTTCAATCGGCGCGCTTCGGCACGGAGATACGATGACATCAGCAAATTTTGTTTCGGTCCGGTGCTCCCCGAATTATCCCTTCCTCTCTTTCCTCGGTAAAAATGATGACGTACCCCCCTCCCCAGTTTCACGTGCAGCGACTTTGGGAGGTCTGTGTCAGCGACTTTATGATCGCTCACCTCTTGTGCAGGCAAGTCGTAAGTCGTGGAGGCAGTGCATTTATTTGCACAGAACAACAACGCGACCACCTTGATCGCTCACCTCTTGTGCAGGGGCCCAGGGCAAGTCGTAAGTCGTGGAGGCAGTGCATTTATTTGCACAGAACAACAACGCGACCACCTGACCACCCACGACCCTCAGTGAGACACTATGACTAATGGACCTGTTAGGTGACAACTTAGTCAACTGACACTGGGGGCAAAGACCAGGGCATGTGGATTTCTAGTGCCTTACACACATGTGGGCTGCATGTGTGGAAGCCACTGAACAAAGATATTAATTGGCTTTGTTGCACCTTTGTTTCTGCTGGGCAACTCAAAGGAAAACAAAGGTGCAACAAAGCCAATTGGCCCCTTTGTTCAGTGGCTTCCACACATGCAGACCACATGCCCACATGCATGTAAGGCACTGGGAGTCCATATGCTCTGGTCTTTGCCCCCAGTGTGACTGGAACCCTTCGGGTATTGCGTGCTACCACCGAATTCTTTGAGACATTCTTGCCACCTGCCACCACCTGCCGTCCCAACTTTGCCTTGAGGAAAGGTCGCAGTGATGTATACGAAGGTGCCCTCAATGCGGCAGTGGCAAAGGCGGCATCGATGTAGCAGAGGCGGGCGAACTTTGAAAGCCTGGGTAGTCTCTCTTGGACAGACGCTGTAGGATCAGCAATAACTTGTGCTTCGCTTGATATACAAGGCCCTGGAGACAAAGGACATCTTAACTGCAGAAAGAAGTATAAAACTCGTAGTTGGCAAATCACCTCCCATTTAAAAGCCTTGGTTCTTCATGGCTAGAAATGTTTTGAAAATTCCGGCCTATGTGCGGGCCAGATCAGATTGTATAAATATCAGCCTAGTTCAAAAAATGTTGCATATCCTCAATAAGTACTGCTTGCAATTTGTCAAAAAATGCTCAAACGAAAGTCCTACATCGCAATGGTTCATTGCTGTATTTGATAATTAGAAAAGGCAAAATACGTGAAGAGCCAAATCGAACTGAGTTTCCCAATCGGATCTGGGCCAAAGCCTCGAAAAATTGTGTTCAAAAATTGGTTCACAAAGATATCAACTCTTAGCTTTTTGCGTGTTGAAACCACCGTTTTATATCCATTAGAACACTATCTGGCCTCGATTTCAAACAACCCAGCCCATGTTCAAGTTTAGGGGGCAGGCATGGTAATTTGGCAGTCAACATTGAGTGCAAGAGCGCGGATTTCGCACCCCTCCACTTCAGCACTAGCGGCAGCCGGCGATTATCGCATCTGTGAGCGAAAAACTCGGGGAAAAATCGCACGTCGCACGCCCGTCAAGAAGACATTTTCCAAAGACGTTGGAGTCCCTCAGAATGAGTATAGGGTGTGTAGGGTATGAGAATATGCGTAAGCCACTTTGGTTTTTTGGCTGATGCCAAGGTGACAGAATGGTTTGCAAGCCGAAATGCCGGGTGTGGGCTTGTGATTCCACCGAAATCCACGCCCACGCCCGAAACAAGCCAATCGGCGCGAGCGCAAGCCACTTTTGCAAGCCAAAAAATCAACTCTTGTTGCAATCAAAATGTCCATAGCAAGTCACTGGTTCGGAGCACACCCAAATTTTATAAATGCAATATCATTTTCTCACCAAGATCTATATGTGCGCCCATTTTCGACTTTTTTGAGAGCCCCCCCCAGTCTGGTTGGAGAACAGTAGGGTCGGCGACCGCACTATCCGTGCTGGTCAAGTCACTGCCTGGCGCGGCGTTCTCTATAGTGGGTTCAACCGTGCTATATATTTGTGGCTGCATCTGTCTCTGTTGCCGTTTTCTGCGTCGCAGCAGCGAGATGAAGACCACCATGGTGACAGCGGGAACCTTGTAACACGCTAACCAGCGCTCAGCTTTCTTTGGCCCATCGCCGATATAACGGAGACTAACCCTGGCCTTTTCCCACTGCCGCCTACGTTGGATATGCCAGATGTAGCTGCGGAGATTACGCTCCCAGATGAATCATTCGCAGATGTCATATCAAAACAAGAGGATGTAGAACAATTGGATGTGGACGTTGTGACCGGCGGGATAAATTTTGAGGACGAGGATAGGCAGGCCGTGGGAGGAGTAACAACAATTTTAGTGGGAGTGGGACTCGTCCAGTCCCACGCCATCACTTAGAAAATGCGACTCAACCCTGCTATGGAGTGTGACTACTGTACTATTTCGACCAAGTGCTCAGTCACACATCACACCCAACTTTTTTTTTAATGTGTGCAAAAATCACCTTAATTCAAAAGAAAATTTATCAGCCATCTCGGACACACAAAATTCCGAAATTGATGAACACTTGGTCGAAATAATACAGTAATGGTGAATGCATCCGAAGTGTGACTGATGCACTGATGCGCAATCAATCCCCGCTCAATGCCGATGATGTCCGTATCTCGGCGCTTTTGGGCTCTGCACCGCACCGAAATTGACTCCGACTGTTGGAGCTTCGAAAGGGACCATTGGCCGGTGTCCATATCAATGGCCGACAACTGACCGAGCGCCCTCACTAGGACGACTCAGATCTTAGTGAAGTTTTGAAGCTCTCTCTCCCTGGGGCATTGGCAGTAGCTGATTGAGGCTTAGAAATTGAATGTGGCCAAGCTTCGACTGCAACCCAGGATGTGTCTGACCCGGGGAATGGTACGTCTGGGATTCTTTATATAGTGCAATGCTTCAATATCCGTCATTTTTTGGTCTTCATCTTGACGCTACATCAACTTCCCTGAGAATGTTGAATGCACTCGAGGTTCAACCTAGCTGGCCCTTGTTTATCGTTCAATACCAAACCAAAATCAGATTCAACTCCCTCAATCTATTGGCCAGACAATGGGTTCGACTTGAGCACACACTCATGGACTTCAATCTGCAGGTGTTGGATGAATATTTTGCGAGTAAGGGGCTGACTCAAACCCATACCATTTTCCCCTGAAGGCAAAGTCTCTGGCTTTCCGAAAGACAGCATGGGCTCGATTTCTGAAACTGAAACTGGGGTCGAAAACCATGGCTTTGAATATTTTTAACAGCCAGTACGTGTTTCTGTCCCAAAATTTCGAACAGGGAAGATAAATGTTTCGCACAGCTCAATTGGAGTGCCTCCATGGTGTCCTGGGAACTCCCCGTTCTTCCTGTCCCTCAGCCGTAACCCTCTCCTTCTCGCAGAGCCCAACGAACCGGTTTCCGTGGATGAGAACGATTACATTGCAGCTCGAGACATCAATCTTAACTTGGATGAGGGTAATGTGCTTACCGGGAATTCCAAAGCGTCAACATACGAGATTAAGCCGCGCTGCAGATGCAGATTCAGTCGCAGCACTGCGGCCAGCAAAGCGGGGACAGCTATGTTAAATGATCCTACACCTGCAACCAAAATGGTTAAACTCTGCACAGCACTAATACGGCGTAGATATGTGGTGATCCAACTTGCTATTACTGAAGCGGTTGACTATTTGGGTGACGGAATTCAACTTCTGAACTTATACCATTGATGTTACTCATTATAAATATTCAATTCAACATTGGGATCCTGCGCTGCACACATTGAATTGAGTTTGCTGAAACGTCGGCACAGCATGCACCGATCTCGTTCCCATCAAAGCCATCGGCTAATCAGTCGCACTCGGGAAACCAAGTTGCACTTTTATCCATCAAAAGTATGACTTAAACACATTAGTGCGACTCGACGACTCCCACTCCCACTATTCTTGTATATACTCCCGCGGGGGTCGGAAATGTTGGCGATGGTCTTTTGTAGTGACACTGCCAGTATTTGTCTGGATCGGTGATTTCCGTGTGCTGGAAGAGGAGGTGAACTACGTAGACTGCGGCGCATCCTTTGAAACCGGTGCATTTCCCTGTGGTAAGATCTGGAGGCAGAAGTCAGCGTTCCCGTTGTGTTAATGAATCCTGAAGAGCTACATCAATACGGCCTGCTGATCATTGGTGGGGTATTGGAACGTACGGCTGAGTTGGAGTAGAGGCACATATTCGAGTCCGGTTGAAAATACGCTCCACATCATCGTCGAGATCAAGTTGGGATGCAGCTACAAACAAGTGAGGTACGAGCTAAATTCTGTTTTTAGTGTCTGTCTACGAGAGACTAGGACGCAGCCACCTCGAGGGTGTCCCCATCACTGTCGAACGACAGACAGTCAAGGTCGGTGAAAAGCGCACCAACAGTGGCCAATGTTAATGGTATCCAGAAGATGATTACGAGTACTATGTAATCGTTCATAATATCTTTCAGACCGAGTTTTTTTGACCTCGTTTTTTACTGTCCAGATCTATCGACTGTATCGAATTTAGTGGCTGTGCTTTAGGCTCATTAGATTTTTAAAGCCTCAATAGTGGCAGTGTTTTTTTTCTTACATTGTTTCATTAGATTTTTGAACTTTCATTAGATTGGTGAGGCTGTGCAAGATCTGTAAGCAGGTTTTGCGAAGATTGCGTGTTCAATTCTTGCAGGGACACTATTAATTTTTTCAGTCATCTGCACTGCATTTTAGCTCAGTGGCTGCAAACCTTTTGCTCAAGGGCATTTTAGCATCTGTTATTTTTCTTTCCTTCTTGTACACAAGTTTTTCCCTCTACACAGAAATCATTGTATGTAGGGCAGGAGTAACAAGTGAGAATGGATGTTTGGATTACTGTTCAATTTCGTTCAATTCACAGGGCCACAGGTCACAAGCCTCAATTTCTACGAAAAAATTCGTAGGTCACAGCATCACAAAGGAGTCATACGAAAGGTCGCTTTCAAGTCCAAAACAAGCCAAAGATGACGAAAAAATCTGTGTAGCAGCCCCGCGGGACCATTGAGTACCTAAATACATCCATTAAGGAAAATACAGTGTACACCCACTGATAGATAGTTGACATCCTAGACAGTTGACATCCTCCATTGGCCATGCAGTCTCGTGGGCGCTCAGGTGCTGGTCAGTGGTAATTAAAGTATTTTCGTAATTCTTGTATGCTGCTGTGCTGCCCGTAAACTTGGAAATTATTTTTCCACCAAGTTTGGAGGGATTCAAGCAACTTAGCTTTTCTTGGTGATTCCATTGTGGCTGGAGATGGCGGGGGCGTAAAAATGGTAAAAATGGTTCTGTCGGCAGGCTAGAAAACTGTAAGGAATTTTTGAAAGGTCATTGAAGCATCATTCGACTTACCAAGATGAAAAAGGAGTGAGAAATCGGGGGAAATGTGTCTTATAAAATCAAGGAGTGCTTGTATCGGTCTGGGGACATCCCCAATTGGTTCTGAAGACCCTCAGAACAGTGTGAAACCCTTTTCTGTGGCTAAACCTAGTCCTTTCTGAGCCCCAAAGAAAAAGGTGCATTAATTCCCTTTTAATTACCTCGGGGAAGAGGTCCCAATCCACATTGGTGCGGGTGCACCCTTCCCAAACAACATCCCCATTGCATTCTAGGTATAAAACTCTGGTTAGGGAGATCCAGTGGAGGCTCAGGGCAACATTCCCATCCCAGTTTTGGAGATGTTCTTTGCATGAGAAACGGTGAAATCATGAATATCTGCCCGGGAAGGCACGCAAAAATTATGGGACCCAGATTTTTGGATTCTACAACCTTGGAAACATTAGTGCGCCAAAGAACTGCACTATAGAGCCTTCTTATGTTGTGATGTGGCAAAATTGAGTGTACCCTCTCACTGGGCCGAAATTGGTGAATGCACCACCGATCCGAGTGCCTCGGGAGGGTGCCTTAGCGAGTCTGTAGTATAATGCGGGATGGGGGGTAGCGTGACTAAGCCCTACGACCTGAGGGCACAAGTCCAATGCCGAGTTAATCGAAGATTCACGAGATTGGTGTGCTTAATTCAGAGGTGGCCGCCATATTGCTGTCGGGTTGATACATTCCTCTAAGACATAATAGTAACCTGCCTGCAAAAATTTGCGGTGAAATACGCCCTCACTGGGGTGTGGCATCCATTTTATTGTGGCGGGGTCGGGGAAAGCCTGTCAACACTCAACGGTAGCTCCTACGGCCAAGGCATCATGACCAATTGATTCCTCGGGTCCGAAAACCCTAGGAATCCACTCACCTCAAATGAAAACAGTTTCTGTGAACTTTTGAGCTGGTAGCAACAGTGTGGAATGAAAATTTTTGTGAATGTGGACCTCAGTGCCATAAATCTCTGATGATGGGCACGCACAGAATTGAGAAGAAGTTAAAAACACATTTTTAGCTTGAAATCTGGCCAAAGGTGCTTTAAAATGTCCCTTGCTGGCGGACCTTGATGAAAACTTCCTTTTATGGACACATGGCGGAGTGTTTCCCAAAAGGGAAGTGTGCATCAAGAGTCTCATATATATTATGTTTTCTTATCGTTCTTATTTCCCTCTATTGATTCGGTTCAATTTGGGAAGCGCTTAACATTCCCAATTTTTTTCATCGCATCAAATTGTTGTATGTTGGCGAGAAAAGCAAAATCTAGTGACATTCGGGCCATTCTCAAAGGGAAAAACAGTCCTAATAAAAAACATAAATAAAAGTGATAGTACGAGGCACGCCACGCACAATGCGGTGGCCCACCCAACAAGTCAAGACTGGCCTAGCCAGACCTCCAGGAGCTTGCGCCAATACCATGACTGGGGACAAGGTATGCCTACGCTTCGCCTCGGCATTCTCCTAATGCATAGCTCAGGACGCTGAAGCAACTTACAGGATCTTGGTCAGCCATTGAGGGAGGAAACATTGGACTTCGAGGTAAAACACCAACAGAGACACAATGGGTAAAGAAAGGCAAACAACATAGGAGAAAGCCTAGAACAAGCCGACTAATATCAACTTACTCCCACAGTCTCCGCAGATCCGTGGCGTCAGAAGCAGATTTCAGTTGACGAACCCGGCATCCAGGATGGACACCTTCGAAGCTCCTCAAAGGTTGTGAGAAATTTCCTAAAGTGTGTTCAAAGTCATGCCGGCGAGGACTGACGAATGCGTGCCGTTAATAACTGGCTACTCCCAATTGGGCCCACTCTGCATGTACCAGATATATCTCGTGAGTCCACCGCCTTCATCTGCCGTCGAGAAAATTCCATTCCGGCAGATCTTTCACACCCTAGTGCCGCAATGCAATCTCTTAGGAACTCTGGCCACGCATTCCTGCTTTCAGGCATAGAGGGTACGCGGTTGTGTCTATGAAAAATCTCCCATGATCTATTTTTTCGGGTCTCCTTCGCTTATTTCTAATGCCAGCACCACAAATCTTCATCAAGTCGTTGTCCTTGCCGCTGATACTTTGGGTCTCCATTTCTAAAATTCGGATGGGAAACCAGAGCGAAATGAACGGGAATATTAATGGCGATCCCAGTGCACTTGGAAGGACTACATAATTGAAGCAGATACGGAATCAAGACGGTTGAAGTTGGCGCCTGCAAGAATTTGAGCCAGGTCGAGGCAAGGGAACTCGCACAGGTCAAAGAATTTCAATAATAGCCATTGACGCAATCTCCAATAATCTCGGGCCTCGGCAAGGACAACGACTTGATGAAGATTTGTGGTGCTGGCATTAGAAATAAGCGAAGGAGACCCGAAAAAATAGATCATGGGAGATTTTTCATAGACACAACCGCGTACCCTCTATGCCTGAAAGCAGGAATGCGTGGCCAGAGTTCCTAAGAGATTGCATTGCGGCACTAGGGTGTGAAAGATCTGCCGGAATGGAATTTTCTCGACGGCAGATGAAGGCGGTGGACTCACGAGATATATCTGGTACGTGCAGAGTGGGCCCAATTGGGAGTAGCCAGTTATTAACGGCACGCATTCGTCAGTCCTCGCCGGCATGACTTTGAACACACTTTAGGAAATTTCTCACAACCTTTGAGGAGCTTCGAAGGTGTCCATCCTGGATGCCGGGTTCGTCAACTGAAATCTGCTTCTGACGCCACGGATCTGCAGAGACTGTGGGAGTAAGTTGATATTAGTCGGCTTGAATTGGGACTTTGGTGGGAAAAAGCTGTAGAATTCCAAGGACGAGAGCAGAGAGAGCGTAACTGGGTAGACTTGAAGGGGATAGGGTCAAATAGTCCCCAACGACTGGAGCAGTAAATTTTAATAGAACGGATAATTATTCCGCCGCCTGTACCGCGACAGTCGCGAAGCAGACAGAGGTGTCAACACGCAGACAGGGGTAAGAGGAAGACTGGGTAGTTTCTGTAGTACCCATCGCCGGGTGGGCTATATTGGCTGCATGGATACAGGTACAGCTCCACCCGCCTCATCGCAAGCGATTGAAACTACTTCAGATACTCGTCCAATGTCGGGAGGCTTGAACAACAGATCATTGAGAAACGCAGAGTGATGACGGAGCTCTGCATTCTCAGAAGTTGGGCGCGGAAGCACAGTTGACCACCAGGAGTCCGAATAGGTGGGTCCCGAAATCTGGAGTTTCACTGCAAAATTAAATTCGACCACCATCATGTAGAATAGAAACTTTGAGAGGGCTTGGTGATAGCGGATACCACAGAGGTCGAGAGACCTATTATCAAGGACCAGAATCCTAGAAATAGAAGGAAGAGAAATTCATCTGATGAACGACCGGACTGCAGTAACGCGAGGTGGAATGAAGACGAAAAGCAGAATGGTGGCGAGTTTCCACGAGTTACAGAAATTGTGGCTTGTCGGGATCTGGCCGTTTGGCTGACCACCCCAAACGGCCAGCGGTCCGTATGTCAGGTCTGTTGGCGAAGGCTAGTCCAGACGTGGTTTCAGCCACCACAAGAATCGCGGAATCCGGGCACATTCATCAGTGTGCAAAGTTTGTGCAAATCTAAAGCTGCAGCAGGGAATCCTTGGCGGAGTTTTCTAGGGTGAAAGTAAATGTGGCACCCAGAATTCGCAGAGAACACACCACAAGCAAGACCAAGCAAGAGACCTCATCCATCTGATGTGCGAGTGATGGCAAACACACACCAGGGGCAAAAGCCAAGGCATATGGAATTCATATACCTTATACGTATGTGGTTTGCATGCCATCATATTGTATAACAAAGGTTTCAGTTACCTTTGTTGCACCTTTGTTTTTGGAGGTGGCTCAAAGGCAAAAACAAAGGTGCAACAAAGGTGATTCACACCTTTGTCACAAAGTTTGACAGCATGCGAACCACATGCAAGTAAGGCATATGAGGTTCGCATGCATTGGCTTTTGCCCCCGGTGACAGCCACTCAGTCTTCTCATCCTGATCCCAATGACCATGTCCCTCGTGAAAATGGAGCATGGCGTCTCGTCTTCCTCTCGTTTTGTTTTGACCTTCTCCTCAATTGAATCACACTAAATAACGCAAGAAGCGCCGGCCTTCGAAACTAGCTGTCATCGGCCCTCAAATCCACTGCGGTTGCGCTGCCAGTGCGGCAATCACGGCACTCTTGGGAAACGCTCGCATTCACAAACTCCCGGATACACCTCAGTTCAACAATCACCATCGTCATCATCCGCAAGGGAACTCTCGGCACACCCCCTGGATGCAAGAAAGCTGTTTCGGATAACACTCAAGTGCCGTTGATTTACGCTACCAATACCCGGAATACGACCGTATGAAGGGATCAACACTGCGGGAGACCATCTCAAAACCGATCATCTCGACGATCCACCTCTTTGTTGCATCACTCCTTCGAGAACCCCGACTGGCGGGTGAAGAGGACGACGAGTACAGCTCAGGAGGAACGTTATGGAATGCATGACTCGCACTCTGTTTGCATGCCATCTGCGCACGCCGCACACCAAATCCCGAGCACGTCAAATTCGCACCCCGCAGTTCAGTTCTTCGTTCTGCTTCTCCGCGTGTTAACTGTCGAGGTTGCTATCCCCCATCGCGCTTGGCCTCTGATCGAATCTCAAGATGCTACCATCACCTGCGGCAGATATAGCGCGCCGCAATCTGGCTGGGTCAGTACAGTATTCTCTCGTAATAACCAAGCCCAGGAACGCTCTTGCAGCCCTTTGTGCCACTCAACGTGCGAGGTGGGAGGGGATCTATATTCTTTTGCTTGTCGGGCAACGAAAAAGGTAGGGTCCTATTTTCGGGTGCATCAGTCGCTATTTCTAACCAGAGATTTCGACGGAGAATTTACCACGCGGATCTGCCGAGCAGGAGATAGATTAATATCTCTCACCAGGGATCAGAAGCCACATATATGCTCACAGCCCTTGACTTCCCATGAGACTTCATGCTTCCCCTCTTGTCGCTAGTCGTGGGTTCTTATTTCCTAGTGTTATGTCGAGGGGGGCAACTTGCTTCGTCTTCCTGGAGGGTGTGTCTTCAAACATTGCCCAGGTCCCATGAACTAACTTTGAACAGAGTCCTAATATCACGATATCGCTTGTGGACCGCATCAATATTGCTGGCGCGGGCATCGAGACAGCGATAAGCAAACTTGGTCCCGACGCCCAGTTCGACGGTGAGAACTGTCCTAGCAGATCACTATTACAGATCGATAAAGCTGAGGGATGCAGGACAGTCATTGGGATATGCAGGACAATTATACTCTCAAATGGCCGAGTTCGACATTGCTTCAAACCAAACGAAGTACAAGGATACCCTGAAAGAGTACTTCCTGAAGGCACCTCACAGGTCGAGCAACTTTTCCGATGTTTAGTGCGTGAATCGTCTGCTCCCGGCTCCATCATTGCATGCTCACTTTGTACAGTGTCAGTAATCTCTTTTGACGGCTCTCCCCTTTCACTCACTCTGAATTGTCTCTCTCAGTTGGATTTTGCACTGTACCGTGTCCTCTTCGGTGCCGGAAAGTTATGCTGAGCACAGGATCTCAGCGCATACGGCCATGCAGGAGCGATTGCATATGCAGCTTATGGGGACCGGGTCTTTCTCGACTACGCGATACAATCATGGTCGTTCGGTCAGACATACACGCTCACGCCCCAACAAGTCGCTGTGGGCAAGACTGATATCAAGAATTTCACCATAATCTCGCACTGTCAAGACAGTAAGTCACTTTCACCAACTGTGTGGCAAACCACTGATATTCGCAGTAACAATGGCGGGAGGCACATTCTATGCGAGTCCTTGTTCTCTTCAATTGGCTTTATCTCATGTGTGTCCGGTGTGCAGAGCAATGTCTCGAACTCAGCAACCATGGGAACCCTTGCGACTGGGTGAGTGCGTCATGTTGCCAGCACGATATCCCTAACCCATATGAACTAGAAATTTCCTTATGTAGGTTCGTTAACCCGTTACCGACCGACTCAACCATTCTTCAGCCTATCCGCACTCCTGGCTAAAGCAACCTCGGACCCTATGTACCGCCAAGCCGCCATCGACAGTGCAAACTTCATCAAAGCACATCTATTGAACAGCTTTTATCAGGTACAGGATGCCGTCTCAGCCCTGGCAGGCTGCACAAGCGACTCGGATCCCCAGTCGTACAACCCCGGCCTCGTTATCGAGGGCCTGTCTATTCTTCATTCGGTAACAGGCGATGCTGACACCCTGGCACTGTAAGTTTTGTTCAGCCTGCAATGGTTGAGCGAGCTGTTGAGGAGGCTGAGATTTGCATTCTCTTTTGCAGGTTGAACAATATCGTGAACGCAACAATTCCTAATCCAGCCTGGCAAGATTCGAGTGGTGTGCTTACAAATGGAGGTAGGCTGTTTCCAAATTATCCAACTTGCAGTGTTTTTGAATGCGAAAGCTAGACCTGTATCTTCCGCGAGGGCTCACAACCCTCTATGCCTACAACCTTATACCTAATTTTCAGGACGACATTGGTCACTACATTGCCGTTCAGGTAATTAGTTCAGCACTTTGCCTCAGATTCATCTCGTTGAATGTGGGTCACTTTAGTTCAATGCTATCACAGATCTGGCCACGGTGAATGGCACCAACATATACGGAAACTCGTGGGCTGGGCCGCCGAACTCGTCATTCGATCCGTTTCATCAAATAAACGCATTAGAGGCCCTCGTCAGCGCGATAACTCTGCGAAACGACTCAGACTCTTCAACAGTACCAGCGCCATTCCCCGCACCCATGGAGTCAGGCACCACTCCTTCCCCGCCTCAACACTCCTCCGACAAATCAGTAATAATTGGGGCTGTTCTCGGCGCCGTAGTTTTGATGGGCGTTGCCACGGGCATTTGGGCCATCGGACGGCGCAGGAGGCATTCAAAATCAGCATCAATGGGCGTGTCGCGTGTCAGCCCATTCGGTATTTGGTACAATTTCCGGCGTCGTGGCAAAAGGTCAAGGGATGCTCTCGGGGAAGCACCCGTAGTTGTAGCCGGTCCGCGAGTCACCAAGAACGCACCTGTACCCCGGAGAGTGCCACCCGTGGCTCCTGTCCAGAACTCCACTCTAGTGCAGCCTCCTGTGAACCTTCCGACCGAGGAACTTGTGCGGATACTGAATGAACGTCTGCAAGGGCAGGACTGGGATGAGGAGGAGGCTCCACCTGTTTATCCTGTGTAATGGTGTATATTCGCTGGGATCGAGGTTCATTTCATAGAGAATATCTAATTTTTGTTTCCAAGTCATACCTTACTAAAGTCGTGCTCGAAAGCCAAGTCAACTCCGAGTTGACTTGGAGCTGTGCAGGAACTTTTGACATCTGTCATCACGCGGTCGTGCAGTTTTTTCCGGCCGCTCGCTGCCTCGCACATGCTGCGCGTTAGGAAGCGCCTGGAGGCGCCTCCAGTAATTCAACGGGGCTATACAACGACCCAAATGAACCTCCGTGGGCATCACAAATATTTCCGCAAACCCGCATTCATCTCAGCGATCCGAGACAAATATTAATTTCAGACCAAATGTCAGCACTGAGTACTGAGGGCTTACAGAGATTAACGCAGTATCTGATACAAATTGCGATGATATATGACAATAATTACCCGAGATCAGTCACCCGGGGTCCCAGAACACGATTCAAGACCTGGGAAGGGTGACATCGCGAGCTCGCCGTCCGCCAGCAAGTGGGATTTAATTTAATACCCCAGAAATCCACACACAAGTAAGTGGGGGAAAGCAAAGGAAAAAGGCAAGTGAACCGATACCAAGGACGTCTCGCATGCCAAGAAGCATCACGGACCCCCGGGTTCCAAATAGAAATGGGAATAGGAAATGAGAAAGGAAGGACGTGCGATGACGATGACGAGGACGAGGATCCACATCCTCACCCCGCATCGCATCCACACCGTCCACACCCACACCCACGCGCCAATACCCATACTCGCCCTCGCTCGCTACTCGTCTCGTCCGCTTCAAACCCCGCCGCGACACCCCGCCCGTGCAGCGGAGTGAAAAGGAGGAACGCGGAACGAATATGGATAGTAGGACCGAAGGGAGGGACCTCAAGCCACCAATGAAATGAAATGGTCATGGGGTAAAGAGAAAGAGAAACGGAAACAGAGAAATCTCGGCGCAGCGCAGGTAGCGCATATCACCCCGCCGAAATGGAGCGGCAAAAGACGCCGACGCGGGATTCAGAAAACCAACGCCAAAGATGCCCAAGACGCAGCTCAAAAAAATGAAGGAAGGAACATTCCTAGCCCAAAAAAACCCTTCCCCGCAATCGGCAAACAAGCATGCGCAAAATCTGCGCACCCAACCAAATATGCACATGCATATGCGTCCGAGTCCAAAAACGCCGAAACCAAAATAGTAGCAGCAGCAGGACTCGGCACGAAACAAAGGGTAGAAAGACGAGGGGCGAAAGACGCAAAGATGTAGAGACGCAAAGGCAAGAAAGCAGACGCGAAGATAAAGCGAGCTCCCTGCCAAGGTAGGTAGGTGGGTGAGCGGGCAAGCGAAGTGATTAAGATAAGATAAAATAACAGCGAACAATTCTAGCGCCAAACGAGAAGAAAAATCTCCCGCCAGAGCCAGATCTCTGCGCAAGCCGCCAAAGTCCCCGCCTTGAAAGGACAAATCCCGGCCAAAAAAAGGGCGGGACCAAACGCAATGCAAAAGAGAGACAGCGAAAGAGAAACACTCACCGCTCTCCTCTGCCCTCCACCTTTCATACCAGGCCCAGCTAAGCAGGCCACGGACCTCACGACCGCCCTCGACGCGGACGACGCGGGACAGCCCCCAGCGCAACGCCATGCCCAGCTCGTGTGCGCCCGCGAACCGCGCCTCTTCAACGAACTTGTCGTGTCCGCCCGTCCTTCCCATCCCGTTCCCGTTCCCCGTCCGTACACGTCGCCAAAAACGCATTCACGAGCCGCACGACGCCCGAGCGGCGTACGTCCAGCGCCAACGAGCTGAATATGAACGGCGTCGACACGCCTGTACGCTCGAGCTCCGTACACAACACGGCGACGAGGCGCGCGAGGTCGGGGAGGCCGAGCACCGCGTCTCGTGCGGGGGAGAGAAGCCCGTAGGCGGGCCGCGGCGGGGCGGGGGCGCCGAAGAGAGATGTCGTGGTGTTGTTACTTGGGGGCATGGACGCCGTGGATGCGGAGAGGACGCCGGCCCAGGGCGTGTGTGCGTCGACCGGCAGCGTCGTCGGCAAAAACCCGACCGCGCCGTACCCGCCCTCGCCGCTCACAGGTGGCAGCGAGGATGACCGCGCGATGGTTTGCGGGCGGGTGGGCGTAGAGAACTCGGCCTGGAACTGCCCGCCCTGGCCCGCGAAGGCGACGCCGAACTCGTTGACGGGCGTGGAGATGCTGAGCTCGGGACGGCCGCTTCCGTTGCTGTAAGGGGACGGCGAAGGCGGGAGCTGGGCGTTGGCTTTGTGTTTCGACTTGGACGGGGTGGACGCTGTGCGCGCGCGCGAAAAGAGCGAGGGCATCGTGCCGAGTGCGAGTCCTGCTTCAAGTTTTCCCTTCTTCCTCTTTCGTCTTCGTCTTCTTCCTCTTTCGTCCTACTTGCTGGTTCCTCTGGCCCTTGTGCTCCTTTCCTCCTATACCCTATATCCTCTTCTCGCTAGCAGTGAACGAATGTGAATGGGTGCGTCGCCGGAATGCAAGTGCCAGTGGGAAGCAGCGCAGATTCTTACGTAATCCATCAAATCTCCCTTCCTCGCCTTTTGATTGCAGCCCTTGACGCATTCCATCCAAGACGCCTGTGCAAAGTCATGCCAGGAAGACGTCGTATTCGCATGGAACGCGCCCAGCCAGCATACAAGCGGTCTGTCTATCTAGCGTCCTTCTACCGAACCGCGGGCCTTCGGTGCTCTTTGATCTTTTGACCAAGGGGCACTCGGGATTCGAATGCCGGACAGGGGGTGGGGGGGGGGGGGTCCCGACCAAGGCCTTAAAAATCTTTTTGTAGTAGATTTCAAACTAAGCTAAAACAATGTTTTGAACTCATCTGAAGCTATGGGAAGGCCTGAGAGACATGTATAGGGTCACCTTGAGTGTCTACAAGGTCCCACTACCCTTGGTAGACCACCAAAAATATTTTTGTAATTTAAAGGCAGTGAAAGAGGCACCAAAAGTTGACCAAAAGATATATTTGAGTTGTTTTCCAGTTCCAATAAAATGCCTTATGGTTAGTATACACCCAAAGACCTGTGGGCAGAATGTACTTTGCGGTGGCCTATTCGGGCAGGCAGCGGCTTGAGAGCGGCCATCAGGTGGCGATGCACCGGCACATGACCCGGGGAGGCGGTCCCGCACTACCCGTGGGAAACTCCTTCCCTATATAGGGGGGGAGGGGGGGGGGGGTCTGGCCGAGGTCCTTAAAAATCTTTTCGACCCCCTATCCGTTATTAGAATCCCGAGTGCCCCTTGCTTTTGACAAACACCGCCATTGCCATCACCATCGACGACGTTCCATGCGTATGCGGGTGCGGGTGTGGCCGCGTTGCCCGCGATCCCTTTCCTTCCTGCCCAGTTTCATCTACTGTGTACACCCGCGCCGACTCTCCATGCTATCTACATCTCTCTGTCCTCTGCCCCCTTCGCGCAACGGCCGCACGCACCGCTCTTACTCGCTATCACAGACATGTACAGTCAAACGCAGATCCGGATAGTATAGTATAGTCTACTTGGCGTAGTCCCCGATCATCCCGATCCCATTCCACCAGCCCGCGACAAGGCCAGACAAGGCCTATCGGCTATCTATCTATGCATATCACTGCAATGCCACCAACCACCGATGACGATCATCCAATCGTCCGACGCCATTCACATTTACATTTACATTTTCCATTTACACTAGCGCTTTCTTTGTTGCCGTCACCGTCACCGTGCATGCACTGTGTGTGTGTTTTACTCTGCGTCACGGTCAGCCCACGCACCTGGTATATTCATTTCGATTCACCCTAGCACCAGCCACAGGAACGATGGAACCCAGGTAGGTACCAACTTTAAAGTCACACCCACGACCACCGACGACCGAGCACGACCGACCCCTTCTTAAGTTCACGCCCATCATATCGTGCGAGTGGGGCTCCACCAGCGCCCGCTGTCTTCCACTCCTTCCTTCCTTCCTTCCTTTCCTTTCTGCATTCCATTCTCCTTTCCATTCCTTCCAACCCCACCGCGGCCAAGTCGCAGCAGATAAGATAAGAGAGGTATGATAAGATTAGATCAGATTAGATTAGATCGAGCTTGAGTTCGGCTCAATACGCAAAAGTTGGGTCAACCAAGACAACAGGTCTAACTAATTCTTGCGGCTGGTCGTCCACGCAGCATTTCCGTAGATGCCTACATACGTAGTCTCGAGGTTGTCTTTCCTTGCGACTGCGTCTGACTTCGGACCAGTACACATGCGTTCGTTCGTTTTTAAATTTTCACAACCCGCCTTCACTCTTCCCACCCTTCAAGCCCCAGTTTCAAACAAAAACAAAACACTTCTCCATCATTGTCAGATAAGTAGGCTCCCGACATGTAAAGAAAGTCAACCTTGACCCAAGACGTACGTAGCAGTCCATTTTTCACTCACACTATACACTATACTTATGTATATACCAGGCTGTCATTGATGATTGAACAAAACGGAAGCATGGTGGGGTGCGGTGCAGTGCGAACTTCTACTCAACCCTGCCGTAGTCTCGTGGGCTCGTATAATGGAGGATGAGGATGAGCCTCCCCAATTCAGGTGGACGAGCGAGGCACATCCGCGGCGAACGCGTGGGGGAACAGTCTCTTGTGTTTGGACCTTGGTCGAATGCCGCATACCCACCTTCCACCGCCACCGTCATACGTCCATTGCAATTGTTTACCTGCCTTCAAACCCCCATCCATATTTCTCCAGATACTCACTGACACCGCAAATATATTATTTTTCGGATCTGCCCAGCTGTCAACCCGCCTGCGTCCAAACCTCAACCTGCACCCACGCCACCTTGTGCAATACCTGTTCAACTCTCAAGCAAAAGAAACCTCTCTCCCCACCGGTACCGGAAGCAATCCCAGCAGATGTCCGACGCGCGTGTGATGCCGATATCGATACGGGAGAAATGTCGTCTTCGAGCGCTCCTTTGTCCGATACAGATGTGGTTTTCCTCTATCGGTATCCGCCAAACCTGAGCCCGTGATGCCAGTGCATTCCTGAACCCAACGTCGTTCGCTCAAAGGTTTGGGAATGACTCGGCTAAAGACAACGTGCAACTCATAGTCGACACCGGTTGCCTTTGTGTAAGCATCTCATTGTAGCGTGTCCTCTGAACTGCATCTAATTAAGCCCTTTACAGCGTCGTTTTTGCATCGGCCATTTATTCAGTTGGATAAGTATATGGCTCCAGCTATGGATTCTGTCTTACTTACTTCCCGAGTAACAGTCAAAAAGGCTCTGCACCGCCACCCACCTTTATGTCGTGGCATTGGTTCTGTGGGTGCTGAATGTGGTCACCCTCTACAGAAATTCCCACGCTCTCTTGATGAACAACACTAATACACCACTTGCCGACCGACCCGCCCTTGCGGATGAGAAGAATTTCGATTTCTTTGGAGCCATGGAGACACTTTTCCTGTTTAACGTGTGCCTATCTATCTTTCCTCATCGTATGGTCAGATGGTTGTTGGGGAAGGCGTGTTGATGTGGCGGACATGGGTGATATACTTTCGCAGACGGCACATCTTGTCATTCCCTGGCCTGATGTTGCTCACCTCCTTTGGCAAGCTTCCGAGTTGATTTTCAAATATCATCTCAGAAATCATTTTTTGGCTCACAGTTTCCGCGGCGGTGATCACCATGACTTGCTCACCCGCCGACCCCTCAGCGCCTGTCGCATTGTGTAATACCCCCACGAACAGCATACTGTACAATTTCGATCAATTCGGCACTAATCCGGAAATTTTAGTACAATTAAAATCCAAAAGCATTCGGATAAATTGAGAAAAAATTATTGCAGCAATAAAAAAAAATGGGCATGACGCGTGACTGCCGAATTGAATTAAATTGTACAGTAACCTGGGTCTTTTCCTTGAGCACCAATCTGGTGTGAATAGGAAACATCGGCGAATGACCCGTTCTCTACACATGAACAAGTCGAGAGCAGACCAGATTCTCTCGCTGCTCGTCAAGTCGGGCTTCATTTACTGCTTGCTCTGGGTAGGTACTCTTGGCCTATTTTCCACCTATCCCCAACTGCAGTTTTCTGACTGCTCGTTTATTTAGATCCCGCAAGTCATCACCTTCTTTGATACCCCCCGCACAAACCACGCTCTACGGTTATGAACGGCTTTGCCCATCAAATCTCCGGCATGTATCCTACCCTCATCATTGTAATCGTCAACTTGCGGTACACAATCCAGTGGGAGGAAGCCGACTCGCAGGCGAACACTGACAATGTCAGCACCGTGCATTTTGCAAGCCTCCTAAACAACACAGTGGTGACGTTGATGTCATCACCCTTCAATTGGACGATGGCGGTGTTCCGATGAAGACGATGGGTCCAGGTAGAGAAGGGCCGAAAAGAAGATTCGTGCAAGTTTAATTTCCGGTGAATATCAGTATCACAAGCGCAACGGGAAATTTTCGCGACTGCAACCACAGTATAATGATACGATCATCGGGTCTTCGTCTGGGCACAGTGCGCAGTGGCAGGTTCCAGGCGACGGGAAAGTTAGGATGGATGATTTGTAGCTGTTCAGTGTTCTAAAATGATTTTATGCTGTTTGATTATATTATCGCATACCGCATTACTGTAACGTTTCGACCAAAGAAGCCATGCGGGGACGACGTGGCGAAAGCGACAAGAAACTCGGATAGGGCCCCCTAGGAGAAAAAGATTTCACCCCCGTAAATATAGGACCTCATTTTGAGCGGATTTCTCTTGGAATTTGGGTGGCGGCCCTGCCAGCCGTGCTGTGCAACAGAAGCCGAAACACCTGGTCAAAGTGTACAGACTGGCAAGAATATGGCACTAGTTCGAACACCACAGGTCAATAGACGAAAGACTTTTGATCCTTACCACCACCATCAAAATGTGCCACTGGCCGTTCCGCCGTCCACAACCCCCTCTGTGGGCGGCATTGCCTTTACATTGACTCCTGACCAGATCACTGCTCACTACCAACACCTAGAGTCCCTCTTGGACTCTGCATTAGCCACCCTGACTTTGATCCAGTGCTGTGCCACTCCCTCTTTGTTCACTTCACGCACTGTGCAGTTGACCCAGGCTCTCAAGCACTTGATATCATACACGACATCTACCATACCTGGACCCACTGCCACTACCTCGAGCTCTACCACGCCCGCACCTCCTACCATGACCACGACACTGACCACTGAGCAGCCCCCGAGATCCAGTCCGCCACTTCCCATGCCTGTCACATATGCAATGGCAGCTGATACGCCGCAGCCCGTGATTCCCGAGAATCCACATCCTAAGGAAGACGTAGAGATGGCCTCCCCCCCTCCCCCCCTCGCGCTGCCGCTCCTGCCACAGAGCGACCTGCCCACGTCATAATACGATTCGATGGAGCATCAGCCACACTGCCTCAGCCGTACCAAGCCCCCCTGTATGCAGTGTACAATGCCATTACAGCGCTGTTCACAGAATTCAACGACACAAAGCACGCGAAAATGATCGCTGGTGTCCAATGGAGTAGGAAAGGCAATTTGGTTCTCCTCCCTGCCAGGGAAACCTGCACTGCAAAGTATCTGGCTCAACAGAATCATTTTATCTGGCGTGCTCTACGCCCACTGCTCGAGCTCCCGGAGGATTATGCATGCCCAATCTTTGACACAGTGTAAGGGCAACCTCAGCTCGGCGCAGGAGTGCGGGAACTGGCAGGAGAATTCGAAGTAACTCAATTCACAGTACTAAATACAGAGTTCTAGAATACGCACCTGGCGGGAGAATCCGAAGAGAAGAAAGGATGAGGATTCCCATGCTAGGCGAGGTTTTTATAGCAAATAGGTACTAGCCAGTAGCACGTGTCCGAAGTGATCGGCAATGGTCCCGAGCTTGATCGCATAGCACGTTCCAGTGTGAGCGGCCAGACGAAGGGGAATGAGGGGGAACGGAGTCCGGAGGGACGAGGGGCGACGTTCCGGGCAGAGGCGCGGCCTGGGGTTCGGGCGGGGGTTCCAGATGGAAGGTCGGACGGATGGGGAAGGTGCTCTGGGCGAAGGATCGGATGAGGCAGTGGGGCAGTGCAATGGGCCGGAGTCGGACGGACAGATGGACGGACAGGGGGTTCCCCTGACATCACCCCCCCCTTGGAATGCGGTGTCCCGACGCATGAACCGGACGTGGGCAGCGCACTTCCGGAACGAGAGCGAGTCGAATGCGGCTGAGGCGATCCGGTGCAGGGCGTTGGGGTAGCGGCGATAATAGGCATCAATGGCGTCTTTGGCAAAGACATCGGAGTGCTTTACCCACTTATTGTGTTCTGGGCCGTAGCCCTTCCACCGCACCATGTACCAGAGGCTGCCATAACGAACCTTCGCTTCTAGGATCTCCTCAACCTCCCATTGAACGTCACGGTCCATCTGGAGGACGGGCGGTGGTTCGTCGTTCCGGGGGCGTCCAGGGAACGGGTCCGGTTCTGCGAGTTGGAGTTTCACCACTGGAAAGACCGGGTGGAGTTGGGAGTACCGCGGGGGAAGCTCTAGCTTGTATGCACCCTTTCCGACAACCTTCACGACTTGAAAGGGGCCGAGACGTTTGTCCACGAATTTGACGGATGGACGGGTTGTCCGGATGTCGGAGGCGTCCAGCCAGACTTGGTCACCTACTTTGATCTCCGGGGCGGGTGTGCGTCGGCGGTCGTAGTACAGCTTGAACTCATCTTTGGCCTTTACAAGTGCGGCTTTGGCTTCCGAGACTCCGGACGCGATCCGGTCCCGGAACTCATTCGTGGATTCCACTGTCGAACGCAATCTGTTGGGCTTGAACCCCATCCGGGGGAGCCTCCCGGTGTCCGTCATGAACGGGACTTGCTGCGTCAAGGAATGGACGTGGTTGTTGTACGCAAACTCCGCGGCCGGAAGGAGCTCATCCCAGTCGTCCTGTTTGTAGTTCGTGAAAATCCGGACGAACTGCTCGAGCTCCTGGTTGACACGCTTGGTTTGGCCGTCGGTTTGCAGGTGGTAGGCGGTGGAGGTCGCTGGTTCTATCCCGATGAGGCACCACAGCTCCGTAGTGAACTCCGCGACGAATTGCGGTCCCCGGTCGGAGATGTATTTCCGGGGGGTTCAGTGGTGCCTCCAGACGTTCTGGTAGTAGAGCCGAGCGGCCCCGACCGCGCCAAGGCTGGTGTGGCACTCGTTGAAGTGGGCTCGCTTACCCAGGACGTCGACCACGACCATGACCGCTTCAAATCCGTGCACGTCCGGGAACTCGACAATGAGGTCCACCGAGACAGTGTCCCAGCGTTCTTCCGGGATCTCAGTCGGGTGGAGCTCTCCGTGGGGCAGCTTCTGGAGCGCCTTCGTCAGGTTGCACGGGTCGCAGGTCCGGACGTACTGGCCGACGTGGCGAGACAGCTGGGGCCACCAGTAATTCCGGGCAATGAGCTTGAGGCTTTTGAAGCATCCGGCGTGTCCAGCAACCCGAGTGTCATGGTGGAGGGCAATGATCCGGCGCCGGAGGTCCTTATTCTGTGGCACGACAATCTTACTGCGATAGTGAAGGAGGCCGTCAGTGATGCGCCACTCGGATGACTGGGGGGAGCAAACATTCCGGTTCTTGGGGAGTTTCTGTGTGACAAGCGCAGCGGGGTCCTCAAAACCCGGTTCACCTGCAAAGGCCTCCCGGATGTCGCGAAGGAGGGGAACCGCGGGGCCGGTAACCACGACGCCTTCTAGCGCGCGGACATGGAACAAGTCCGGGCGAAGGAGGGTGATTGATGTCCGTGTTGTCCGAGCCTACTCCATGGTCCGGGCGACAGGACAGCACATCCGGACGACCCATAAGGCGGCCGGGCTGGTGGTGGAGCGCGAAGTCGAACCGGGACAGGTACAGGGACCACCGCGCTTGTCTCCGGTTCAAGTTCTGCGCCTTCCGGAAGTACTCCAAGTTCTTGTGATCCGTCCAGATCTCGACCGGATGCTGCGTACCTTCGAGGAAGTGTCGCCACTCCTCTAAGGCTCGGATGATCATGAGCATCTCCTTGTCGTGGATCTCATAGTTGCACTGGACGTCACTCAGACTCTTGGAGTAGAACGCGACCGGATGCCACTTTCCATATGTGTCCGGCTGGGACAGGACGGCCCCGGTAGCGTAGTCGGAGCTGTCCGCCTCGACTCAGTACGGATGCGATTCGTCTGGCAGGACCAGGACGGGCTCCACGGTCACTGCATCCTTGAGGGCTTGGAAAGCAGCAGCCGCGGCAGCAGTCCAGGTCCACACCATGCCCTTCTTCGTGAGGTTGAAGAGGGGTCGCGCGATGTCCGAGAACGCCCGGATGAACCTCCGGTAGAAGTTTGTGAAGCCGAGGAACTGCTGCACGTCTTTCTTGTTCTCTGGAGCGGGCCAGGCGGCAACTCCAGTGACCTTGACGGGGTCCATCTCAACGTGGTTGTGCGAGATGATTACGCTGAGGTACTCAATCAACAACTTCTCGAACTCACACTTCTCCGGCCGGAGGTAGAGCTTGTGCGTCCGAAGCCATTGGAGAACCTCTCGGACGATCTCCCGGTGGCGTGCGAGGTCGGAGTGAGCGACAAGGATGCCGTCTAGATACACCATGACTTCTCCGGACAGGATGAGGTCTTGGAAGATGTCATTCATCATCATCTGGAATGTGGCCGGAGAGTTGGTGAGGCTGAAGTACATCGCCAGCCGCTCAAAGAGCCCTCGGTTGGTACGGAATGCGGCCTTCCACTTGTCGCCTCCCCGGATACGGACGTTGTTGAAGCCCCATCGGACATCGAGTTTCATGAAGAACCGAGCTCCTTTCAGGCGGTTAATGAGGTCGTTAATCAACGGGAGCGGGTATCGGTTCTTTACGGTCATCGCATTGAGCGCCCGATAGTCCTGAATGAACCGGAGGCTTTTGTCCTTCTTTTCGATGAAGAAGACCGGAGACGCCATCGGGGACTTAGACGGGCGGATCCGTCCAGTGTTCAGCCCGTCTTCGATGAACACGTTGAGCTCCTTTTGTTTGAGGGGAGAGATCAGGTAGACCTTGCAGTTGGCCGGTTTCACGTCCAGGACGAGTTCGATGGCGTGGTCCCACGTCCGGCGTTCCGGTAGCGCGTCAAACGACTCCTTGTCGAAAACGTCGGAGAAATCCTCGACCCAGGCCGGAACCGAAGTCCCGGGTGGGGCCGAGTTCCGAGTGAAGGCCTCCGCAAGCCGCTGAGAAACTGTGCTGCCAGCGCGGATTTCTTCGGCCGGAGTGAACACAGTGTAGAGGATCCGGTCGCCGTCCTCGAGCTCGTCATCGTCATCGTCGTCGTCGTCGTCCAGATCCGGAGTGAGGTCCGGGAAGTTGTCTCTGTCATCTCCGAGCCACTCCTCCGAGTCAATGGCACAGATAGACAGAATGGGACCTTCACAGAGCTGCCGGAGGATTGCAGCGGAGATCTTTGTGCTGCGATGGACAGCGCGGAGTTCATCCCGGCAAGTGCTGCAACTGGTTGGGCAGTGGGTCATCCGGACCTCCTTGGTCTCCCAGTCGATCTCCGGGTTGTGCTTCTGGAGCCAGGAGCAACCAAGGATGACGTGCTGCTTTCTGAGCCGCGTTACCGCGAGTTGGATGTGCTCAGAGTGCCCTTTGTAGTTGACAACCATATCAACCACACTGGAAATGCCTCCGGATGCATTGGGTGTGCCATCGACATTGAGGACCGGTTGACCAGGCCCTTCACAGACATCGTAGTTGTGGTCTCTACCGATTGCATCCCCAACGGAATGTGCAGGGAGTTCCGGCCCTCAATGGAATCAATAATGTACCGCCGGGGTAGTTTGCGCTCCCACCTCGGGCGGCGGATGCGGGGAATGGAAGGAAGGGGTTCTGGCTTCGCCTCCGGGGCTGGAATAGGGGGCTCCGGCTTGGAAACGGAAGCCGGAACGGGGGGTGCGTCTTTCGTTTCAACTGCTGGTTTATTGGGTATATCTTTGTACAAGCAGGAGTAACGATTGGGAGACATGACCGAGGGCGCACCGCTTACTCGGCCATGTCCGGAAAACCCTCCGGCTCTGCATCTCCGGTCTCTGGCTCGGTCGGGAGTCCAGCGGTGGTGGAGAGGCGGACGAAGAGCTCTCTCTGAGGAGATCGTCACCGAGTTGATGGACGACCTCGTCCAGGACATCCGCGTGCCTGACGTCCGAGGGAGTTGGACAGTCTCGGGCGAGGTGTCCAGCTGCGGCGCAACGGAAGCAAGCGCGGGGCGTGAAACGCGCGCGGGTCCGGTTGACATCCATCGGAATGCCAGGCGGAAGGGCGGGCGCCGGCGCGGCTTTAGGAGCGGGCGTGAAGGAGGGGACTGGGAGGAATGTCCCAGTGTGGGGGTGTGCAGCCGGAGCCAGGGCGCGAGTCGGGAGGGCTCCCGCTCGGACACGGGCGAGGGCGTCGTACTGGCGGAAAGCGCGGAGACGCCATCCGGCGTAGTCTAACAGCGCCAGGGCGGTTCCGGACGTCGTGATTGCTGTATTAATCCGCGGATCGAGCCCTGCGCAGTACTTGGTGACGCGGACAAGTGGGTCCGCATCTCTGGCCGTGGCGGCGAGTTCCTCGAAGTCGTTCGTGTACCGGTCGATGTCGCAGGAGCCTTGGTAATAGCCGTGGGTCTCTAGCCAGAGGAGAGCTTGGTCTTGCTCATTCTCTTCTACGAACCGGAGCCAGAACTCGGACTCAAATTCCGCCCAAGATGGGAAGGGGAACGGAACGATCGCGGACTGCCGTTTTGCCCATCGTCCGGCCGTGTCTTGCGCCATAAAGGACATGGTGTACCGCACGAGTTTTTCCTCTACAACCTGTCCATGGACCATAAAGGCTTCCGGAACTAGTCGGAGGTATGTAAGGACGGAGTGGCGGAACATCCGCCCTTGTGTCCGGCCACCGTCGAAAACGGCCAGGGGGTTCGGTCGGAGAACCAATTTTGCTGTGGGGGTGAGGGTGGTGAAGTCTGGACCCGCCGCCGGAGCCGGAGCGGCAGGGACAGGGGCAGCTGCGGGTGGATTCTGGCTGTTGTGTAAAACGCAGAGGAGTAAGACTTCAATATTCCCGAGAGAGTCTTCAACCCCTGCCAGCCGGGACTTGGGGTCGGAAGCTGAGTCTGGGATGTGAACATCCGGGAGCTCGGGTTGCGCGGCCCCATTTCCGGACGTCGGGGCGTCCATGGAGGAGGAAGGGTCGAGATTGGAAGTGGGGGAGGCTGGAGCGCTAGCGTAGCAGTCCGAGTCTGAGTCTACACCAAACTTCGCAATCTTGACCAGTTGATCCCTTAGATCCTTTCTTCTGCTGTAAGGGCAACCTCAGCTCGGCGCGGGAGCGCAGGAACTAGCGGGAGAATCCGAAGTAACTCAATTCACAGTACTAAATACAGAGTTCCAGAATACGCACCTAGCAGGAGAATCCGAAGAGAAGAAAGGATGAGGATTCCCACGCTAGGCGAGGTTTTTATAGCAAATAGGTACTAGCCAGTAGCACGTGTCTGAAGTGATCGGCAATGGTCCCGAGCTTGATCGCATAGCACGTTCCAGTGTGAGCGGCCAGGCGAAGGGGAACGAGTGGGAATGGAGTCCAGAGGGACGAGGGGCGACGTTCCGGGCAGAGGCGCGGCCTGGGGTTCGGGCGGGGGTTCCAGACGGAAGGTCGGACGGACGGGCAAGGCCGGACCGGGAAGGGGCTCTGGATGAAGGATCGGATGAGGCAGTGGGGCAGTGCGATGAGCCGGAGTCGGACGGACGGACGGACGGATGGGGGGTTCCCCTGACACACGGTTTGAGATGCTTTTTCGTATACAACAACTATTTGAAAGCTTGAATTGGTCTCCTAGGGATGCGCTAAATGATCTCGAAGCCTTGTTATCAAACTAATGGACACATAAGTTTACCTATATGAATGTCTGATCAAAAGAAGTGGCGAAGACAATTGTATTTGAATCCGGTGATACATCTGGAAAAGCATCGAAAATCGTTGCTGAGCCTTAGTTGGCCATATTTTGCATAGCATCACTTAGCATCACCTAGCATCCCTAGTGCTCGACCAACATGGCCTAGCCTCCCCTGTGTGCTAGAGAGCGCTATGGCAGGATGTCTTAGTCTGCTCCGTGTGTTATGGAGCGCTATGGGCCACTGGGCACTTTCGGATTGTTCGGCATCCTTCTACTTCAACCGGGTTGGAACAGTAACTCACCACACTAGTATATCCATGTCTTCCGCTGCATGCACCTCGCTTCAAATGCCAGACACCTATATTTTGGCCAGCCCTGGGTCGGTATACAACGGAGAGCTCCTAAACCCTTCGCCCGAGGCGGGGTCAGACTATGTACAGTTGCCCTCTCAATACAAGGAGTCGTGGCGAACATTTTATCAACGACGGGACTGTGCCAATGCCGCAAAGAGTGCCGGCGGTGAGACGGCGCAACACCCAATGCACATCCATTTGGCTATTTTTGCGAACTTAGGCCTATCAATTACACCACCTAAGCTAGCATACAGCATCTAGTCGTCACTAGGTAACACTAGTGCGCTAGGCCTCTGTTCGGTGATACAAAGGAGGATCAGAGCAAGCTCCAGCTACTGGCTGTAAGCTAGGAATCCACATACGGTGGACGCCTTTATGAACGGGTCTAGTCTAACCACATAGGAGATATACCACACCCATACATTCATAGAACACTAGTTCTATTTGACCTAGGAAGAACAACCGAGACAGAAGAACATAAGAATATTGTGCTAGTAAGGACGCACACTCAGATATTGTAGAAGAATAGGCTAGGATCGGCTGCTATAGGAGCTAGCGGAGGACACCTGATACCGATGATAGGACTATGCCGAACATCAAGTAGCTAGGCGTACAGGAAGAACATATACGGTACATCCTAGGACTAAGAGACAGTACACGTGACAGGCGCGATGCGCTAGCATCATCCAAACATGAACACATTAACTATTGTGTAAGCAGATATTATCATGGACAAATGCCGACACGTACGACGGCATGGAGAGCTATTCTAGGACGGTCATGAGACCTCCATGAATCAGCTAGGAACTATTATTGGACTGGATTCAACTCCAGGCCGGCAGGATTCGTATTTCGGGCTTGTGATCGACGGCCTAGGAATTACCAATACCCGCAGAAACTATACCCGGAAGTCATTCGCGATGACTACCAAGGACATTTGATTATGACGACTCAGGACGGCTGCCGTTTCATTGGCTAGCCAAGCATTTCTCTTTACTCATTTCTTTTACTTAAACACTATCTCCTCATTTGTATAAAAGGACAGCGCTCTAGCCACATACACCAGATTAATCGCGCCCTAGTTCGTGGCGGCAGGTTGTCTCAGGCTATTCGTGGAGATTTGTGTACAAACTCTGCTTGTAGTAGTCTATAACTGGAATCTTGATTGGTTGACTCTGGAACTTGGAAACATAAGATTAAGAGGAAAGGCGTTGTTGTCCTAGCTGACTTCACGTACAAAACCATTGGGTGTATTCCCTTGTAAAGCACGATCACGACTTGCCAGTGACCTTGCCTTCACCCCGGATCTGCCCTAGCACCATCCGTAGTGTGTTGGACTGACTTACTGGACGCTTGTGGTGTGAGTTGCATAGCCTAAACAGAAGACGGAATACCGGGTCCCTACTCCTAGTTGGATTATACCTTGTCAGTGACTTTGCCTTCGCCCCGGATCTGCCCTAGCGCCATCCGTAGTGTGTTGGATCGACTTGCTGGACGCCTATAGTGAGCTAGGACCGATACAAAGTAGTCAAATGTTCCTGCTATCGGAAGTAACAGGTCCACACTCAGGGCTGCCTAGTGTGTGTAGCTTGGAAGCTATTTGGTGTTAGCCTCATATTCGTTCAGATTGCCAACGAGAGGATTTTCGCAAACCTTACAATCTCTGCCCTGGTATTCTGCGATTTCTAGTCAAGGTTGCCTTGTATCTACCCTTTTCCTACGTTCACCTAGGTTGCTAGCTGAGAGCTACGCAATTGAACATTGCATTCTGAGGTGCTGTTTCTGGATAGTTCAGCCCTAGTGTTCTATATTCTGTGTTATTTGGGATCCAAACCCGCTGTTCGCATACTACGAACCGGACCCGAACTCACAAGGAGAAGCACTTGATCTTTGGGAGTAGTAGTGTGTGTGTGTGTTAGTGGTGTTTAGTGTTTTTGAGCACTAGCATTATTTGCATTCATTTCACGTGTATCTTAAGTGCACCATTTCAGCAGTTGCGATGTGACAACCCCCTCACTTGTACAACAACAACGCCCATCTGCCTGTTCTCGTGACCCCCGGCCCCGCACCACGTGTGCGGAATTTGTATATCGATAAAATAACATCCCGTCTTGTGAGCTATTGCCACCGTTTTTTTCGGGGGCAAAGGCACACTCAAGTCGTGCTAGCTATCTTTGCGGCCACAGCCATTGCTTTGTTTGCATCCGCATCTGGCTGGAGCGACAGTGGAAGTGCCCGGAGTGTGCGCAGGTGATGCACAGGACGCCCTTCCGACACTATGGCGAGGAGAACAGCATATTGCACGACTACCCCTTTTGGATGGACAACAGTCACGTATCTTATTTGTTTCAACCTCATCCTTCCGGCCAATCTGACCGTGTAGCATGTGGGCTTAGGCTTTTAATGTCCAGAAATTTTGCGCCTCTTCCTACTTCCGGTCAGGGAAACCCCCGTCCGGATGTTCGTCTGTCTGTCCGTCCGGCTCCGGCCCATCGTACAGCCCTGCTTCCTCGTCTGATCCTTCGTCCAGAGCCCCCTCCTCGTCCGGCCGCTTGCACTGGAACACACTATGTGATCAGGCCCGGGACCATTGCTGATCACTTCGGACACGTGGTACTGGCTAGTACCTATTTTTTATCTAAACCTCGCCTAGCGTGGGAATCCTCATCCTTTCTTCTCTTCGGATTCTCCCGCTAGGTGCATATTCCTAGACTCTGTATTTAGTAAGTACTGTGAATTGAGTTTACTTTGGATTCTCCCGCTAGTTCCCGTGCTCCTGCGCCGAGCTGAGGCTGCCCTTACACTTCCCACAACTTACACCCCGTTTCGTGTCATGACGAGTAACAGCATGAATCAAGGATTGCGGGCTTGCGAACACATTCACAAAAGACTTCGCAACCTTGTGGCTCACATGGCAATTTTGCAGTACACAGATCTTTTTGATTTGGGATTCATGTTGTGCCTGACTGCGTAACATCTACTCTAGAGCTCAGCCCAAGTCGTCCACATTGGCTGTGCGTTTAGATGCCTTGGCTAGGGAGCACCTACATTTACTCAGAGTTTTGCAGTTCAAGTTGTGATTTGGAGGAGAGTCTATGTGCTGGACGCTTGCAAGGTGCTTAATAAAAACTTGGTGTGATTACACGCCAACCAATGCATGACGGAGAACGTGATCTCACAAACTTGTTCTTCCGAATCTTCGCCTTCATCTGAGTCTCTGGCTTAATGCTATGAAACTTGACATCAAATCTCGACCATGCACCCGGCTTCGCCGTCTGTTATTGCAGACCTGCAGCTTGGCGAGTGATTTGCTGACCTTGACTTTCTCTTGTGTCCCGCTATGCCTGTCGCCAACTTGTGTCCTGCTCCAGTTTCTGAGGAGGATTCTATGTGAATTGCTGGGGGCTCATGTAGCGGGATCAGTACGTCGGTTCGGTCTTTGTGATGCACGACTAATGAACTGATGCGAGTTAGCGGGTATTTTCAGGGGTTCAGGGACACCGACGCGGATCTGTCGGAAGAGCCAATTTTTCTCTAACAAGCACCTTCCTCAAGGCTGTGAGATGTCTGCCTCTTTGTCGTGGATTTGAGGGCATGTTTTAGCGCTTGGTTTGGGGGAGGGGGCGGGGGAAACTAGAGAAAAGATATTTACTACGTTGTGAACTGGGATCCGGAGATCTACTTGACCTGGTGCACCGACATGTGTTTTTTTTGTGCTTGTGCATATGGCTGACCAGCGGCAGCAAAGCAGCTGAGATAGTTTGGAGAGGCAACAAGGCAACCCCTTGAGGCACGTCTACATGACACCCTTGCTGAGCGAAGCCAGGGATCGAGCAGCAGAGTGGCAACTCTGGTCGGGTTCTGGTTCACTCGCGCACATTTTGCCCAATAATAATAATGTAAGTAGAAATATAACATTTTGGTTTCTACTCGTCTTCGGCGCGGCTCCGTGGGCCCATGAAGATCATATAAGAAATCACCTTGGCCAGCATCTTCCCCATTTCTCGTACAATGACACCCCAAGCTCGTAAGTCTCACAGAGGAAAGGCCAGAATCCCCACGTTAGTCGTTGGCAGGACATCAACACAGGAGTCGTTCCGCAGCGATGATGAGCGGAGAATGAGGACGAAGATCGGGGTAGTGGAGGACACGGCAGGAGTCATGGAAGAGGTGACGAGATGGTATCAAGAAAATCTCCCTACTAGCGTCGTGCGAATGGACCCCGACTTCGGTTATCAATTGGGATACTCGCTTTTGTGCGAGCTGGACACTGGGACGGGGGACGAGATCGAGGCGGTGGTGGGACCGACACCGAAGATTTCCAAACGCTGCGCGTAAATTCTTGGGACGGCAGTTGAAAAATATTCACCTAAGGTATTCCAGGATCACCCCCTGAATGCGTGGTATCCGCATTGCGATGACTACCTACACGAGCAGCTGTTTCACGAGGGTCGGGGTTCGGCAAGAGTGTACGTGGAGTGCGCGGGTGTCCGGTGCAACGATCCCTGCCACGAGTGTCCAAATCACAGATGCAGCGGCACCCCGGAATATTGGTGTGCAAATCAGGTGTGCATGGGCGAGGCTATGTATTGTCACAGTTGCATAGTCACCACTCATTCCCAGCTGCCGACACATTTCATTGAGGTGAGTGGTTGTGGTAGTACAAAATTCAAGTATTCTGAGAGCGTGCAGCAGTATTGGAACAGGACCCATTTCATGTGCAACAGGACTGCCTTGAGAGATCTGGGGTTGCGGACTCAACTAAATCATCTGCCTGGCACAATCGGTCCTTCCCGGCAGGCAGGCCCCGTAGATTTTGTGTTGTATGATATCTCCGGCATTCATGAGATATCTGTGGACTTTTGTGGCTGCTGTACTGAGGATGGCACGGTGGAGGGCGGTGCGCCTCTGGAGCACCGAACACAGCTGCTTTGTGCCTGCTGGTGGCCGGCGACGGTCCACTCGCCAAGGATTTGTGCGCCATTCTCCGTGTTGAGGCAGCTCCAAGCCTTGAACTGTTTGGGCAAGTTATTGGCCTACAACTTTTTCCGAAGACTCGAGAAATGCACCAACCACGACGGCCTGAATAGGCCACCGGTGAGTAAGATTATTGTATGCGGTGGTGGCAAGCTGATGACAATACATGGGCCCAGGATGACTGGAAGCTGTTCCTGAATATCATACGGCAGTGGCGCGAGGTCAAGCGAGGCCACAAGGAGAGCAGGGTGCGGGGGACAGGACAGGGCGAGTTGGCTTTGATATGCCGCACGTGCCCACAGCCTGGTTGGAATTTGCCGGACAGGTGGGAGAACATTAATCTGTTATATCAGTGAGTGCGACTTTGAAGGTGATCTGAGCGCTGTTCTAACGTGGGGCCAGGTTTATTTACTGGCTGTTCCTCGCGCAGGACGCCAACTTTCGGTTGTCCAATCATAACTTGTCATCAGAGATCGCAGATCCAATCTTGGGCGACAGTTTGGGTTTTTTCTGCAAGCAGGAGGGCCCGGAAGGATACAAGCCTCCCATTGCCAAGCATGTGGATGAAGCGGAGATTTTGAATTGTTCCAGGTTCCAAGCTATGTTTATGGCCAACACGAAACGCACCAAAGGGTTGCGCATGACGGGGGTTGGCGGGGTCACATGTTCGCGTCATAACATGTGGCGGGGGAACGGTATCGGGGATTTGCAAGTTGGAGAAAGGTACAGATTGTTAAATACAGATTGTTAAAATATTGCGCAAATGGAGACTAATGGACCACCAGATATTGTAACATGGATTATCTTCTACTGTCCGTTTTTTTCGCATTCCAGCTACTGTCACTGGGGGCCAAACCCGAGGCATATGGAATCCATATGCCTTACAGGCATGTCCTTCGCATGTGGTTGACCTGTAGGACAAGGTGTCAATTACCTTTGTCCCATGAATCACCCACATGCGAAAGACATGCCTGTAAGGCATATGGATTCCATATGCCTAGGCTTTTGCCCCCGGTGTGTGTGTGGTGGTGTCGTATGTCATCGCTTGCCAGTATGCTGCGAATTTCTGGACACGGATGGCAAAGATGACAGAACAGTGGTGGCTCGAGCTGTCGGAAGATAATGTTTTGTGGAAGGTGCCAAAATTTCACCTGCCACCCCACAAGAAGAATTGTGATGGGCCTTTCTCTTTTTATGTCATGTGGGGCGCCAGGATGACGCATGGGGAGGGAGTCGAACAGAACTGGTCTTTTTGAACAGAGTGGCAGCGTCAACTCGGTTGATGGGCCCAGATGCACGACAGGCGACATTGGAAGATGTTTTTGGGTTTCATAACTATGATCACGTGTAGGCACATCCAAAGGCTGAGGAATCGCCGTTTGAGTTGGCGGAAGAAGGTATGTGTCAGCGATGACGAGAAGGGAGTGTCGTTAATGCAACTCATAGTGACGATATTGTGCGAGATTCAGTTGGCAATAGCGACGGAAGAATTTATTTGCATGAAGGAAGGGACAGAAATCAAGTGTGAACATTCGCCTGGGGCTTGCGTCATGATGGGGATGGAGTTGGAAGAGGCTCAGTATGTCTGTGGTCCGCTGTGTGCGTTTCAGTCACTAATAGATGACAGGCGCAAGCTTGAGATCGACATTCGGGCGCTAAAGGACCCCTCAGTTGCGCAGACATTAGCATTTACAAAAAATCACACGGCCCTCCTCAGGCAGATCCACAAATTCCGTCAGGTTCAAGGCATTTATATGCCGGCGCTCCGCATGCAACTGTGAAACGAGCAAGAGATGTACGATGGAAGCGGGGACCAGCTGCCAGAGGCAACTCGCCTCTTCATGCCGTTGGAGCTGTCCGCATCGGTCTGCGCGAAGGTGTGTGTGCTGGGCGTTGCCGAGATTGAGGCCCGCTTGCGATTTGGGGAGGCCTGCGAGGCACTGGATGCCATGTGCCATGGATTGCGTACCAGGACGATGACCAACCACTATAAATTGCGGAACTTCACGGGCCAGGGCCTGATGGCCAAAGGGCAAGGAATGCTGTGACAGATCAACATCAAAATTCATGCTGCCAAGGTACGTTATCGCTACGCTTGCGCCGCTCTGCTGGTTTTGCGTGGCCACGGGGAGTGGGAAAAGCAGCTCCGGGTTATAGGTGATGACGACGTTCGAGTGCTGAATGAGCGCACATTGACTACAGAGGAGAAGGTGCAGAATGAGCACTGGGCAGAGCTCGGGGGCGCGTTTATTGAGGGCGGGGTGGCACGAGCGGCAGGGCTGGTGGCAAGGGAGGGGTCCCACACTCTCCTGGATTTGGTATACAGTTGGCGCGACATACAATGAGGCGAATCCGGATCCGAAGCTGCATGATGATTTATTTCACACATTATCTATGACATGTACCTGACAACAAGATATTTTAGCGCTCCGACTCAAATATTCAAAGGCATATGCCCGTGCGAAGCGCCTGTCCGAGGAGGTGCGGCTCCTGTGTGAGGAAATGCAGCGGACAATCGCTTTTGAGTGGACGGAGGCCGAGAAATGGGAGCGACTGGCACAGGAGGAGATGCGAAGGGTGTCACCTGAGCTAACTGAGGGGCGCCGCACATACGCAGCTGAGTATGCAGTGATGCAGCGCCAGACCTGCGTGAGGCTGGAACATAACTGGGGGGGATTTTGGCCAAGGCGGATGTGTACCTGGGTGGAACGGCGGTGCTGGATGGCGAGTCCCTAGTGACTATTGAGCTGGAGCTCGGGGATGAGCTTAACCCGGAGGATGAGGAGGCGCAGCTGGAGGCAGAGGATGATTAGAGGGTGTCGTCGTGTAAATACAATACATATAAATCCACCACCCATGCTCGGGAATGACAGGCAAGGTGATGGCATGATGGGATGTGCCCCAAATTAAACCGAGGGCTCGGCATTGACGTGCAGAGTGATGGGGTGATGGGACGTGCGCTTTCGTGTCCCCAGAGGTTTATTATCCCCGGTACCACGGCATGGAGGTATGGCGGGTGGGGGCGGCACTATATATAGGCAGGAGGGTACATTGAAATAAGGTACACATTCGCTGCATGACCAACACGTACCCTTATGCCAATGTACCCCCTGCCGGGGCAGGGTACATTGTATTTTGGTAACAACCATTGGTGCTGGGATGAGCTCCTTCCAGCCGTGGAGTTTGCGTGCAACAACCATGTCCACTCCTCAATGCAACAATTACAAGTTCCATTCATGATGGACACTGGAATGCTCCCCCAAATGGGTTTCGAGCCTAATTGCGCTCAGCAGTGGAATCCGCGAACAAATTCCGAGACCGGATCGCGTCCGGCGTTTCGGAAGCGAAAGCTGTGCTTGTCAAAGCCAAGGATGAGTTCAAGCTGTATTATGACAGTAGGTGCACGGAGATCAAGGTGGGTAACTGAGTCTGCGTTGATGCCTCAGACATCCAGATGACCCATCCGTCCATCAAGCTCTCGGACAAGTGTTTTGGACCCTTCAAAGTCGCGAAGGTCATCGGAAAGGGTGCGTACAAGCTCGAGTTTCCCCCCCCCAGGTACTCTCAGCTTCATCTGGGCTTCGGTGGAGAGAATTGATGTTTGCCTGGTCCTGATTGGGACATCCAATGCAGTCTCCTGAGGTTGCTAATCAATGTTCTGAACTGCCCATACTGCATTGGATGTCCCAATCAGGACCAGGCAATCATCAATTCTCTCCACTAGTATTGCAGTCTCCTGAGGTTTCCAATTGATATTCTGGACTGCCCGTCCCCTGGAAATTCCATGCATATTTGTGGTACCGAAAGACTGCACTCTCAGGGTGATTATATTCAACGTTGGAGGTGATATATACTGAAATCACCCCCCAACTCGAAATTTGACATCAAATGTACACAAAATGGATCCGAGGAGACCATCCCCTGCGGATTACCCGTGAAAATCGGACGAACATATTCTCAGGCGAAACAGTTCGGAATTGAGCCCGGAAAGGGCGATATACAAAAAAGTGCCCGGGGAAAAAAAAACTGGCCGTGCCTTAAGTTCCGCAAATAGCTGTACGAAAGATAGTCTTCTTGACATCGAGGATAGATCATATTTACGAAGATAACCGGAGAAATCCGTCAAGAGACAAATGAATTCTCGAGGCAGTGAATGGAAGGAGCAAAATAGAGGGTCACTGCCATTCTCTGGACTCTAGCTCTGCAATTTTATTAATAGTAGAGGAAATATAAGCAGACTTGATGTGATATTGCCAAGATATGGCAGCGAATTTCGGTGAGTCGGCCAGATAATTACGGTGGCAAGGTCTGTTCCGACTTCGTCGGAGCTTTCTAGTGAACATCTATGATTCGGAATTGGGATACCCAGATGGAATGAAACAATATGAAACAACGCACGAATACCGCATGAGTCGTCGGTGGCCCAAAAGGTGAATGTGGGCGGCTCTCGCTCGCTGCCGGTCGTCCCAGGACCCGAAGACCTGCCAGTTGTCGTAGAGAAAGACTTTGCAGACTTCCGAATATTAAGATTGGAAAGCTGCGAGATGATCAACAACGTCTCCAAAGCTACTGGTTACGGAAGAGAAGAAGCGAACCAAAGTGATGACGTAGACGCGTCCGAGGGGGTATGAGACACCCACGGCAACTGCCAAGGGCAGATGAACGTAGAAAACAGTGCTAATCCAACTCCAAAAACGAACCATTGCTTTCCGGTTTTAGGTAATACCTGGGTTCTCGGTCTTGTAACTTTGATTAACGACTTGGAGCAGCTTATGCGACTCACGCGATCAGACTAGCCCCGGCAATCGTGGCGGCTGCAGCCCCGCTCTGGATTGTTATGGCCCTGAGCTGGTCGAGTGCCCTGCCATAGCATGAGTCATGGAGATAAACGAATTGCCATATTGTGCACCTCCGTGTCTCTGTCAAAATCTCCCTGGCCTTTCGGAACTCCCAGAGTAGCGCTGACGCGATGCCGGTGTTTACAGCGAGCTCGGTCACCATCCAGAGCCTGAATGAATCAAAATTGCACAAAATACACGGGGGGCGTAACAAATCAGCGAATTTCAGAAGATGGAAAGTTGACGACATGCGCACGCTACGGGGATCTTGAACTTCGGGCGGTCCGCCAAGGAGGTGTACAGCGTTGCCATTAAACCACCTGTAAGCGCGCCACTAAACTGCACAAGAGGCACCTTTGGTATGATGCGATCCGCAGAAACAACGCTCTGCATACCGAGATGATTATTCCGAAACACAAGAAAAGAGCGATGAGCGTGTTTCGGGTACTGGAATTTACCGGCAATGAGCTGACTATCAAGGAAACGGATGTGAGATAGGCAATAAAGCACGTACAAACACCAATATCGGAAAACAAGAAAAGCTTGAGCCATAACAGCAAGCACACCGGTGTCGAGGACATAAAGGGGTATAGGCTAGGTTGTTGCAGTCGTCCCATACAGAATTAATGCAAATTTGACTTACCCAGTGCATACTAAAGAGATACTCTGCATCGCCTGCAAGCATCCGCTGAGCCATAAGTGGGGGGAGACCGTTCTGACAGTTACCTGCATGTGTGATGGTGTACTACATAGTCATTCAGTCCCGACCCTCCGGTATAAAAGGTCAACGCTCACGAGGTACACGCAGATATAGTCACCGACCATTCCCAGCGTGTCGACGACCAAGGCGGTCGTTACCAGTGTCTACCAAAAAAGAAAAACTGCGTCCGGGGAAGGCGAGGCTGCAGGTGAGAGGGGAATACCTTGAACTTCCAATCGTCTTGTTTGAAGTTTTGAAAGTAGTACCAAATCTGAGAAATTTCGAACATGTACAAAAGCTGCGGGCTAACGTCAGGTTGCATTGCAGTGCGCCTGGAAATCCGTTGCTTACGGAATTGGCCCAGGTGCCAACGAGAAGGCATCTGCTGGCCAGATCAGCTCGCAGGCTATAAAGCGCAAAAAATTCACCCGGTGAATGTGTCAAGAGGTGGGAGAGACATCGGCAGACGTGGACCGAATGTTAACGAGTCGAGCCATTAAGTACCCAGTCAGGGATGACGGCGTCCGGCTACACCTCGGATTCGGGAGCGATCGTGGCAGTGGGAAAGAACGGCGCCACTCTCGAGGACGTCAGATCGCTGGATCGGGCACACCATCAACTCGCGTGGCTCTGCGGGCTTTGCCGTGCTGTTTACATACTGTATCTTCCATTTAGGTAAATTGCTGTCAAAGTCTTGATATTACCTCCTCTTTTTTTCCACCATTTTGGCAAAGTTCCCTCCGACCTGCCAAGCGTGAGGGATTTCGAGGTCAGCAGCAACCTCGCTTCTGGCACGATACGAAGCAAAATAGATAAGCAAGATTAGGGATGAATTGTATGTTTGCAGATGGCATAACAAGATTAAGTATATGCTATTCATGTCCCGTTGACTAAACTCCAATCGGAACGGGAATGAAAGCTGGGTATGGTGGAGGTGGATAAGGGCTGAGATGATCTTGGGATAGATTAATGCCGTTTTCGATGAATAGCCGCAAACCACAGAATAGATTTACTAAAAAAGTTGCATTAACCTTTCGGATCAACGCATCCCGCTGCGGTGACACCGTGAACCCTATAGTACCGTAAACCGTGAACCCGGTCGCGGATCATCAATGATCCAAATTTACGAGTATATTATCGTAGCTACAAACGGGCTTTGGAAGTTTTCTCGGCGCTGGTTCAGGGTCGGATTTATTGCTTGACAGTGACAATGAACGAGACTATTGTATCTCTCCTGTGGCGCCGCAGGACCCTGAGAAAATGAATGAGCAGGGACTCTCGAAATGCATCGAGATGGTGGATACCGTCGATAGCAAAATCAGTTATTTTGGGGTCCTACGGGAAATAAACAGACCCCAGGATTTCTTACCCGCGTTTCGCACTTTCATAGCGTAATATCAACACTTCAACAGTTTTGCCAGCCCAAGATCAAACCATTCACCCGTGAAACTCCATTTTTGCCACACAGTGCCAGGCCCACGCCTCCCGTTGACAGTTTGCTTAGAACGGAATGGAAAAACACAAAGACGAATTGAAAGACTTTGAGACCCCGAAGGACAGGATTAACATACACGGAGAGATACCAAAGGGATACGCTGGTAGTACGTGTCAATTGTCTTAAACCTCAGGGCTCAGTCGGACTTTCCGAGGATATACGCGTCAATGCTTTTCTTTACATACACCGTCAGTCCTCCTGCCAGTGTCCGTTTCCCACACAGTATACACAGGCAAACAGAAATATTGTGAAATCCTGAGATTGGTTTACTTGTAGTTTTGTATGGATGAATTCTTACTATTTTTTATCGCCTAGCTCGCCACCATAGCTAGCTGGCCACTTAAGAGTTTTAGGCACCAGGCTTGATAATTGGACATGGCTGCAAATGGGGGATCGAAGTACCATGTATGATGAAGGTTCAGACCAAATTTGGAAGCTGAGTGATGAGGTGATCAGAAATGACGCCATGCCGGAGTTCGATCCGAAAGGTGAGGACATCATTTTCTTACGTTTACACCGCTTGCCGCTCTTGTCTCGAGTGTTTCTCCAGCAATTCTTGGTCGTTCCGCAAGGTTCTGGGCCCGTTATCATCCCCTGATGCCTTAATTTCATTTGAAATGTAATCTGACCTGTATCAGTCTGTTTTCTTCCTCCCTATGCGCAAGACAGTGTCACTACCTCTTTGGGCGTCTTCTTGCTGGCCGAACCTACGCTGCGCAACACCAAGATACTAGCACCCTGGGACTTGTCATACCGCCTCTTTTTATGTTTTAGCATCCTCTTAGATGCATTCCGATTTTTTGACTCCGTGGCTCCCTTTCATCCATAGGCCTTTACCCAAAACCGTCCAAATCGGCATTCACCGAAAGACGGAATTTCTGGGAGGGTTTCCGGCACCTCGGTATGGAGTTCAATGTCGAGGCATGTCCTAATACGTCTCATTGAGCTATTCACAGCTCATTTTAGGCAGATAGCTGCTCCTTCCGAGAGCATAGCGTCGGTCTCTCAAAATCACCATTTATAGTGTTCCCTTGCTGACAGAAGCCGATATTTCACCGTACAATATGGCGTATATTTACCGTGAAACATCCTAAAATTGTTCATATGCATCCTATGTATGATACCTGATGGAGTCGGCCATACCGACAGGGCTCAGCGGATTAATTTGTTGGGTGGCCAGAGTTTTTGACCTTTCGCCCCACGACTTTGACGATCACGTGAGCGGCTTGTTCGGCGCTTTAGCGGGCCTCGAAAATAAGATCCTCCGTGGCTCGTTTGGGGTTGCACAATGGCCAGGCGGTGGCACTCGCTTAACTGTTTCAATCGTTCTCTTCCTCCTCATATATTCCTTAAACTCTTTTCATCTCTGCCTGCAACTGCTGGCTGTCTGGTTTTTCAGCCCCTATCTCTCCCAAAGATCGCCCCCCGACGCCTCTCGACGCGCCCTGACGCGCCATTTGGATCTAATCTCGGTGGCATTATGCCCCCCCGGGTTCAGAAGGCACCAGTGGGATCTTACGAGCGCGATATTGCCGATGGAGTGTATACTCTCAAGTGAGGATCAATGGGTGAAATGAAAATCTGGCTGCGCAACGAGGAAAGAAACAATACCATCGAGTTCGTCGTTAAAGAGCCGCGCCCCAACACGAACAAGAAGGACCACTTCTGGCTCGTGAAACACATATATGTGTGTGCGCACCAAGGTTCGGGCGGGAAATCAAAATATGTGCCGAAAAATCCGGATCGGTTGCGGAATATTCCTGCCAGGAGAGCCGCAGAGGGCTGTCCATGTCGCTTGACCGTGAAGACGTATCCAGACACAACTATCGTTCTTGGCCTTTATGTCCGCGAACATTCTCATCCAGTTGGCGATGCCAACGTCATTTATACTCGCATTCCGGTATGAAGGCCCTTACTGGACAAAAGTACAAAGGTAGTGTCTGGCAAAGGAATAACATCGATATATACAGAGATCAACAGACAATTGTCGAGAATAACCCACAATCTTCAACAATCATCGATGATAGCCGAGATATCTAGAGATTGATCGACAATTGCTTTTGATTTCTCGAGATCTCTAGATATCTTGATGACGGTCGAGATCTCGGAAAATGTCCGAAATTTCGAGCAAGACCGAAATCTCGAGGCCATCAAGTCAATATAGCTTTTGAAGATTTCCCGAAATCTGGAATTTTATCGAGTCTCAAACACACCTTCAATTTGTTGAGTTTTCTCGAGATCTCATGTTTACCAATTTCAAACCGCTGTGGATGACGTGCTCAATCAACAGGAATACGGAACTACGTTCGAAAATCACCTGGCAAGAGTCTGTCAGCAGCCCAGATGACTTTGCGCTATCGACAGGATCAGTGATCCGCATGATGTGAACTCGAAATCTCGAGAACATGGGCATTGGGCTTGCTGACTCTCGAGATCTTGACCTTGACTGCTCTTGCGAGGTCGAGATCTCGACTTTGCCTGCTCTTGCGAGGTCGAGATCTCGACTTGCCTGCTCTTGCGAGGTTGAGATCTCGACCTCAACTGGTTTGCCAAAGTCAAGATATCGAGGTCAGCAATGCTTGGAACAATGACGGTTCTCAAGGCAAGGTTGAGATCTAGGAATCACTAGAGATCTTGGAGCACAATACCAGCCTCAAAAATGGTCAAAAGTTGCGTTTTGGTCGAGATATCTAGATATTTGTAGAGAATGATCGCGAAATGTCGAGATATCGATGATTCGCGATCATTGTCCATTGATTTCTAGATATCTCGACAGTTTCCTTGAAAAATAGCTATACCGCCTGGGTTTTGTCCAGTAAGGGCCCTCAAATTCCGGTCCAAACCCGCACCGAAATTGAAAAGCTCTTGCGAGAGGGAATGCGACCCGACCTTGTGGTGATTACTTCCTTTGAGTCTGGGCGTGTCTGTTCTGATAATGGATCCAGCTCAATAAAATTCGGGGCGGTGTTCATAGCGAGGATTATTTGGCTACTCTCGAAGAACAGCCGGTCCGGCGCGAAGAGTTCGTGAATTCCAGGGATGTGCGCCGCATTGAGGTCTGTTACAAACCAGTTCTCTTCAATATCCCAAATCTAACATCTTCATAGAAAAAAATTGAGGCCGAAACTGTACGCTTACATCAGAACGATGGTCTTTCCACCCTGGAATGGGTTGCCCGACTCCGCGACCGCGACTCTTTAATGGGCTTCAAGGCATCATCTGACCCGCCATTACCTCTCTCAAATCTGGCTTCGGACGCGTTCGTTCTCGCCATCCAAACCCTGTACCAGCGGAAGTGCTATGTAAAATGGGGTCGTCAATTCATGGGAGTGGATGCCACCCATAATACCACTTACTACGAGAACATGAGCTTGTTCACGCTCATCGTTCGGGATTCTTTTGGCCACGGCATGCATGTTGCTTTCATGATCTCCTCTGATGCCACCGAAGCCACTGTCGACTATTTCTTCATGACATTTCGGCGTTTAAAATCGGAGGTTATTCCGCTGCGCATTATGTGCGATCACGACCGGGCCTCAATGAATGTTATTCGACGGCGCTATATCGAGTCCCAGATGCTTCTATGCTGGTGGCATGTCCCTCACGCGTGGCGGCAACATTTCTGTGTCGCCCATTATCCTGAATTGTGGGCGGAACTGAAACGGTGGTTCCGAATTACGGACCCAGACGAATTTCTAGCCTGCTGGGCGCGTATCCAGGAACTTGCGCCGGAGAGCGTTGTTACCTACCTTGTGAACACCTGGCTGGTCGATAAGGACCTGTGGTCTGGAGTTTACCGCCAAGATCGTAATATCTACGAGCTCGGTGACACCAACATGTTGGTCGAGGCGTACGTATGATTCTATACCATCCAAAATCTATTGCGATTAATATCAATTCGCAGGTGGCATCACGTATTGAAATCGATGCATCTACAAGGAAAACGTGGGCGTCGCGTCGATAATCTTATCAACACCCTCATTAACGTGGCCATTCCCCATTACATCGCTGGGCACCGTGCACAAGAGTTTGGGTTCCAAGGCCCGAATCTTGAAGTACGCGAACGGATAAAGATTAAAGCCAAAGGGGAATTGATACCTCCAGAACACATCAAAGAGGTCGAAATCGGCAAAATATTCGAAGTACAGTCGCAAACCGATTCAACGCGGTATTACACCGTGGACGTCGAGGGCAACACATGCTCACCTTGTCCATCATTCCCCCTCATTTCATTCTGCAAACACATGTGCGCCGTGCAGAATAATTATCCTCACGTCACCGAGCACGAGTCTCATTGGCCGGAATCACGTCCCCTCCATTGGCACGCTTTACGCCCACCTTTTCTTCGTAACTTCAGGGCTCTTCCCATTTACGCAAGTTGTGGGCGAACATCAAGACCTGGGAAATACCCTATAGGCTCAATGGACACATGGGAACTTCAAGACTCAAGATGATGTCTGCGCCTCAAGGCCCTCAATTCCAAAAAATCAAGATTTCTGCATTGTCAAATTTTCCAAGTCATTCGCAAGGCCTGGACTCTGGTCTGCCCCGTGCTGTGGTGCTATGCGCATCCATATGTACCCGATCACAATTCGTTCTTACTCGTTCTAATGGTCAATTTTGTATTGAATTATATACATGTTCTCTTCTCCTTTCTGTGTGAGCCTATTATATGTGGGTTATGAGCAGGAGGAGAGCGCAGCTTTTTGCCAGCAGTGCCTGCCAGATGTCCCAAAGGGGCACATCAGTCGTAAGAAATTATTACAATCTGTCTGTATTAAGAATCCTTAAGTGGCCCAAATTTATAGTTACATTAAGAATTTGACAATGAATCACTACGACTCGAAATCGTAATTCAAAACTAAGCCATCAGTGCGGCCGTGTATACACCCACTCACTGAAAAGTTTAGATTTCAGGTGTATCTGGGGCAACGAAGCATCATTTGCCTCTGATTAGAGCCTTAGGGCGATGCATCGTTGCCTATAATAAGGCCATCACGATGCATCGCCTTAGAAGCCTACCATTTTGGGTAGGTTTGTCATATGGGCGCACGCGCACATGTGGCGTCGCTGTGCGTCGCTTAGAAAGGCGGGTTATGATGGCGCGGGCGGGAGGGCATACCTACCTTATTCGGTACTTTCCATCTGGGGCTTTCCCGGGCCCAAGATTGTAAGTATAGTTACTTTAACTATTAAATAGCGTACTCGCTCACCTTTTAGGCTTCCTGGAAGCCAGATTTGGCTGCAGCGAGTCTTGCGAGGTGAGCCCGATTAGGCTGAAATGAGTTGCTTGTTCGTGTTGTCATCGCCTTCTCTTCTTCCCCTCCACCACACCGGCTGCCCGGCAGGCCGGGGCGTCTGCGCACGCCAGGGAGGTAAGTATACTGGTCGATTCTCACTACTGAGCACTGACACAACATGCTAATAGCCTTATACGCATGGCGCCTAACCGGGTCGTCCTGGGGCTGCCCCGCTTGCCGCATTGCTTCATCAGGAAAGTCGACCCTCGCTAGACAGCGCTAGGCAAGCGCTCCATAGCGCTCCATAGCTCCCTAGCAGCCATAGGCACATCCCCCCTATGCGGTGCTAGGGAGTGGTTGGCTAGCAACACGCCAACACTAGGGAGCACTAGGGAGCACTAGGGCACGCTCGGCAGGGTTGCCCGGCGCACCTAGTGCCGGATTTCAGACCTGCTGCTTTTGTTACTGTTTTAATTCTGTCCACGAAATATAGACACAATGATTTCAATTCACATTCAAAACAAATACTAATACAATATCCTGGTGACCACACATAGCTCCTGCATCCACCACGGCTTCCCGCAATTACACCTGTGCCCATGCCGCCAAATTCTAATGTGAACCAAATCAGGAGCATGCACTATAATTGAATGGAAGTCATGAAGGACGTACCTGGGTTTCCCACCGCCAGCTCCTTAAGTTGATGCTCATAGAGATGGCCGTTGATATCTTGCGCAGGTAAACACACTGCAAAACGACACGTCACAGCGGGAGAGCAACCGGGTACACCAAAAGTAAATTATCAGCACTGGTGAGAGCACTAGAACACAAGAGGGTACTTGTAAGGGCAACCTCAGCTCGGCGCAGAGCGCGGGAGACTAGCGGGAGAATCCGAAGCAACTCAATTGAATGGTACTAAATACAGGTTTCTAGAATACGCACCTAGCGGGAGAATCCGAAGAGAAGAAAGGATGAGGATTCTCACGCTAGGCGAGGTTTTTTAAGTACTAGCCAGTAGCACGTGTCCGGAGGGATCGGCAGAGGTCTCGAGCTTGATCACACAGCACGTGCCAGTGAGAGCGGCCGGACGGACGGAAGGGAACAGAGTCCGGAGGGGCGGGAGGTGACGTTCCGGATGGAGGCGCAGGCTGGGGTGCGAGTCCGGAGGCCGGACGAAGGATCGGACGAGGAAGCGGGGCGGTGCGATGGGCCGGAGCCGGACGGACGGACGGATGGACGGACGGACGGGCGGTTCCCCTGACATCACCCCCCCTTGGAATGCGGCGTCCCGACGCATGAATCGGACCTGGGCGTCGCGCCTCCGGAACGAGAGCGAGTCGAAAGCGGCCGAGGCGATCCGGCGCGGGGCGTTGGGGTAGCGGCGATAGTAGGCCTCGATGGCGTCTCGAGCGAAGACGTCGGAGTGCTTTACCCATTTATTGTGTTCCGGGCCGTAGCCTTTCCACCGCACCATGTACCAGAGGCTGCCATAACGGACCTTCGCTTCTAGGATCTCCTCGACCTCCCATTGAACGTCGTCGTCCGTCTGAAGGACGGGTGGGGGTTCGTCGTTCCGGGGGCGTCCGGGGAACGGGTCCGGTTCCGCGAGCTGGAGTTTCACCACCGGAAAGACCGGGTGGAGCTGGGAGTACCGGGGGGGGAGCTCGAGCTTGTACGCACCCTTTCCGACAACCTTCACGACCTTGAAGGGGCCGAGGCGTTTGTCCGCGAATTTGACGGACGGACGGGTCGTCCGGATGTCGGAGGCGTCTAGCCAGACTCGGTCGCCTACTTTGATCTCCGGGGCGGGCGTGCGTCGGCGATCGTAGTACAGCTTGAACTCGTCTTTGGCCTTAACGAGCGCGGCTTTGGCTTCCGAGACTCCGGACGCGATCCGGTCGCGGAACTCGTTCGCGGATTCCACGTTCGAGCGCAGTCCGTTGGGCTCAAATCCCATCCGGGGGAGCCTTCCGGTGTCCGTCATGAACGGGACTTGCTGCGTCGAGGAGTGGACGTGGTTGTTGTACGCGAACTCCGCGGCCGGGAGGAGCTCGTCCCAGTCGTCTTGTTTGTAGTTCGTGAAGATCCGGACGAACTGCTCGAGTTCCTGATTGACGCGTTCGGTCTGGCCATCGGTCTGCGGGTGGTAGGCGGTGGAGGTCGCTGGTTCTATCCCGATGAGGCGCCACAGTTCCGTGGTGAACTCCGCGACGAACTGCGGCCCACGGTCGGAGATGTATTTCCGGGGGGTTCCGTGGTGCCTCCAGACGTTCCGGTAGTAGAGCCGAGCGGCTCCGACCGCGCCAAGGCCGGTGTGGCACTCGTTGAAATGGGCCCGCTTACCCAGGACGTCGACTACGACCATGACCGCGTCGAACCCGTGCGCGTCTGGGAGCTCGACGATGAAGTCCACCGAGACGGTGTCCCAACGTTCTTCCGGGATTTCGGTCGGGTGGAGCTCTCCGTGGGGCAGCTTCCGAAGCGCCTTCGTCCGGTTGCATGGATCACAGGTCCGGACGTATTGGCCGACGTGACGGGACAGCTGGGGCCACCAGTAATTCCGGGAGATGAGCTCGAGGGTTTTGAAGCGTCCGGCGTGTCCGGCGACCCGGGTGTCGTGGTGCAGGGCGATGATTCGGCGCCGGAGGTCCTTATTCCGCGGTACGACGACCTTACCGCGGTAGTAAAGGAGCCCTTCTGCGACACGCCACTCGGACGACCGGGGGGGGCGGACGTTCCGGTTCTTGAGGAGTTCTCGCGCGACAAGCGCGACGGGGTCCTCAAGGTCCGGCTCACCCGTGAAGGCCTCCCGGACGTCACGAAGGAGGGGGACCTCGGGTCCGGCCACCACGACACCTTCCAGTGCGCGGACGTGGAACAAGTCCGGGCGAAGAAGGGTAACGTCCGTGTTGTCCGAGCCCACCCCGTGGTCCGGACGGCGGGACAGCGCGTCCGGACGGCCCATGAGGCGTCCGGGCTGGTGGTGGAGCGCGAAGTCAAACCGGGACAGGTACAGGGACCACCGCGCCTGCCTCCGGTTCAAGTTCTGCGCCTTCCGGAAGTACTCCAAGTTTTTGTGGTCCGTCCAGATCTCGACCGGGTGCTGCGTACCTTCGAGGAAGTGTCGCCACTCCTCTAAGGCCCGGATGATCGCAAGCATCTCCTTGTCATGGATCTCGTAGTTGCGCTGGACGTCACTCAGACTTTTGGAGTAAAACGCGACCGGATGCCACTTCCCGTTCGCGTCCGGCTGAGACAGGACGGCTCCGGTGGCGTAGTCGGAGCTGTCCGCCTCGACCCGGTATGGACGCGACTCGTCGGGCAGGACCAAGACGGGCTCCGCGGTTACCGCATCCTTGAGGGCTTGGAAGGCGGCAGCCGCGGCAGCGGTCCAGGTCCAAGCGACGCTCTTCTTGGTGAGGTCGAAGAGGGGCCGCGCGATGTCCGAGAAAGCCCGGATGAATCTCCGGTAGAAGTTCGTGAAGCCGAGGAACTGCTGCACGTCCTTCCGGTTCTCCGGAGCCGGCCAGGCGGCGACTCCGGCGACCTTGACCGGGTCCATCTCGACGTGGTTGTGCGAGATGATGACGCCGAGGTACTCGATCAACGACTTCTCGAACTCGCACTTCTCCGGCCGGAGGTAAAGCTTGTGCGCCCGGAGCCGCCGGAGGACTTCTCGGACGATCTCTCGGTGGCGCGCGAGATCGGAGTGAGCGATGAGGATGTCGTCAAGGTATACCATGACGTCTCCGGACAGGATGAGGTCTTGGAAGATGTCGTTCATCATCGTCTGGAACGTGGCCGGGGAGTTGGTGAGGCCGAAGTACATCACCAGGGGCTCGAAGAGTCCTCGGTTGTTACGGAACGCGGCCTTCCACTCGTCGCCTCCCCGGATCCGGACGTTGTTGAAGCCCCACCGGACGTCGAGTTTTGTGAAGAACCGGGCTCCCTTTAGGCGGTTAATGAGGTCGTTAATCAGCGGGAGCGGGTATCGGTTCTTCACGGTCATCGCGTTGAGCGCTCGGTAGTCCTGGACGAACCGGAGGCTTCCGTCCTTCTTCTTGATGAAGAAGACCGGAGACGCCATCGGGGACTTGGACGGACGGATCCGGCCGGTGCTCAGCCCATCCTCGATGAACGCGTCGAGTTCCTTCTGCTCGAGGGGGGAGATCGGGTAGACCTTGCAGTTGGCCGGCTTTGCGTCCGGGACGAGTTCGATGGCGTGGTCCCACGTCCGGCGCTCCGGTAACGCGTCGAACGACTCCTTGTCAAAGACGTCGGAGAAGTCCTCGACCCAGGTCGGAACCGAGGTCCCAGGCGGGGCCGAGTTCCGGGCGAAGGCCTCCGCGAGCCGTTGGGAGACGGTGCTCCCGGCGCGGATTTCCTCGGCCGGAGCGAACGCGGTGTAGAGGATCCGGTCGCCTTCTTCTAGCTCGTCATCGTCGTCTTCGTCCGGGTCCGGAGTGAGGTCCGGACAGTCGTCTCCGTCGCCATCCGGATCGTACCCGTCGTCTCCGCACCACTCCTCCGAGTCAATGGCACAGATAGACGGGACGGGACCTTCGCGGAGCTGTCGGAGGATCGCGGCGGAGATCTTCGCGCTGCGACGGACGGCGCGAAGCTCGTCTCGGCAGGTGCTGCAGCTGGTCGGGCAGCGGGTCATCCGGACTTCCTTGGTTTCCCAGTCGATCTCCGGGTTGTGTTTCTGAAGCCAGGAGTAACCGAGGATGACGTGCTGCTTCCCGAGCCGCGTCACGGCGAGTTGGATGCGTTCCGAGTGACCCTTGTAGTTGACGACCATATCGACTACGCCCGTAATGCCTCCGGATGCATTGGGTGTGCCGTCGACGTTGAGGACCGGGATAGGCTGGGAGAGCTTCCGGACGGGAAGGTTGCGGGAGATCACGTACTCCGAGTCAATGAAGTCTCCGGTCGCTCCGCAGTCGACCAGACCTTTCACGGACACCTTAGCCGCGGTTTCTACCGACTGCATCTCCAACGGAATGTGCAGGGAGTTCCGGCCCTCCACGGAATCAATAACGTACTGCTGGGGCAGCTTGCGTTCCCATCTCGGACGGTGGACGCGGGGAATGGAAGGGGTTTTTGCCTCCGGGGCGGGAATAGGGGGCTCCGGCCGGGGGGCAGAAACCGGAGCAGGGGGTGCGTCTTTCGTTTCAACTGCTGATTTATTGGGTATATCTTTGTACAGGCAGGAGTAACGATTAGGGGACGCGACCGAGGGCGCACCGCTCACTCGACCGCGTCCGGAAAACCCTCCGGCTCCGCGTCTCCGGCGTCCGGCTCGGTCGGAAGCCCGGCGGTAGTAGAGAGGCGCGCGAAGAGCTCTCCGAGGAGGTCGTCTCCGAGTTGACGGACGACCTCGTCCAGGACGTCTGCGTGCCGGACGTCCGAGGGAGTCGGGCAGTCTCGGGCGAGGTGTCCGGACGCACCGCAGCGGAAGCAAGCGCGCGGTGCGAAGCGCGCGCGGGTCCGGTCAACTTCCATCGGAATGCCAGGCGGAAGGGCGGGCGCCGGCGCGGCTTTGGGAGCAGGCGTGAAGGAGGGGACTGGGAGGAACGTCCCAGTGCGAGGGCGTGCGGCCGGAGCCGGGGCGCGAGTCGGAGGTGCTCCCGCTCGGACGCGGGCGAGGGCGTCGTACTGACGGAAGGCGCGGAGACGCCATCCGGCGTAGTCTAGCAGCGCCGGAGCGGTTCCGGACGTGGTGATCGCTGCGTTGATCCTCGGGTCGAGCCCCGCTCGGTACTTGGTGACGCGGACGAGCGGATCCGTGTACCCGGCCGTGGCGGTGAGTTCCTCGAAGTCGTCCGTGTACCGGTAAACGTCGCGGGAGCCCTGGTAGTAGCTGTGGGTCTCCAGCCGGAGGAGAGCTTGGTCTTGCTCGTTTTCCTCGACGAACCGGAGCCGGAACTCGGACTCGAATTCCGCCCAGGACGGGAATGGGAACGGAACGATTGCGGACTGTCGTTCGGCCCATCGTCCGGCCGCGTCTCGCGCCATAAAGGACATGGCGTACCGCACGAGTTTTTCCTCGACGAGCTGTCCGTGGACCATGAAGGCTTCCGGAACCAGTCGGAGGTATGTGAGGACGGAGTGGAGGAACATCCGTCCTTGGGTCCGGTCGCCGTCGAAGACGGCCGGGGGGTTCGGTCGGAGAACCGATTTTGCTGCGGGGGTGAGGGTGGTAAAGTCTGGACCCACCGCCGGAGCCGGAGCGGCAGGGACGGGGGCAGTCGCGGGTGGATTTTGGTTGTTGTGTAAAACGCGGAGGAGTAGGGCTTCGGTGTTTGCGAGAGAGCCTTCGACCGCGGTCAGCCGGGATTCGGGGTCGGCAGCCGGTTCCGGGATGTAAACATCCGGGAGCTCGGGTGGCGCGGACCCGCTTCCGGGCGTCGGAGCGTCCATCAAGGAGGAGGGGTCGAGGTTGGAAGTCGGGGAGGCCGGAGCGCTAGCGTAGCAGTCCGAGTCCGAGTCTACACCGAACTTCGCAATCTTGACCAGTTGATCCCTTAGATCCTTTCTTCTGCTGTAAGGGCAACCTCAGCTCGGCGCAGAGCGCGGGAGACTAGCGGGAGAATCCGAAGCAACTCAATTGAATGGTACTAAATACAGGTTTCTAGAATACGCACCTAGCGGGAGAATCCGAAGAGAAGAAAGGATGAGGATTCTCACGCTAGGCGAGGTTTTTTAAGTACTAGCCAGTAGCACGTGTCCGGAGGGATCGGCAGAGGTCTCGAGCTTGATCACACAGCACGTGCCAGTGAGAGCGGCCGGACGGATGGAAGGGAACAGAGTCCGGAGGGGCGGGAGGTGACGTTCCGGATGGAGGCGCAGGCTGGGGTGCGAGTCCGGAGGCCGGACGAAGGATCGGACGAGGAAGCGGGGCGGTGCGATGGGCCGGAGCCGGACGGACGGACGGATGGACGGACGGACGGGCGGTTCCCCTGACAGTACTCACCCTGTATCAAATGTCCACGTGGGCATCAGAATACGTTGGGCGTACCAAGCAGGATACTCGGGAGACCATGTCTCTCAGAATGGTGCGTTATGGGTTTCTGTTAGGGAGTGAGCATAAAGGGCGAGGGTAGAAACAGAAGACGCACTCTCAACCTGAAGTTCCTTCATCATATCATTGCAACTATGGTACCCCATACACAATACAATCCCAATGAAGCCATTGGCGCGTGGTTTGAGAGGGGCGGGACATAATGAACGCAAGACGCAAAAACACTGCAGTCTACTCAATGAACACCTCAAAAAGAAGATATCTCAGACATAGGCAATGGGCTAGAGGATGGACGTACTAAATATCGTCAACTATGAGACATGCATCAGACATGCGCGACGCTGTGCCTGATTCATTCTGGAGCTCAGCGAGCCTAACGGGGTGTTGGAGAGCAGCTGTGAACGGGTAGACCCATACACCGTGCATGAGAACTGAGAGTAGAAATATCGACCAAATGGTGAAAGATGGTGGGAGAAAGAAAGAACAACCGTTGTGGCAGTGAAGCATGTGTGTGCGGACTTAAAGTCTTGAAGCCGATGGTCTGATTAAGCCCGACACCTTTGTCTTCTCGGCGTCAATGGGATGGGATCTGGATAAGCAGCAAAACAGCACTGCCCAGAATCACAACTCATATGTATTCAAGCTATATCCGGGACGGGGAGCTCTATGTCGGGCGACCTTCGCCCACCCCGATGTGGCTGTGCACCCTTAAATCGATTCTCGATACGGACCGCAGTTCCGACATCACGTGGCTGCCACTTTTTTTTTTTGCCTCTGCATTTGTATACTACCGCAACAAGTACGGTCTACTAAGACGTGGTGCCAATATATGGCCTAATAAATGATCTTTAATCTATCCTGGGTGGATTCAGTGACAGGATTGGTATTGCGTAAGGTGAAAGGGTGAATTGGCGGCGTGCCTTGGGATAAAGGCCGTGGCAGGGGTTGTAGTGGGGCCACGCGAGCATGGCAGAACATGGCTGCCACAACCTTCAAGTTTATTCCTCTCAGCGGGGTAGTCTATGTTGTATGGTCTTTATGATATGCATCTGTGCAGTCGAAGGTGCCAAACAACCCGAAAGTGCCCAGTGCCCCATCGCGTTCTGTAACACACATGGCAGACTACGAAGTCCTGCCATAGTGCTCCCTAGCACACAGAGGAGACTAGGCCGCACTGGCCAAGCACTAGGGAGTGCTACACATGCTAGGCGATGCTATGCAATGCTATGTAAAATATGGGCAAATATGATTAACTAGGGCTCGGCAACGGTTTTCAACGGTTTTCCTGATGTTGTTGATTCTAGCAGCATCGCCACTAGTACCCTTCACATACGCTCCCGAGAGCTCGAGGCTCTATTGGAATCGCTGCAGACACTGCACCACTTTTGGGCCCCTGGCACCCAATCGCGTCCAGTGCTGGCTCCGAATGTGTTATTCCCTAGCGGTCTTCACTCCCTCCATGGGGCATCACATGGCCGTCTGTACCCCAATTTCCTAGGCTGTACCGCCCCTGGTACGCCCGCTGCGTGCGTTTTCACCTCCTCCACCTCGGCTCGCCTCCAGCCCGGCCCCCGCCTCTCGGATCGCTCCACCATCTTAGCCCCCTCCATGGCACATCTCATGGGCATCTGCACCCCAATTTTCTGGGCTGTACCGCCCTTGGTACACCCGCTGCACGGCTCTCACACTGCCGAGCGCCGAATTTGTGGGGGATCGTTGATGACGCAGAAGCACGGTCGTGTATAGTTGGGATGGCCTGATTTTTCCACTGTGTTATGTTGTACTTGCGCATTCACAATATTAATTTTCACTATGTTTGTTGTGCAATGCAAAGATGACTGGTCCCTGCCACATGCCTTTTATGGATGAGTTTATTTTCTACTTCTCTCGGCCGCGGATACTGATGAGCACCTATTTTCTTTCTACCTCCTACCACCATAACCATCTGGTCTGTTCCCTCTGATTATTTGCTTCGTCCGTCTTGAACCATGCCCAGTAGCGTCTCTTCTTCACGTGCGGCGCATGCCACTAGCGTCCCGGCTACCACAACCAAGTCTCCGGTCCACGACCGCGGCAGCGTCCCCAGCTCGCCCATCCGTGTTCCCGATGCCGAGGATGGCTCTCACCACCACTGGTACCTGGCTTCGTGGGGCCTGATGTCGTGCGACGGATGAGTCTCAGGGTACTGAGCTTGATCTTTTTGTAATACATATTTTTTGGGGCAGAGAACACCTCGAGGATATTCGTTCAGACCATGCGATGCAGGAGGGCGTTGGCATCACCCACGACCCGATCTAATGTACAGACGTTCTTCGGTGCCACGGAATTCCTGCCCCTCTGTCCAGGCTTTGAAAACATGTTCAGCGTCCAGCCCGACAGACGCTAGGTCCCAAACGTCCTGATCTACTGGGTTGTCGACTCGGACCCCATCTTGCATCACACTGTGCAAGCACTTTCAGCCTCATGACCGGGTTAAGGCTGAGGAATGGCAGGGCTGCGGCGGAGCAAGCCTGGAAGTGGGTGGGCAGACTTGACGGGGGTGTGTACGTGACTGCAGACCTCGATGAGGCCAAGGAACGTGCGGCCGACTGTAAGATTTATCACGGTGGCGTCTGGAGCCTTTTGGCATAGGAGAACGTTCAGTTTAGTTCTTTTCGAAGAACCCGCAGCCAGAACATGAAAGCAACATATCGCACAAATTGGTATTCACGAAACCGAATGTAGATAGAAGTTGTCTGTACTATCTCTGGTTATCTTATCGTCATTACAAGACAAGCAGAACCATGACAAAAGTAAAGAAAAGAGAATATGAGATCATCTGAACGTTGTACACCCGAATAACTGCGAAATTGCTTTGTGAAACACGGCCTGAATTTGCGTGTGCATGTGTGTGGCAGTGCAATTCATATCCTGTTTTGGCCTCCTCCGGCCTCAGATTTCCATTTTGAGAAGCCATCAATCATAGGTTGATGAATGATAGCTGTACCCATTTGAATTCCCCGCATGCACGGCAGATATTTATAAAGGAACCCACAACCAAACACCTTCCTTAAAACGGAGCACCAAGAATACGGTATAATTTTATAAAGAGTTTGATATCTTTGCCCACAATGGATTTGAATTTTGGATTCAAATATTTTTTTTTTCAAAGTTTTTCCTCCGTTGGACGAAGAAAGTAGTGATAAAAGGTAAACAAAAAAAGGCTATGCCTGCGTTGAGAAAAATCTGTGTGTAAGGAGTGCCCATTGACCAACAGATCTAATTTAAATCAGTTGGCATGTCCACAGTTGTCATCTCCACTTCTTGTTCGGTCCACCAGTATCAGCGTCGCTCTTGTGCTTAGATCCCGTGAACCGTTCAAGCAATCTTGCATCGAGCTTTTCTTGCACCTGGTTGGGGTCAACCGGTTTCTTGATCGCCCTCCTTGGGCGGGTCTCCTTTGGGACGTTGCCCACTGGTGCCAGGCCGACTGGAAGGGGAACAAGACGATCATGTACGATTATTACAGCGTCCTCGAGAAACTCAGCAACAACTCGGGAGTCAAGCCCCCAAATCGCTATCACGCCTTCCTACGCATGGTGCACGAATACTCGCACCTGCTGATGCTCAAGCGTGCGGGTCGTGGGCACGACAAGTTGGGGGTGTTCAGGACGAAGCAGGGGGAGCTCGCAGTGAAGTGCCCGTCTTGTCCACGGCCGGGCGAGAACCTGCCGGATGGATGGGAAGACGCGCCGCCGGCAGATAAGTGCGTATTTGGTTTATCTTGGCGAAGTATTTCTCACTGGACTCACTCACATTATTTCAGATTTTTGTATATTATATTTCTCGCAATTGACGCATGCTTCCGTCTCAAACGGCGGCTTGTATCGAGCGAACTCAAAGGCCCAATGTTGGGTTCGGGTTGGTCCTACATGGTGGAGACCAAGCCTTATCGACAGTTTATGCTGTCGGTCACGGACCAGAAGGAGGTCGGTATTTCTGAGCACTCAATCTATTTGACACTGACCCTGCTGTGACAGATGAGTACCTGTAGCGGATTGGCGGCGCTCAATCACCGAACACGAAATTTTCGCGCAGCTACAGCGCGACAGGTGTGGGGATGGGTGTGTGCGTGCAACACGAGTTCGTGCAGGCGAACGGTGTCGCTGACCTACAAAGAGGTGAGCGGTATGTGGGATTCGGTGTCGCCCTAAATTGATCCCTTACTGATGCGGAGATTTCTAGCTTCGTGAACATGGATTGGCTCTTGGTGTGTATACTGCTGCACATCGACCCCCGACTTTTCAAAATGATATCTTATGACATCGTGTGTCAATGGTGGATAAACCTCAAGGAACGCCTGACGAAGCTGCCCAGCCCGATGAGGCTGACGCTCGTTTTGGCGCTAATTCGCTTCGTCATCCCGAAAATGCACATCAGGGGCCACCTTTGGGCGTGCATGATGCTATTCTCGCTCAACTACGTGCCAGGCAGCGCACAAACCGACGGCAAGGGGATCGAGCGGCCCTGGGCCCATATCGGCGGTGTCGGTACCAGTACGCGCGAAATGGGGCCGGGGTCGAGAGAAGATACGTTGAATGCGCATTGGGGGTCCTGGAATTGGCAGAAGTTGCTTGGTCTAGGTAAGCTCGCAGATTTTAACTGGGAATTGCGGACTCACTGATGCTCATAGGTGAACAGTTACGAACCAGATTGGATCGCGCACGGGACGAGCATGTGACTCAAATGGAGTCATTCACGCTTTCTCGATAGAGCAAGCGGCGCAGGTCCCGCAGTGGAGGGGATGATCGAGAAGTTTGAAGCGGATCCGAAGGCAAAGAACCCTTACGACGTCGTGAAGAAAGGTGCACCGATTGTAGGGTCCGAGCTTGCGAGCTGACGTGTTCTTGCTAGGGATTACAGAAAAAGGGTCCTGCTGCAGTTCGAAGAGGACGAGGTGATGCACGTCTCCGCCGGGGTGCCCTCCACTC